>UESW01002420.1:0-187861 GCA_900491605.1 Calamus simplicifolius
AAAAACCACTCTTTTTTTTCCATCAAACTACATCATTTTTTTTGTCAGAAGTTATCCAATAATAATTATAATAGATTATTAGTTAGTAGTTAAAAAGATCCCCTGTAACCTATCAAGTCACTATAAATTGTAGTGATAGTTTTAAGCAATTATATAAAAAAGATAATATAATCCAAAAAAGCATCAGAACTTTCAATCAAAAGGTACTAGTGCATTGTTGCTTTATATAAATGATAAATTTATTTTAAGTATATTATTTTAAAGTATAAATATATTTAAAAATTAAAGTTTACAAAAAAATAAGAAATAAAAAAAAAATCATTACTAGGCAATGCCGGTTTGTGAGTCTCAAACCATTAGCTAGTAGGGCCCATAATTTTTCATTATTGGCCATGCTGGTACAATTTGCTTTACATCACCGCTCAATCATCCACTTGATTACTTATGTAGTGGGAGAGGATTGGTAAGATTTATTAGCATAAGTTGCTGTCATGTCCAAAACAAAGCACCTCATTAACGTATTGAATGTTCATATTTGTTGATGTAATATAATCAATGTCACAATCCATATTATCTCGATATATAATCTAATATAATAAAAGAAATTGACTCTTAAAATTATAAATACATCTTTTAGTTATTAAAAATATTTACATGGCATCTATATATAGTAAATAAATTTGAAGTTACTATGTTTGCAGATATTTATGATCTCAGGAAGAGTTGACGGCATCTTCTAAGATGATTATTTCCGTGATAATATTTTATATATTCATAATTAATTAATTACAATTATATACATCATTTGGGAGTTATTATCTTTTAATTTGTGTTTCTTTATTAAGCGATGCATAAATGGATTGATTTGTTTCTTAGACTAAATCATCTCTGGTCTATAACCATTGTCAGGTGGAGAGAGACAGATTTCTTGTTTTTAAAGGCATAGAGATAGCTATCATAGCTAGCAAAGTGAGAAGAACCGCTACCTGAAAGGAAGAGCAAATGGGAAAGCATTAGCTCTCTTCCATGAGCCATGATGGGGTTAATTTTATAAAAGCCAATGTGTAAAACTATTGATGGTTTAATTTAAAAATTTAACGTGATTCAAAGCTTATTGTATGTGATGGGTCAGTTGATCCCATTAAAAATAAAATTTTTTTGGACGACCCCAAAGATCGATAGCTCCAAGACCGGTACCTCCAAGGCCGGCACCTCCAAGATCGGCACCTCTAAGGCCGGTACCTCCAAGACCGATGGCCCCAAAGGCCGACACCTCAAAGACCAAAGGCCCTAAAGGCCGACGGCTCCAAGGCCGACACTTCCCAGACCGACGGCCCTAAAGGCCGACGGCTCCAAGACCGGCACCCTCAAGGCCGGCACTTCCAAGACCGGCACCTCCGAGGCCGGCACCTCCAAGACCGACGGCCCCAAAGGCCAACACCCGAAGACTGACGGGCCCAAAGGCCGACGGCTCCAAGACCGACAGCCCTAAAGGCCGGCACCTCAAAGACCGACGGCCCCAAAGGCCGACACCTCAAAGACCAACGGCCCTAAAGGCCGATGGCTCCAAGGCCGACACCTCCAAGACCGACGGCCCCAAAGGCCGACGGCTCCAAGACCGACGACCCAAAGGCCGACGGCTCAATGACCGACGGCTCCAAGACCGACGGCCCTAAAGGCTGACACCTCCAAGACCGACGGCTCCAAGACCGGCAGCTCCAAGACCGGCACCTCCAAGACCGGCACCTCCAAGACCGACGGCCCCAAAGGCCGACACCTCCAAGACCGACGGCTCCATGACCGATGACCCCAAGACCGGCAGCTCCAAGACCGGCACCCCCAAGACCGACGGTCCCAAATGCCAACACCTCCAAGACCGACGGCTCCAAGACCGACGGCCCCAAAGGCCGACACCCCCAAGGCCGGCCCCTCCAAGCTGGGCGGCCCCCTACGTCTCCAAGCTAGGCGGCCCCGGCACTTCCCAGCCGGCCCCGGCACTTCCAAGCCAGCCCCGGCACCTTCCCAAGCGGCCCCGATACTCTCCTAGCCGGCCCCCTACGTCTCCAAGCTAGGCGGCCCCGGCACTTCCCAGCCGGCCCCGGCACTTCCCAGCCAGCCCCGGCACCTCCCAGGCGGCCCCGGCACTCTCTAGCCGGCCCCCTACGCCTCCAAGCTAGGCGGCCCCAGCACTTCCAAAGCGGCCCCGGTACCTTCCTAGCCGGCCCCCTGCACCTCCAAGCTAGGCGGCCCCGGCACTTCCCAGCCGGCCCCGGCACTTCGCAAACGGCCCTGGCATCTTCCTAGCCGGCCCCTACTTCTCCAAGCAAGTCGGCCCCGACACTTTCTCCACGTCTCCAGTCCCGCCGAGTCGGCCAAGGCCATCCCCGACCGGCCCGACTCGCCCCAACGTCTCCAGTCCCACCGAGTCGGCCAAGGCCATCCCCGACCGGCCCGACTCGGCCCCAGCATCTCCAGTCCCACCGAGTCGGCCAAGGCCATCCTCGGCCGGCCCGACTCGGCCACGGCGTCTCCAGTCCCGCCGAGTCGGCCAAGGCCATCCCAGGCCAGCCTGACTTGGCCCCGGCTTCTCCAGTCCCGCCGAGTCGGCCAAGGCCATCCCAGGCCGGCCCGACTCGGCCCCGGCGTCTCCAGTTCCGCCAAGTCGGCCAAGGCCATCCCCGGCCGGCCCGACTCGGCCCAGGCGCCTCCAAGTCCGTCGATTCGGCCCCGCCTCGGCACTACCTTACCAGCGGGGTTGGCCCCAGCCATCTCGGGTCGACCCGGCTCGGCCCTGATGAGACGGGATTTCTCAGTTCCCGCCAGATCAGCCCTAGCGGTTCAAGAAACCGCCTCTCTGATGCGCGCCGCCCGACAGCGCCAGATATGCGCCGCCCGACAGCACCGACGCACGCCGCCCGACAGCTAATGGGATGTAGCCCACTAACCAGCCCAGATTCACGCGAGGGCTCGGCGGATCTTCTGACTCACGCAATCTCCCATGATCATGCCAGGATCAACCCCTATAAAAAGGTGAATCCACCCAGTAAACAGGTATGTGCGATAACCCCCAAAATTGCCATCTCAGCATCCAGGAAAGAATCCCTCCTCCCTGAGACCCCTCTTTCTGCACTAAAAAGGGCTCTCTCGAGCCCCTCTTCAGCTGTGACCTCAGTCACTATCTTGGCCGTCGGAGGGTCCCGCCGGAGACCCCCTCCGGTCCTGGGACTTCTTTGCAGGCAACCCGGCGAAGCGAGGATTCGAGAAGCACCTCCATTCCCGACGTCCAGGAGAGGTGATTGAGCATCATCAGATTGGCGCGCCAGGTAGGGGGATAAGAAAAAGTAGCGAACGTTCTCCGTGAGCTACATCTTTCATCCCCTCTCTTCTTTCAAAAGCCATGGTGGTGACGCGAGCCCAGGACGCCTCCGTCAGCTGCCCAGCAGGACTTCCCCCACCGGTTAGGCAGCAGGAGGCCAATCCTCCTACGGCTGACCCTCGGTTGCTGGCCCGCCGCCGGACGCCGCTATCCAAACGGCGGAGCAGCTGGCAACCCTCTCCTAGCAAGTCCAGAATCTCACCGCCATGGTCCACGGGTTCCAGCAGCAGCAGTCCATGGCCACCCAGCACCAGACCGCTCCCCCTGCCAGCCAGCAGTCGGCGAGGGGAGGTTCTCCTCGGCGGGCGGCCGATCGGCGAGAGACCGGCCCCTAGGAAGCCTCGCCGCGAGCCCTCCAAGCGCCCCCCCCCCTCCCCCCCCCCTGAGCCTCGTCATCAGGAGGAGCCCAGGCGGAGGTCTAGACTCCCGTCTCCATCTTCTTCTTCTTCCTCCTCCGAGCCATCTCGGAGGGCCTCGACAATCAGCCGCCAGGCGGAGGAACGCCTGGAGGAGTACAACCGGCGGCTAGATGAGCTCGCCAGGAAAATAAATCATTAGCCGGAGGAAGAACTCGACCATCGTCCTCCGCTCTCCCGCCGCATCACGGAGGAGCCGGTTCCACCTCGGTTCCGTCTTCCACAGCTAGACCCCTACGACGGTACAACGGACCCTCTGGACCACTTGGAGGGCTATAAGGTCCTCATGCGGGTCTAGGGGACGACGGACTCTCTTCTATGTGTTACTTTTCCAGCCACGCTATGGAAAGCGGCGCGTGCATGGTATTCTCGCCTACCGTCCCGTAGTATCAACTCGTTTAGGCAACTTGAGCGGTCTTTCCTGGCTCACTTTGATGCATGCCGGAAGATCCCTCGAGTCGCCGATAGCTTGTTTGCCATCCAACAAAGGAGTGGCGAGACCTTTAAGGACTTTGTAGCTCGATTTAAGGAGGCCGCGCTCGAATTCTATAACTTGGAAGATTCTGTCGCTACCCTAGCATTGAAGCGGGGACTCCGTCCCTCCAGATTTGCATATTCTCTGGACAAAAAGCCTCCCGGCTCCTACGCCGAGTTGCTAAGTCGGGCACAGAAGTACATCCGCGCCAACGAGGCTGACTCGTCCAGAAGGAAAGCCGACAGGAGTTTCAATAAGAAGCCAACACCCACGGAACCAGCTGAGGGACAATCCAGATAGCCCGAACCACCCCATCGCTTTGACCACCGGCCCCAAGCGCTGGTTCCTAAGGGGCGGTTTACTCCTCTCACGGCTCCGATCTCCCACATCCTGCTAGAGATTGAGGAGGAGCCTTACTTTCAACGCCCACGTCCCCTAAAGTTGGTAAACCCCCACAACAAAGAGCTTTACTGCTGGTATCACCAAGACTATGGACATGACACCGAAGATTGCCGCCATTTGAAGAGGGCCATTGAAAAATTTATCCAGTAGGGCCACTTGGGCAAGTTCGTTCGAGGAAACCTCACGGCCCCGGGTGCGTCGCCACCTCCAGCGCCTCAGATTTGCATCAACAATGCCCCAGCGGAAGGAACAATAGCATGATCTCATGAGGGGTGAGCAGCAGCTCGAAGAGCCAATGGAAGGAAGCAAGATGGCATCAAGATGGAAGCTTCTCCCCCGCATTCGGAACGCGGACGGTATTATCAGTAGCTTGCTGATTCTTTAATAAAGTATTATTAGAATATCCTTGTTTTATCACGCTCTTGGGATGAGTATATTTCTTAGGCAGAGACCGGCTCCGCGTCGGCACCAAAGACCGACTCTGCGTCGGCACCAAAGACCGACTCCGCGTCAGCAACAAAGACCGGCTCCGCGTCGGCACCAAAGACCGGCTCCGCGTCGGCACCAAAGACCGACTCCGCGTCGGCAATAAAGACCGACTCCGCATCGGCAATAAAGACCGACTCCGCGTTGGCAACAAAGACCGACTCCGCGTCGGCAACAAAGATCAACTCCGCGTCGGCACCAAAGACCCGCGAAGGCAAACAGCTGCGAAAAAGCTAAGTATACTACACTGAGAAAAAAGTTTCTTTTAATTAGTGTCTGAATGCGTTATAGGAAAACCAACAAAGACCGACTTCGCGTCGGCACCAAAGACCGACTCCGCGTCGGCACCCAAGACCGGCTCCGTGTCGGCACCCTCAAGCTCAAGACCTGCGGATTCCAATCAACAAAGTTTCCTGGGGGGCAGATCAACCCTGCAGAAGGAGACTAATTTCTTTAAAGAAAAAGGCACCTGAGCCTGGCCCAAGCGCCCTCTGGTCACCCTCCGGGGTTCAAAAGGTTCTCGACGGCCTCAACTTTGCCTCAACGGCTAACTGACGAGCATCCCCCCAAAAAGTTAGCGTACCCTGCTTTCAGTGGCAGGCGTGAGGTAATCAATTTGCCTCCAAAAAATTTCTTGAAGTCCTACACTCCTTTCGCTTAAGCTGATGCAGGGCACGCAAGCTCAAGGAGTGTGGGGAGCATTTGATGGGGCCAGTTGACCCCATGAAAAATAAATTTTTTTGGATGGCCCCAAAGGCCGACAGCTCCAAGACCGGCACCCCCAAAGCCGGCACCTCCAAGACCGGCACCTCCAAGGCCGGCACCTCCAAGACCGACGGCCCCAAAGGCCGACACCTCAAAGACCAAAGGCCCCAAAGGCCGATGGCTCCAAGGCCGACACCTCCAAGACCGACGGCCCCAAAAGCCGACGGCTCTAAGACCGACGGCTCCAAAGGCCGATGGCTCCATGACTGACAGTTCCAAGACCGGCACCCCCAAGGCCGGCACCTCCAAGACCGGCACCTCCAAGACCGACGGCCCCAAAGGCCGACACTCGAAGACCGATGGGCCCAAAGGCCGACACCTCAAAGACCGACGGCCCTAAAGGCCGACACCTTAAAGACCAACGGCCCCAAAGGCCGACACCTCTAAGACCGATGGCCCCAAAGGCCGACGGCTCCAAGACCGACGGCCCCAAAGGCCGATGGCTCCATGACCGATGGCTCCAAGACCGACGGCCCCAAAGGCCGACACCTCCAAGACCGACGGCTCCATGACCGACAGCCCCAAGATCGGCAGCTCCAAGACCGGCACCTCCAAGAGGCCCCAAAGGCTGGCACCCCCAAGGCCGGCCCTAAAGGCCGGCACCTCCAAGGCCGGCACCTCCAAGCGGGTGGCCCCCTACATCTCCAAGCTAGGCGGCCCCAGCACTTCCCAGCCGGCCCTGGCACTTCCCAGCCGGCCCCGACACTTCCTAGCCGGCCCTGGCACCTTCCCAGTCGGTCCCGACACTTTCCAGCCGGCCCCGGCACCTCCCAGGCGGCCCCGGCACTCTCCTAGCCAGCCCCTACGCTTCCAAGCTAGGCGGCCCTGGCACTTCCAAAGCAGCCTCGGCACCTTCCTAGCCGGCCCCCTGCGCCTCCAAGCTAGGCAGCCCCGGCACTTCCCAGTCGGCCCCGGCACTTCCCAGCCGGCCCCGGCACTTCACAGATGGCCCCGGCATCTTCCTAGCCGGCCCCTACTTCTCCAAGCAAGTCGGCTCCGACACTTTCTCCACGTCTCCAGTCCCGCCGAGTCGGCCAAGGCCATCCCCGGCCGGCCCGACTCGGCCCCGGCGTCTCCAGTCCCGCTGAGTCGGCCAAGGCCATCCCCGGCCGGCCCAACTCGGCCTCGGCGTCTCCAGTCCCGCCGAGTCAGCCAAGGCCATCCCAGGCCGACCCGACTCAGCCCCGGCGTCTCCAGTCCTGCCGAATCAGCCAAGGCCATCCCAGGCCGGCCCGACTCGGCCCCGGCTTCTTTAGTCCCGCCGAGTCGGCCAAGGCCATCCCAGGCCAGCCCGACTCAGCCCCGGCTTCTCCAGTCCTGCCGAGTCGGCCAAGGCCATTCCAGGCCGACCCGACTCGGCCCCGGCTTCTCCAGTCCCGCCGAGTCGGCCAAGGCCATCCCAGGCCGGCCCGACTCGGCCCCGGTGTCTCCAGTTCCGCCGAATCGGCCAAGGCCATCCCCGGCCGGCCCGACTCGGCCCAGGCGCCTCCAAGTCCGTCGATTCGGCCCCGCCCCGGCACTGCCTTGCCAGCGGGGTTGGCCCCAGCCATCTCGGGTCGACCCGGCTCGTCCTGATGAGACGGGATTTCTCAGTTCCCGCCAGATCAGCCCCAGTGGTTCAAGAAACTGCCTCTCTGACGTGCGCCACCCGACAGCGCCAGACACGCACCGCCCGACAGTGCCGACGCGCGCCGCCCGACAGCCCCGCCGGCTGATGGGACGTAGCCCACTAACTAGTCCAGATTCACGCGAGGGCTCGGCGGATCTTCTGACTCACGCAATCCCCCGTGATCATGCCAGGATCAACCCCTATAAAAAGGTGAATCCATCCAGTAATCAGGTATGCGCGATAACCCCCAAAATCGCCATCTCAGCGTCCAGGAAGGAATCCCTCCTCCCTGAGACCCCTCTTTCTGCACTAAAAAGGGCTCTCTCGAGCCCCTCTTCAGCTGTGACCTCAGTCACTAACTTGGCCGTCGGAGGGTCCCGCCGGAGACCCCCTCCGGTCCCGAGACTTCTTTGCAGGCAACCCGGCGAAGCGAGGATTCGAGAAGCACCTTCGTTCCCGACGTCTAGGAGAAGTAATTGAGCGTCATCAGTCTAGATCCAAGAAAGAAAAATTCTCCACCCCGGTCCAATTTTAGTTTGTTATTTTTTTTAAAAAAATAAATTTTATTTAGATTGCAAAATTACAAATATGGCAGATTAAAGGTTGACAGAATGTAACCTACATCGGAATTTTGTTATTGACATCTAAATTGAAATTGAAATTGAAATGACCGATTGCATTTGAATTTAGACCAAATATGGGCCAATTTGATATTAATTTGATATTTATACAAGACCTAATTTGAAACGATCAAGATTGAATACCATCCATCTAATTTACAGCCCCCTCCGGCAGTTCACAAGGATGCCATGCCCTAATTTTAGTTGTTACAATTTGAATAATAGGTCCGACCGGGAGCTGTTTTAAATCAACTCTATGGGTAAAATATTACAAAGACTGTTGTAATCGAGCAAGGCGAGTTCAACCTAGACTTTATATGTTACTACTTCCATGCAAAACAAGAGCACACCCACGTGGAGGTCAACTTGTTTTTTTTTTGTTTTTTTTCTTTTTCCTTTTTTTTTTGGTACAGACGGATGATTACACCACTCTAAGTCGGGTCAGGTCCGAAATATCATAATACAATAACTGGGAGAGAATAAGAGGGCATGGGTCACTCTGACTCTATCTCCAATCACCAGAGTGAGAGGCCATCCTGGCAGCAATCTAGTCAGTGACTCCGTTGGCTTCACGATAGATATGGCGAATCTGGATATTTGTAGCTTCCAAAATCATAGAGCGAATGTCACACAATAAGAGGAGAGTAGGCAAATGGGATCTGAGCTCCTGCTGAATCCAGCGAATCACGGTGATAGAATCACCTTCAATGATCAGACGACGAGCGCCGAGAATTCGAATAGCATAGGATAACCCCACCCAAGCTGCATGCAGCTTAGTCTGAGGCACAGAAGAATCCAGCAAATCAAACCCTCCAGCCGCCAGCATCATCCCACTCGCATTACGAATAACATAAGCTGATCCAGCACTTCTACCTTGGACACTCCCATCAAAGTTTATTTTGACAAACCCTGGAGGAGGGGGCTCCCAAGAGATAAAAACGTATGTCGGTTCGCTACCGCAGCAGCATGGGAGTCCCAATGGCCAGGGTTCGCAAAATCCATAAAACCGCGATGGGAAGTGCACTCAACATAAAGGGAGACAGCCGCCCTGAGAATCCTACCAGGAAGAAGGACCCTGTCCGAGAATATAATCCGATTCTAGGACAACCAGATCTGATAAACAATATACGCCCACAAGGGACCTCTCTGATGAATACCCCTTCCCCTGCCCTGCTTTAATAGACTCAAAGAGAAATACGATGGGAACCAGGCCTGGATACCCAAGGACAAGCACCAGATAATTGTCAAATCTGTCTAGCCCTGACACAATCAAATATAGCATGATCTGTCGTCTCCTCCTTAGTACCACACAGAGGGCATGTAGGCGAAATACTCAATCCTCTATGAGATAGAAGGAAGCAGGTCGAAAGAATGTCCCGCACCAGCTTTCAAATGAAAAGTCTCACTCTAGGGTGAACAAGAAGATGCCAAATCCAATCCAATTCCAAATATTCCCGAGGGTGGGGTCCAAAAATAGACAGGAGGTCTCGCATAGGGGCATAATATGAGCAAGATCGCCTCCACACCCTGGTATAAGAGGTAGTACCTAGAAAGAGAGGAATAGATAGGATACACTGACAGAGCTCTTTCCCGAAAAACCTGGATACCCGAGAAGACGACCAAGCAGAACTATCAAGTGAGATAAAATTACTAACATGCATACCATTAGGTATGTCGGGGTAAACAAAGGTCGGCCAACGAGACAGAGGGAGATCAGCAATCCACGCATCCTGAATGACATCCATCGATGTTCCGTTACCAATCATCCAAGAGGTACATTTCAGGATAGTCGAAACATAACGACAGACCTCTTTCCAAAAAAAGGAATGCCCCCGGGTAGCCTGAGGGGGAGTGGAAGAGTTCTAGCAGCCATATTTGGCCCGCATGAAGGAACTCCTCAGACAGTGCGGGTCCAATAGAAATCGAGAAGCATGCCTAGCAGTCAATACCTCTCTACGGACAAAAAGTGACTGGATCCCAAGCCCACCCTTTGTCGTTATCAAGCAGACAGTGTCCCAACACAGGAGATGAAGACCGTGGCCCTCCTTCGTCGATGCCCAGAGAAAGTCCCGAAAATGACGCTCAATCTTCCGCAAACAAGCCAGAGGAATGGCAGTGTTAGACAAAAGATAGCAAGGCATCGCAGATAGCACAGATCGGATGAAAGTAATCTGCGCCATCATAGAAAGACCGGAAGCCTGCCAACCATCCAAACGATCACGGATCCGCCTCACAAGAAAGCTAAAATCTGAACAACGTGGCCGTCTCCTAGTAATCGGAATCCCTAGATATGACATCCTATCAGACTGAGATGAAATGCTCATAATATGAGAAATAGTCCTCTTCAAAGTAGGGGAAGTCCTCGGGCTAAAACAGATCAAAGATTTATTGAGATTAACATTCTGACCCGAGGCTCGACAATAGGAGCGAAGAATAGCCGCAAAGTGGTGGCATTATTAGTAGAAGCCTTCCCGAGAAGAAGGCAATCAATAGCAAAGAGGAGATGGGACAGCGTCGGGCCAAGGGGCCCCGTCGAATATGGGTCAATAGCTGAAGACTGCATAGCCAGAGTAAGATCCCGGGACAAAGCATTGCAGAAATGATAAACAAGAATGGAGAGAGAGGACACCCCTGTCTCAACCCAACCTCCGAGTGAAAGAACTCCGTATGACCCCCATTAATTAGGAGAGAGAAAGATCGCCTTTGGACACACTCCATCATCCAATCAACAAAAATCTCATGGAAGCCAAACTCATGAAGAGTATGATACAGGAAATCCCACCGCAGTCCATCATAAGCTCTCTCCATGTCAAGCTTGATAGCCATAAGGTATTGACGTCCAGAGGCTCTGTGAAGGTTATGTATAAACTCCTGAGCCAACAAAGCATTGTCCGTGATACTACGCCCCCTGAGAAAAGCTTCCTGCTCCAGAGAGATGAGACGAGGGATCACCGACACCATCCGACTAACCAGAAGATGAGCACAGATCTTATATAGAGTGGTATACAGACTGATAGGCCGGAAATGCTGAGGAGAGGAAGCGTCTGGACGTTTAGGCACCAAAGTAACAAGAGTTCTCTTCCAATCAGACGACATATGATTAGCCTGAAAAATAGACTGGATAGCCAAGACCACATCCGAACCAACAATATCCCAGTAGTGATGAAAAAATAACGGCGGGTACCCATCGAGGCCAGAGGCCTTGTCAGGGCCAAGGTCCCAAAGAGCAAGGTGAATGTCCTCCGCAGAGAAAGGCCTAGTGAGGAAAGCATTCTCCATATCAGAGACCTTACAAGAATGCAGAACTGGAGCGACCGGGATCCCATCCCCAGACAACTCAGTCCATCTAGACTGAAAGAAGTTAAGAAACTTATCCCTGATTGCCTGCGGATCATCCTCAGAATGTCCCTCATCATCCACTAAACACCTGATGCGATTCGCCGCACGGCGACGTAAAGTAGTCTGATGAAAGAATCTCGTATTACGATCCCCCTCCTTGATCCACTGAATACGAGATCTTTGCCTCCAGTAAGTCTCCTGCTACAACAATAGAGAGTGGTGGATGGCCATGGTAGATTTGAGGGTAGACAGATCCGAATCCATAAGAAAACCCTCCTGATCCTCCTTAGCCTGCAGCGATGAGATAATAGACTCTGCCTACTCAACTTGCCTCATAATATCCCCCACCTCCCGCCTGTTCCAGCTAGAGAGCCTTCGGCTAGTAATAAGCAACCATCTAGAGAGTCGGTAAGCAACACTCCCTCTGACCGGCATCCGCCACACCTGAGAAATGATTTGCCTTGCTAAAGAATAATAAGTCCAGAATTTCTCAAACTTGAACTTCCTCGAACGCTGAACAGTCACATCAGTGGAAATAAGGATAGGACAATGATCAGAGCCAATTCTGGGCAGGTAAGTGACAGTAGCCGAAGGAAAGAGCTGAAGCCAGCTGGCCGAAGCCAAAGTCCTATCCAATATCTCCCAAACTCTGGCAGACCCCTAACGGTTATTATACCAGGTGAATTGGGAGCCAGCAAAGCCCAGATCCAAAAGACCTACCGAGAGATGAAATCTCTGAACTCAATAATGTCCGAAGACCCAACCACCTGTCTACCCCCTCGCTTCTCAGAGTCCCCCACTATACAATTAAAATCACCAGCAATGAGGGAGGGAAAACCCTGGCCAAGAAGCGATAGGATCTCATCCCAGAGCTCACGACGAGCCCTAAAATCAGTACTAGCATAAACCCCTGAAAGCAACCAGGGAGCAGAGGATCCTCCGAAACGACCAAAGCCACCTGCTGGCCACACCGTGGAAGGCATCCACATGGACTTTATCCGGTCTCCATAAAACCAAAATGCCTCTAGAAAGACCAATTGACTCAATAGCATAAGATTCCCACTGTCTAGAGATATGTCTCTGAAGCCAAGAAAGACTATCCCCAGACAACCAAGTTTCCGACAGAATACAAATATCAAAAGAATGAAGCTGGTTAAGTCTCCCAAAAGAAGACCGAAATGAGGGTTTCAGTGCCCCTCGCACATTCCAAGCAAGAATCTTCATTCAATATGGAGAAAGGGGGACCCCAACCATGTCCCCACTTACCTGCTCCACAATATGAACATTAGACACCAGAGGACCCTCAGCTCCCTGATCTTAGTGCTCATCCACCCGGGAAGAGTCCATAGCCTCAGCGATGCCTTCCTTCAGAATGACATCCTTAAGACGGGCAACTGCCACGTCATGATCCGAACCGACCACCTGATCCGACTGAGAAGATCCTAGCGGATATCCAGGGACCATATTGTCCTTGCGACGGGATTTAATTTTTCTTATCCCAGCCAGACCCTCCGTGCCTCTAGGGGACTCAGGCTGTGCCAAAAAAGTAAAAGAACCCATGTCGCTAACTTTCCCTCGGAGAGGCGCTTTCCCCTTGGCTTTGGATGCTTTGGACACAGTCCGCTGGGACACAGGCTCCACTGGCCGCGCCCTCTTAGATGGACCCGACAGACCAACCCCACAGGACTTAGGTAACCTAGTCCAATTAGTCGGGCACCCAACAACAAAAGGGTTATTGCCCGAACTCCCAGGGTTCACAGACTCCACTGGTACTGAAACTAAAGAACCCCTCTTGTTGCATGGGATCCACCCTTAATACCAGCCGGCACGCAGACTCCAGACCGGCACGCTGCATTCCCATTCAAGGAAGGAAGATTCGAGGGGCCTGATCCATCAATAACCAACTTAGACTTCCTGATGGGGGCCCTCGACAAGTCGCTCGGCACTAGAGGCAAGACCCCCTCCACCACTGGCACAAGGGAAGATGACCGGCACGCAGGCCCTTGAGACACTGTAGCCAGCTTGGGGGAAGAAGGAGAGGGAACCTGGGAGCCCCTTGAGGAGGAGAAGACACCCAGACTCTTCGACCCCCTACTAAGATGTCTCTGCGCCACTTTCTTAGGAAATTGCCATTCATCCACAGGAGCAGAGGAAGAAAGCGCAGACTTATCAAAACAGAGGATTGCTGGGGATCCACCCGCTGCACCACCGAAGTCTTCCTTCGCCTCAAAGCTGCCATCTACGACCCGAACTGGAAGCCCGAATCAGATGAGGAGACAGCCGGTGTCGATCCACACTCCCCGGAGAGATGCAAGGAACCACACGATCCACAGATTCCGTCAACATGCTCGTAAGAAAACTACTGCCAGAAGGGAATTCCAGAGCCTCTAATCCGAGCACTAGGCCGAAGAGGCTTGCTCAGATCAACACTGACGCAAGCACGAGCGAATCCACCGTGACTCCGATCCCTGGTCGAATCATCCGAATACATGAACTTCCCAGCTACAGAGAGGATTGACGAGAGGGCATCATCCGACCAGAATTCAATGGGGAGAAGCGGCAGACGGATCCATAGAAGCGACTGAAGAAGCGTGTTCTCCCTCGGAACAAACTCCTGCTGCCATTCCGCCACCGCAATGGGTTGGCCATTAACAACCCATGGGCGACGAAGGACATAATACGTGGCCTATGCATCCTCAAACCAAAGAAGATAGTGTCGATGCATCGACACGATGAAGCTCACGAACTAGCGCCTCCGGAGGAATCCACCGCGCCAGGCTGCGAGCAAAGATCGCATGGTCCTTCCACTTGGCAATCTCCTCCTCCAAAGACATCACCGGAACTTGGATGATGTCCGGAAACAACCTCTCCAACTCCGCCACAACCATCGGGAGGGAGAAGGGGAAACTCATTCGTAACGGCCGGAGCGCGCATGGCTCCAAGGCTTTTCGGGACTCATCGGGGCATCAGAGCCGACCAGAGGCTGGGCAAAAGAACTGGCCATCACCGGATTCAAGCTGGTACGAAAACAATAATGACAAGCACAGAATATCAGAAAAGAAGAACCCAAAGTCTGAATCTTAAAGCAGCTACAGTCGCACAGCTACGGTCGATATCCCAAAGAAGATAGCCCGTAGTAATGGTCAACTTGTTTTGGCTGGCTCATTGGTAAAGGTCCTCGATAGCTCGCACGGAATGCCTTGTTCGTAGCTACGTTTACCCCCTGAGCTATCTGGCTTGTCCATTATTAAACCCAAATCGTAAACACCTGCTAATAATATTATCAAACCCAAACCGTGTCCGATAAAATCCACTAATCACTTGCTAATTGTAACGGTATTTGTTGGGTTGGGGCCCGTCTGCACTCAGCCAATCATTCCCAGTGGACCAAATTGGAGCCTATGAGTCAATTTATAATGCATGTGTAGTGTAAATCCATACAACTAATAATAAAAACAACGTCGGGGCGAATAACTGATCTGGATCCTTCAAACGGGCTCCTTCGCCGCAACCAGCCTGATCCACCGGCTCGCATGCAGGCGTTTCGGTGGTGGAAGATTTTATTCTCCATATCTCAGATTTTTAAAAAATTTAAAATTACTATCCACACCCACATTATTTTTCTCTGATTTTTTTTTAAAAAAATCCTAAACTACCCGTATTCCTTTCCACATCCCAATTTTTTTTTTTTTTTTCGAATCCTCTCCCTCCCCACCCGATCTCCTTCCCCTTCTTTCTCTCCGTTTCCTCCCGGCGGCGAGCGACGGCGGCGGCGGCAGCGAGCAGCGGCGAGCACAGGCGAGCGGCAGCGATCCCCCATCCCTTGGCAGCGAGCGCCAGTGAGAAATTCGGCACGAATCAGTTTGGGGGTGGTTTTGTTCAGGGCAATTCCGTCGTTCGCGAGATAGGCTCCACATTTCCGTGGCCGAGAGAGGCTGCGGGAAATTGATCGTCTCGCGAAGGATGGAGAAGAGTGGAAACCCCAAGTTGAAGATCGCCATCATCCATCCCGATCTCGGAATCGGTAAGTCTCTCCTCCATCTTCCTCTCTCGCGTCAAAATCCCTAATTCCTTGAGAGATCACGAGAGTTTGATGTGCTGGTTGTGATGTTTCTGCTGCCCTTTATACAATCGATACATATTTGATTCAATCAATTGTTTCGTTTGTTCGGGACCCTATTTGAATCTGGGTGTCTTTATGGGGGCGAGTTAATTAATTCTGATGCATAAAGAGCTGAGGATTTTTGGTTTGGTATTTGCTTATGATTTACGATCGGCACCATGTAATCTAATCATTTGACTTGTCTAGATGTTCTGTTTGACTCGTTTCCGTTTCCATTCTTTCTCATTTATATTTTGAAGGATCAGAGTGGTCATCAATCAAGCGAGTTTTTATACAGGCTTGAAATGGATATGAAAGACGTGACTTTTTGGTGCAACCTTTGATGCACAAGGAAATCTTCTCAAATGATCACTTGCATATATACTCTCTGATTGCTTGGGTGTCCAACATGTACATATTTCTTGAAAAATTCTTCCATCGAGCCTCGAAACAGTCTCATGTGCATAAGGACTATATCCTTATGATATAATCTATTGGAGACATCCTTACTATTTTTCCAATGTTTCCAGATCATATCAATGCTTTAGGATCCTTTATTTCTTTCTTTTCCATCTTTTATTAACTTTGTTTTCCCTTTTCAGTAGCTGTCCATGCAGTCACAGCATCAGAACTGTGAAAGAAACCCCTATATTGAGAGGTTCCCAACATTATTTCTGGATATTTCAGATGGTTCGGTGCATGAAACGTCATCATCTAGCTACTCAGACTTTCATGCATTATAGAGAGGAAATTCTCCTAATTTCTTGATTAAGTTCATGATGATGTTCTTTCAGAACCATGCGGGGATCTCATCTCATGTTTGAAATAGGTTCTCTTCCTTATTTCGTAGAAAATATGTTTTCCGCAAGCAATGAACTACTAACTGAAAAGCCTAGGATACATTGTGTGATGGAGAAGGAAGCAAAGGAAGAATTGGTTATTTTAGCTAGAACATGATCAAATCTACTCCTTCTATTTTAGCTACTAAATTCTCATTGCTTTTATTGTCACTATCATCATCACTGTAGTGATCTGCCATGCCTAATTTTCTGATCTTTTAATTTTTGTGTGTAGGTGGGGCTGAAAGATTGATCGTTGATGCAGCAGTTGAACTGGCATCCCATGGGCACTATGTTCATGTTTTCACCGCACATCATGACAAAAATAGGTGTTTTGAGGAGACTGTTGCTGGTGAGGATCTTGTGGTTTTTTTAAGAATGCAGAACCAACAAATTCTTGATGTCCAAATTATCTCCCTTTTTATTCTATTATTACAACTTTACCTCTAAGTATGTTTCAACAAGTAGCCTGGTGGCATAACTTTATGCAAGTTTCTTTAACATACGGAGTCCAATAACATCCAATGAGAGTCTGGATATGATAAAACATCATGTGGCTATAACTGTGTATTACTTTAACTCTTTTTGGATAAGTAATGTAAGAATAGTATGTTTAAGATAAGACTACATACATGTGTCGAAATCTCTCCTCTCCCTCTATATGTGCACGCGCGCGTGCGTTTGTGTGTATGTGTGTGTGGTTAATTAAAGAAAAATAGTATTGCCAAAGATAAGGCTAGATACATGTGTCTAAATCTCTCCGCACCCCCCTCCCCCTTTATATGTTTGGCTAATTAAGGATGTGCACAACAAGCTTGTTTGTCAATGCATCTTTCCCTCTAACTTAACTTTATTCTTCTTTTGTATTTGTTTGCAAATTCTTTCTCTAAGCTATGTTGGGCTCAAGCCTTTGTATAATTTATGCCCTGATTATTTCCATTGTGTCATAGGTGTTAATCAACATGTCATTATACTTTCTTTCTGCATTTGTTCAGGTCCATTTCCAGTTACAGTATATGGTGGCTTCCTGCCTCGGCATATTTTCTACCGTTTCCATGCTGTATGCGCATATCTTCGTTGTTTGTTTGTTGCACTCTGTGTTCTTTTCATGTGGCCCTCATTCGACATTATATTGGCAGACCAAGTTTCTGTTGTCATTCCCTTGATGAAAATAAGAAGGTCAATGAAGGTATTCCTTTTGGTTATATTATTTTGTTTAAAGTTTGCAGATGTTCTCGAACTTTGGTACATTTCTTCCGTTCTCCTTTCTAGGGTACATTTCTTACCTTATTTCTCCTTGCTAGATAATATTCTACTGCCATTTTCCGGATTTGTTGCTTGCACAACATACAACTGCACTTCGGAGGACGTACCGCAAACCAATTGACATGATTGAGGAGGCAACTACTGGTATTGTCTCTTGCAATTTTTACATTTATTAGTTGTTTGTGTACTGTCACACATTTGCCTCCATGGATCTCTATCACTTGTCGATGTTCTCACCTTGTGATTCATGATATTTGAAGGCATGGCGGATTTGATTCTAGTGAATAGCAGATTCACTGCATCGACATTTGCCTCCACATTCCGCAGTCTTCATTCAAGAGGAATTCGACCTGCAGTTCTTTATCCTGCTGTCAATGTGGAACAGTTTGATGGACCTTGCGATTATAAGTAACCGACATGCTTGTATATCTCTTTTAATCTAGTTTGCTAAATATAGTTCTGGAATGCTACAAAGAATACAATCTTTGAATTGTAAATATATGATTTCACCTTCTTGCCTCTGAAGTGTGATAAAGTCTTGTATTCTGTCCTGCATTGTTCAGGTTGAATTTCCTTTCGATTAACCGTTTTGAAAGAAAAAAGAACCTTCAGTTGGCAATCTCAGCATTTGCGTCGCTTCATTCCTTTGAGATGACCCTTTCTGGTCATAATTTGTCCAAGGCTACCTTGACAATAGCAGGTAATTATTCTTGAATGTTGTTATGATGTTTTCTTGGTGCTGTCCTCTTTTCAGGTTTTTATCTGTTAATGTTAATTAGATATTTAGATAAGATATGGGCATTGTAAGTATGACATGGTGAATTTAAATTAGAAGCAAAAGAAACTTTAATGTGATGATAATTATGAGGGCTTAGAGTTCCTCATGAGTTTTTTGGGGCAAAGAAGATTTTGAAAACAATGTAGTGTAAAATCTACAAGGCCTTAAGGTAGATCAAGTTCTGAAATATGTATAAATTTTAGTGAATTTTTCATAAATGAGGACCACAATGCAGATATATACCCTGAAATAAATAATTGTTTTGATGGAACCTTTTAAGGGGGATATAATCATCTATCAGATATGTCGTACTTATTTTTTAATGCATGCCTTTTATGTTGTACCATTAATTGCACTATATTAACTTAATTTTTGAGAGTTAGTGCAATCACACACTGTTGAATGCTATGATTGCACATCTCAGGTTTGTCAAATCGCTAAGTCTGTTGTACTATAATGTGGTATTGTTAGGTTGTTGGTCGGGTTGTGTAATCATCTGAATGTCAGTGCATCTGGTTCAGCACCTACCTGCTAGTTCCATGGTTTCTTTTCCTTAATGCATTACTGAACCTATATTCAGTATTTTCACAGAATTTATTGATGAGAGAAACTGCAATTTATAGTGCAAGGCACTTGAAAGAATGAAACTAACATCGGCTTCTTGATCACCTTATTTCCAACTGTGACCTGGATATCCACTCTCTTCATTAATCACTTTAACAATCTCATCCATCAAGTGATAATGTGTATAATTAATATGATACAAACTGATGCATTACTATGATGATTAAATTGTCACTGCAAGATGTCCTGGCAGGGGTTGTTCATCCATTACAACTAATAATACATACCCATTCTTCTGTATCATCTTATATTGAGGCAGTTGTACTTGTTGGAATATGTATTGAGAGAGTGAGGTTGGTATCTTCCCATGTTGCATCCCTTCATTGGTATGACCATTCTTTAACTGATAGCATGCTAGATGAGAATAACAGGGATGACTGCTTGACACTGAATGCCTGAGAGCATCGTCAGCTTGTGCACGTAGTCTTTGGTGTGGTGTCATCATCATCTTTATCATGAAACAGCATATAACATCTACTTGCTAATTGTCCTGTTTGATTTTCCTTTCTAGTGGCGTGTTCTAATTTTATTGCAGGCAGGATGAAAGAACATGCTTACACTTTGTCTTTACCCATCTGTGATCTCCATAAGTCCCTTTGAGCATCATCACTACGAAATTTGACTCGAATTGGAATGTTATGACAGCAAGCAGTAAACATAATGCAATTTATTGTAATTTTCCAAGGAAACAACCTAAAACACTTGTGTGCGCTCATGTGTTGCACTTTACAAAGACTGTTAATATATGTATAGTGGAGTCCTTACATAAATAACGCCCATGTGCAAATTCACCTTGGACCACAAAGAGCTTATGGAAGCAAGGTTCATTATATTAGAAATTAGTACCATTTCAGTATCAGCCCAATATGGTCTGTTACGGGCGTACCACACCATTTTGGCACTGTTTTGGGGCAGTATGGGGGCGGTATGGGTTCTGTACTAATTAAAAATGGCGAATTGTCCTAGTTTTCCAGTGGTTCGGTTCGATATGCCTTGAACTGGGTGGTCAGGGACTGTTATATGTACCTTGATGGGAAAGAATAAGAACATGCTGGAAGATGAGCATTCTGATAACATGATAATGAGAATACGATGATGAGTGAACTAACAGGGGAATTAAGCTCCCTAGAATTTATTGATGAGAATACGATGATGAGTGAACTAACAGTCAATGTTCGTGTTTTTGTTGCATATTGGTAATCTTGGGTTCTTAGCAGTCGGAACAACACTCTAATTGTCTCAATAAAATGGAGTAGTCGTTGTTGAGAAAGACATCCGTGTAGGTAAGAAGGTAATGAAGAGATTCCCCTCATTGAAATCACCATGGACTGACTCTCTTCAATATTCAAGTGTGAAACAAATTACAATGCTTAACTTCTTGGGATTCATCAATTAAGGTGCAATAGCCTACATCACTAAAATTATCAGCATGTGGATGGTCAGAAACAGGGTTTCTTTGATTGATATCAAGGACCTTTTTTAGATGTTGTGGTGTTTTAGTTTGTTCTTCATCCTCATGGAAACCCTTATCAGTTAAATTTAGAAATTCAGTGGAATCGGGGGAAGGTTTAACGGGGGGCATCCTTTGCTACTGCTGGACTTGTCTAAGAATGAAGTAAGAGGCTGCTTCATGCTGAAACCTAGTTTGAGGAAAACATAATCTCTTCACTTTTTTTTAAAAAAAAAATTCATAATCTCTTTGCAGTTTAAAAATATATATGTTTCGTGCTTTGGCCAGTCACCAACTCAGATGCCTGTTGAAGGTCCATTACAACTTCACTCAGAAATTTGTTTCTCGGGGATCATTTGGGTGAGATTATGATTGCTCTCTAGGTCTATTAATCTGATGAGATCTATGTTGTGTTAAATATCAGCTAATAACCTAGTACATGCCTTTTTAGGTGTGCAGTGGGATGAGTTATGTAGAGTCTTCTTCAATTACTAATTTCCAACTACAAAGCATAAACATTACCTATTCTGCTAGTTAAAAGGAGGGAAGAATTATGTTGTAAAACAACTGTGTTCTCAACAGACACTGACCATAAGAAACTGAACTAGATTTCTTAATGTCATGTCAACTCAACTTAACTTAGGCCTTTACCCAACTACATGGGATCGGCTACATGAATCTGCTTCCTCACTCTGCTCTATTCAGGACTAAGTCGACACTCAAATTATAAATAATTATTTTTTTTAATTATTTCTTTTCATGTTAGTTTAGGTCTACCTCAACCTTTATTATTACCATGGATTGTTAAAAGATCACTCTTTCTAACTGGAGCATCTAAAGGTTTTTGTTGTATATGTTCAAACCATCGTAATCGGTTTTCTCTCATTTTATTTTTAATTGGGGCTACTCCTATCATTTCTCGTATATGCTTATTTTTAATTCTTTTTTTTTTAAGTTTTACCAAATATCCATTGTAATATGCACATGGATTTCTGAATGTCATGCATGCTAAAATAGTCTCTGCATTATGTTACTACCATTAGTCTTCTTTGTTATATATGGTGTTTAGTTTGTGGCTTTATTGCTTCAGGTGGCTTTGATAAACGCCTCAAGGAAAATGTTGAGTACCTGGAGGAGCTTAAAAGGTTGGCAGAAAATGAAGGGATATCAGAACGAGTTAAATTTATCACATCCTGCTCAACAGCAGAAAGAAATGCTCTTCTCTCCCAATGTATGTGTGTTTTGTATACCCCAAAGGTAATTCTGACTATACATCATCATTGTTGTTGTTGCCTTTTCATTCTATGCTTTATCAGGGAGATCTGCTATACTTGTGAGTTGGGGCAGTATCTTGACTCTTTAGGGTCACATGCTATGGTATTCTGTCTCAACCTTCCATCATCATGGTTTGAAAGTAGACTTCACCACGTACTTATCTTGTACCATTATGCTAAAATAGTCTCTGCATTTTAAAGGTGAATCCTTCATTTCCTTTTGGTTCACTTCCTTATTGGGTTATCATCTGATCAAAGGGTCGCCAATGAGTAGGAACATTAACCTACCCGAGTCAATGTTGTAAATATTCAACAGTTAGGCTTTCCTCTATGACTGTCTAGCAGAAGTCCATTTGTCAGAAAATTATATTTAGTTATCTTATTCCTCAGCTGTGGTCTGTCGAAGAGATGGATTGCTTTAGGGATAATGTATAACAATCTAGAATTATGTTCCTCTTATGTTGTATTTGTTGTCGAAGCCCTAATCTTTGTCGATCAATCTCTAAAACCTTGTATCCTTAAATTGAAAGCTGGCTTTTTCTTTATATGCATGCAGGATGAACACTTTGGCATTGTCCCACTGGAAGCAATGGCAGCAAAGAAGCCTGTAATTGCATGCAACAGCGGGGGCCCTGTAGAGACAATTAAACATGGAGTTACTGGGTTTCTCTGTGATCCTACCCCTCCGGAATTCTCAAAGGCTATGTCCATGCTCATCACCGATCCTGAGATGGCAGTAAGGATGGGTCAGGAGGCATGGAACCATGTCACACAGAATTTCTCTACCAAGACCTTTGGAGAGCAGCTAAACCATTATGTCCTTGATGTTTTCCATAAGAGAATAGAGTAAGCAAGAAGTGGAGTACCATTTGAAAATGGAATCAATCCATGGGTTTGAACTCGGTTTGCTTTGTCCCAGCCAGTCCAGCTTAGTGCAATTAGTTTGTAACGCTAATTTTGTAATTTCTACTTGCAATCCAACTCATGCCATTTTAATGCTGATATTTTCTTTGGGTACATGATCTCTGAAATGTTGATACAAGAACAGAGGGAAAGATAAGCATCGATAGGAGCATTGGATTTCTTTAAAAAGTGCTATATGATCATGATATTCTCATATACTTTGGCCTTGTTGTCTTCCTACTTTCAGTGATAATTCACATGCCATTTTTGCTTCTTAAGGCTGGTTCTATATCAGGATATTTTAAACTTGAATGCTGCACTCTCAACCATTAGCTGTACATGTAACTGTGATTTGACACATGGATGCTGATGGCCTGAGATAATTCCAGCATGTCATCATCCTGGATATTTGTGAATTGAATGCCAAAGCAAGATACTTGCTGTTCTTTCTTTAATTTGGTCGCTGCCATATGCACCACTGGATATTGTTCATTTCGTCTGTCATAGTTATGATAGGGGGGGTCTATCTGTGGATGGTGTTTCCTTGTGGCACAGGCATGTGGTTTTGGTCTGTTACCTGGAAGCCTTGGTAGTGCGATCATGTTATGTCTCTCAACTTTATCTCTGCTGTGCAGTCTGCACTATAGTGAATTAATTACCTGATGACATGATTTACTTGTAGATCTTTGGTGTGTTCACATGAGAGAAGATACCAATATAGGTCATTCACTTTGACACTGTTGAATGCAACCTTAATTAATGTTACAGATGCCAGCACTGGGATGTGTTCATCCAGCTTGGAGGCCTTCTTCCATTGAATCCATGAAGAACATTTTCAATCTTTGTATTAGTAGCAAATTTCATGAGAGGATACCAATATATGAAGGGTTCGTTTTTGGTGCTTTTATCATATGTTTTTTGAACATCGGATTTGAATCCGATTCATCCAACGCACCATACAGCATGACTTACCAATGATCAGATGTGGTCCCATCAAGGGAAAGCCTAACAGTCCTGCAAAATTCAATCTTGTTGCATGCTCGATTGTCACGAGTATATTAGCATTTTTTATAAAAAAATATGCATTGTGATGCGGGATAAAATTATAACGCACATGGCAAAAAGATAATGATTATTTTTGGTTTCTAACTTGCTGACAACCGCATTCAGAAAAGGATAAGCCTCATCACATGCCATCTCCGTACCTCAACGGGGCCAAGCCATTTTCATACCTTAGCGAAGCGAGCTGTCTTTATACCTTGGCAAGACCGAGCCATCTTCAGGCCCCGACAAACCCGAGTCTCACCCTTTCAAATGTGAGCGGCGTCGCCGCCCTGGATCACGTTGGGTATCCCAGAAAATAAACCGCCGATCACATGAATTTTGTAGCAAGCTTTTTAAAGCGGAAACGGAGCCTAATACAACCCTCCGACCGTGATTAATGGAACTCTAAATTCCTGATAAGGCCTATCAGCTACCAGTCCCCACAACTGATGGAATCCTGATCATACCAGCTCCCAAATTCCTAAAACGTACCCAAAAATTCAGGTAACCGGCCGTCATCTCTGCAGCGCTTAAATGCTAAGTCTCAAGACCCCCCAGGTAGGCCTAATGCTTTCAGGCTCTCATACTCTTATGTTCTCTGAAAATAGCTCGAAGCGAAAGCCATTGCAACGTCTTTCTGCAAGAGAGCCTTCTCCTCTTATCTGATTGCTAAAGGTTTTTATTGACTTGAGCGTCGGAGGGTCTTTCACAGGGATTATCTCCTGTGATTTTTGTGCGAGGACTGTCTTACAGGTCAGTTGATGGAAGATTGTCACCCAGACCCCGACTAACTTGTCCCCAGGTCAGAGAATGAGAATCAACAGCAATAGATTGGGGCTAGAGGAAGGGCCTTAAGTCCCATTAAACTTGAAATCAAGGAGACAAGGTTGCAGACGAGGAGGACGCTTCCTCAATGGCTAACCATAAGAGTGCAACCATAGACGCTCCTAATTAGGCCACATCTTAGAGGCCTGATCCTACAAATAACACGATGCCCTCACAGCCATCATCGATCGAGGTTCCTCCATCGTCGGTAGCCTCGGTCACCCAGGATCAGTTTGGCACACTAGTCCAACAAGTTCAGGCCCTAACATAATTGGTGCAGGGGCTTCAAGGAGTTCCTTTCCCTACTGCGCCAACTCAACAGCTTTCTGGTGGAACAACAACCCCGATACCATCGACGGCTCCTCCACCCAATCTCTCGAGGCCACGAGCCTCTCGTGACAATCCGACCGTGAGGAAGGAGCAGAGCCGACACAGTAGAAGGGCGGAGATAGGAGCCTACCTCGATCCCATTGGGCTCGCTCCTTATCTCCGATTTCTCTCACCACGACTTGACACTGTGGCCGCGATCCCCCCACCCCGTCTCTCCTATTGCTCGAGAAGGTGAGGTTCAACGATAAATCCAGGAGATGTGCCAGGAGATAAACGTTGTTAGATGGGCGTCCCATCCTCAACCCAAGGTGGAGCAGGGTATCCCATTCACCAACAAAATTATGCAGGAAGTGGTCCTAATCCACATAAAGCTTTCTACCATCGAGCCGTACCATGGGACTACCGACCTTGACAACCATCTGAGCAATTTTTGATCCATCATGATGTTCCACGGAGCATTAGATGCGATCCTGTGCCGAGCCTTCCCCTTTACTCTCAAGGGGCCCGTCAGAATATGGTTCGGTACTCTGAAGCCGAAATCCATTGACTCTTTCGATGAACTTGCTTGCTCGTTTATCAGCCAGTTTGTTAGTAGTCGCCACTACCGAAGAAGATCTGATTTCCTCTCTGAAGTCAAGCAGTGAGTGGGGGAGTCCCTAAGAAGCTTTCTTGGCCATTTCAATGCGGCCATGTTGAAAGCCGACCACCTCAACCATGAGGTGGCTATGTCCGCCTTAGCTGGTGGAGTATCGAAGGAGGGAGACTTCTACTTAGCTATGGAGGTCAACTACCTGAAGAACCTCTCCGACATGATGGTTCTGGCAGACAAATATGCTAGGGTCAAAGAATCTCAAAGGTCGGCCCAAGCAGAACAATCCAAGAAGAAGAAAAAGAAAGGCTCAAAGAAAAATCAACTCGCTCACCCTACAAGCCCACCTTGCCGCCAAGGGGCTCCTCCTCTACCACTAAGGGAGCGTACCATAAGCTTGGTGTGAAGATTCAATCAGTTCACCCTGCTCACCGCGCCGTGGGCATAAATCCTGATGGAGATTGAACGACAACTCCCTCGATCGATACTCCTCCGAGAAAACATGTCTCGAAGGGATATGACGAAGCACTGCCAGTATCACCAAAACTACGGGCATGATATCGAAGAATGCTGGCAACTTCGAAATGAAATTGAATAACTCATCTGCCGAGGGAGGCTAGAGCAATTCAGAAGAGCCCCGAAGCCAGACAATAGAGGGGAGTACCAACCTGAGCTTCAATAGCAGCTTCTGCCGAACCCACCAACTGCTGGCAACGTTAACATGATTGCCATGGTCGAATCCTCCCAGGGTCAATCGAGCGAGGAAGAAAACCCGCCAAAGAGGGTTCGATCCGAAAGGCTCTCATTCTCGGACGAAGACCTCCGAGGGATATAGTATCCCCATGATGATGCACTTGTTGTATCCCTCAATATGAATAATTATGATGTACACCGGGTTTTAATTGATAGTAGAAGCTCAGTTAATGTTTTGTACTTTGATGCCATTGTGAAAATAAATCTGTGAATGGAAGACCTTCGAGCCGTGGACTCTACTCTAATGGGGTTCATCGGTGACACAATCACTCCCAAAGGAGTAATTACACTGACGGTTCGGGCAGGCGCCTGGCCTTGTATAACAACCATACACATGGACTTCTTGGTGACCAAGCTTTGATCACCATATAATGCCATCCTTGGTAGGCCCAGGCAGATGTCCCTCGAGGCCGTAATATCTATACCTGCCTCGCCATAAAGTTTCCTCTAGAATGGAGAGTGGGAACAGTCCAAGGAAGCCAAGTCGCAGCTCGGTATTGCTTCATTGCCAACTTTCAGTCCCGAAGCCCGAGGTTGATGACTTGACACTTGGAAAGATTTTGTCAAGCAATGGGGAGAACCTATCGAGGAGATTGAGGAAGTGCCGCTTGACGATGCTTGATTTGACCGAACCATAAAGGTCAGGTCCCAGCTGGAGGGGAAGCCTCGGCAGAGCTTGATTGACTTCCTTCGGAGGAACACTGACATCTTCGCCTGGTCAGCCTCGGATATGTCAGGGATTAGTCGGATGTTCTTGTCCACTGCCTCAACATGGACGAAACATTTTGGCTAGTTAAACAAAAGAAGAGGAGCTTCGCCCCCAAGCGTCAGAAAGCCATCGAAGAGGAGGTTGATAAACTTCTCAAGGCGAACTTCATTTGGGAGGTGAACTACCCCAACTGGTTGGTGAACGTCGCCATAGTGAAGAAGTCGAATGGTAAATGAAGGATCTGCATCGACTTCACAGACCTTAATAAAGCTTACCCGAAGGATAGCTTTCCTCTCCGAGGATCGACCAGCTCATGGATGCTATCTTGGACCATCAGATGCTGACTTTCATGGATGCCTACTCAGGCTACAATCAAATCTGGATGGAGCCCGAGGATGAGGAGAAGACAACCTTCATCACTAATAGGAGCACTTATTGCTACCGAGTCATGCCTTTCGGCTTGAAGAATATTGGGGCAACCTATCAGAGGCTGGTCAACAAGGTCTTCAAAAACCAAATAGGTTGAAATATGAAGGTCTATGTTGATGACATGCTAGTGAAGAGTAAGGAGGCATCCCAGCACATTGACGACTTACGGAAAGTTTCGCAACACTCAAAAGGTATCATATAAAGTTGAACCCAACCAAGTGCGCCTTTGGAGTCAATTCAGGAAAGTTCCTAGGCTTTATGGTCTCTCAGCGGGGCATTGAGGTGAACCCCCAGAAGATCCAAACTCTCTAGGAAATGGCACCCCCTAGGTCGGTCAAGGAGGTCTAGCGCCTTACAGGGAGGATGCGGCCCTCAACCGCTTCGTCGCCCGATTTGCAAAGAAGTGTTTTTCTTTCTTTAAGGCACTTCGTTTGGCTAAGAATTTTCAATGGACTTCGGACTGCCAAAATCTTTTAAGAACATAAAGAAGTACCTTGGCTCACCGCCCCTCAGCAACCCGAAGTTCGAGGAGATCCTGTATTTGTATCTGGCGGTCTTGGAGAATGCTATTGGGTCTGTTTCAGTCCAAAAGGAGAACAAAATCCAAAAGCCGATCTACTATGTCAGCAAGTTACTTCGTGATGCTGAGACCAGATACACCCGATCGAGAAGATGGTGCTGGCGTTTGTGACGTCTGCCTGAAAACTACGTCCCTATTTTTAAGTGCATGTTATAGCAGTCCTAACTGGCCAACCGATCAAGGCAATTCTTCATCGTCCAAAAGTGTCTGAGAGGATGGCAAAGTGGGCGGTCAAGCTAAAAGAGCACAATGTTTGGTATCAGCCTCGCCCCGCCATCAAGGCACAAGTTCTGGCAGATTTTCTTCTCAAATGTATGATTTCGGAGGATGGATTAGCATCAAAGGTCTTGAGCAAGCGAAGACTAAAGCTCTATGGCTGCTCCATGTAGACGAATCCTCTAGCACAAATGGCTCCGGTGCGGGCCTGGTCCTTACTAGCCCGAAAGGAGCCATGTTCGAGTATGGCATCCGCTTCTTCTTTTTGGTTTTCAATAATGAGGCCGAGTATGAGGCCCTACTTGTTGGACTCCAAATTGCCTGTGACCTGAAAGTCAAGAAGTTCAACGCCTACACCGATTCCCAACTGGTCGCAAGTCATGCACAAGGAGAATTTGAAGCTCGAGAGCCAAACATGGTTCGGTATCTTCAGAAGGTGCATGATTTATCATCCAACTTCTTCAAACTTGAAGTTATTCAGGTTCTAAGGACCGAGAATACTCGTGCCGACCTTCTCTCCCAGCTAGCCACCACAGATTCTATGGATCTCAAGCGAAAGTTTCATCTAGAGGTCCTTGAGAAGTCTAGCATAGCGGATGTCGACCAAGTAATGCAAATCAAGGTCGAACCAAGATTTCATCTAGAGGTCCTTGAGAAGTCTAGCATAGCGGATGTCGACCAAGTAATGCAAATCAAGGTCGAACCATCTTGGTTCGACCTGATTCTTAAATACCTTAGAGACGGATCCCTCTCGATGAACAGAAAGGAAGTAAAAAAACTGAAGATGCATGCACCCCATTATGTCTTGCACGATGATCAGTTATACAAGCGCTCCTTCTTCATGGCGCTGCTCAAATGTCTTCGGCCATCAGAGGTCACTTATGCTTTACGAAAGGTTCATGAAGCATCTGCGGTAATCATTTGGGTGGCCGAGCTCTCTGCCATAAGGTGCTGCACCAAGGGTACTACTGGCCGACCATGCGAAAATATTTGGATGACTTTGTCTGAGCCTGTGATTCATGCCAGCGATACTCCAACATTCAAAGGCTCCTTCTGCGCAATTGACACCCATCGCATCCGCCTAACCCTTTGCCAAATGGGTTATGGACATCCTTGGCCCATTCTCTCCTGCTATGAAGCAAAGAAAGTTTCTATTCGTAGCAATCGACTACTTCACCAAGTGGGTCGAGGCCGAAGCAGTCATCCAGATAACGAAGCCCAAGCCAAAGACTTCATATGGAGGTTAATTATTTAATGGTTTGGTCTTTTGCATACCATAATAACTGATAATGGCTAACAGTTCGACAATCCTAGGTTTTGAGAGTTCTATAAAAACCATGGCATCAGCCATCGGCTTACCTTGGTTGGTCACTCTCAGACTAATGGCAAAGCAAAGTCACGAATCAGACTCTACTGCAAGGAATCAAGGCTTGGCTTAACATGGTACGAGGTAGATGAGCGGATGAACTTCATCACGTCCTATGGGTCTATCGGACCACGTAGAGGATCTCCACCGATAAGACTCCATTCAGGATGGCCTTGGCACTGAAGCTGTCATCCTTGTTGAAGTGGGCCTACCCTCCCCAAGGGTTGAAGGCTACTCAGAGGAGTCAAATGATGAGCAGTTTTGAGCTAACATCGACTTGATAGAAGAGATCAAAGAAAAAGCTCGAGTTCGAATGGCCACGTACCAGCAACGTGTAGCCCATTACCACTCCTCCCAAGTTAAAGGGAAGCTAGCTATTCCTCCCTGGCGACCTTGTGCTCCGCAAAGCATCAATTTTTAAGCCAACAAAACAAGGAAAGCTGGCCCCAAACTGGGAAGGTCCCTATCAAGTTGCAGAGGTTATCAGACCCGGCACCTACAAGCTTCACGATCTGGACGAAAGAGCTATCCCTCGAACATGGAATTCGGACAACCTCCGAGTATATCACCAGTGAAGTATATCTAAACGAGCCATTTTGCTAGTTGCAATAAAACTTCACCCTTTGCTTTAAATGTTTCTTATTGAATAATCATCTTCTTTGAGTTGATGATGAAAAACAAAACTCTTCCGAGAAATGACCCACAGGTCCATCTCTCCAAACCTCGGCACGGTTGAGCTTTCTCCGTACCTTAGCAGGGCCAAGTAAAATATACTCTGGGGCTTGGTAAGGCCGATCGGAGCTCTCCAAACCTTGGCACGGTTGAGCTTTCTTCGTACCTTGGCAGGGCCAAGTAAAAGATCCTTCGGGCCTTGGCAAGGTTGATCGGAGCACTCCAAACCTTGGCATGGTCGAGCTTTCTCTGTACCTTGGTAAGGCCAAGAAAAAAGATCCTCTAGGCCTCGGCAAGGCTGATCGAAGCTCTTCAAACCTTAGCATGGCTGAGCTTTCTTCGTACCTTGGCAGGGTCAAGTAAAAGATCCTTCGGGCCTCGGCAAGGCCGATCGGAGCTCTCCAAACCTCAGCACGGCCGAGCTTTCTCCATACCTTGGTAGGGCTAAGTAAAAGATCCTCCGGGCCTCAGTAATGCCAATCGAAGCTTTTTAAACTTCAGCACGACCAAACTTTCTTCGTACCTTGTAAGGCCAAGTAAAAGATCCTTCGAGCCTCGGCAAGGCCGATCGGAGCTCTCCAAACCTCGGCACGGCCGAGCCTTCTCCGTACCTTGATGAAGCCAAGTAAAAAACTTTTTCTAAGTCTCAACATGGCCAACTATTCTATGAACGTTGATAAAGCCGACTGAATTTGCCTATGATATGGTAAAAGTTAAGTGCTTACTCCTTCGAGCCTCGACAAGGCCGATCGGAGTTGCCTATGACTTAGCAAAGCCAAGCATCTATTTTCCCAAACTTCGGCATGGTCGATTGGAAATTTTTGTACCTTGGCATGTTCGAGTCTCCCCTATACCTCGATCGAACTGAAAAATCTTTAAGTAACCTCAGCATGCCCGAGCCTAGCTTCTACCTTGGTAAGGCCGAGAGAATCTATATGTCATGATATCTAATTAACTAAAGCGACAAACGTTTAGCACAAGGACTAAATAATTGAAAAAAAATTATTCATTTGAAATATCCTATTACAAGGTATTACAAGTGCATTACAGCACAGAAAATATAAGAAAATTTTTATAAAATGAAAGTTTCTTGTTTACAAAAGTCTACTTGCAGCTACTGCAACGCCTTCTAAACAACGATAATGCTCTGATTCATCGCAAAGGTCACCCTCAAACTCCGTTGGACAACAAACTTTGGAAGTTGGGGCAAAGGTATGGAAAGAAGCTAGAAATGAAAACGCTTATTTTAAGCTTCTCATCATTTACCAGAGAGATGCATGATGAATCTTTATGCAACTTCTCTGATCCCCAAATCATTTACCAGAGAGATGCCAGAAGCCATTAATCGAAGAAAGCTTGGAATCAAAGTTTGTTGACCACTGTGCTCTGATCCCCAAATAGGCCACGTGTCGCCCATCTAATATCCTTTAGGTGAAAATTGAAGAATCTCCCCTCGCTCGAGGAGATAGACACTTTTTGATCCTTAGATCGGCCATGTGTCGTCCGATCAGCCACCCTCACTGGGTATATGAGGAGTCTCCCCTAGCACCACAAGACTGAGTAAAACCACCCTCCCTCGATCTCACTCTTCATGATTTAAATGTGAGTAGCCATTTTTGATTTCCAAAATACAAATAAAAGCGGAAGGCTGACTATGGGGGGCATGTGACACAATCCGATTGGTTAGTTAACTTATGCGGACGACAAACCCACCTCAGGAATAGAGCCCATTCATTACCAAGTCGAAGCCTCAACGAGACCGAGCTATCAATGAACCTCGGCAAAGCTGAATCATCGACAAGCCTCGACAGAGCCGAGTTACTTCTATCTGGCGAAATCAATTGAAGCCTTTCTAACCTCGGCAGAGTCAAGCTATCTACGTGAACGAAAGGTTTCTCCTCGTCCGGCTAAAAGAAATGATGGGATGATGGCTTGGCATTTATGAGGCCATCATGACGCGCCTCTACAGGTTCGAACCCCTCCAATAGAATCGTGCCATCTTGGACTCTACTCCCTATGTTCGAACCCACGCTTCGAACTAGGGAGTGAGGGGCATGTAGTGTGGGGTAAAATTGTCATCGTATCGGTTAACGTATGTGGCAAAAAGGTAAGGATCATTTTTGATTTCTGATCCATTGGCTATCACATTCAGAAAAGGACAACCCTCACCACTTGCCATCTTCGTACCTCAACAGGGCCGAGCCATCTCTATACCTCGGTAGGGCCGATCCGTCTTCATACCTCGACAAGACTGAGCCATCTTTGTGCCCCAGCAAACTCGAGTCTCACCCTCTTAAACGTGAGCGGTGTCACTGTCCCGGATCATGCTAGGTATCCCGAAAGATAAACTGCCCTGATCATAAAAATTTCGTAGCAAGCTTCGTAAAGCGGAAACATGAGCCCAATACAACCCTCCGACCATGATTAACAAAACTCCAAATTCCTGATAAGGCCTATCAGCTACCAGTCCCCACAATCGACGGGATCTCGATCATACCAGCTCCTAAATTCCTGAAACGCGCACGGAAATTTAGGTAACCAACTGTCTTCTCATAAATGCTTAAATGCTAAGTCCCAAGACCCCCCAAGTAGAACTAATGCTTTCAGGTTCTCATATTCTTATGTTCTCTGAGAATATCTCGAAGCGGAAACCATTGAAGTGTCTTTCTGCAAGAGCCTTTTCCTCTTATCTAATTGCTAAAGGTTTTTACTGACTTGAGCATCGGAGGGTCTTTCATAGGGATCATCCCTTGTGATTCCCATGCAAGGACTGTCTTGCAAGTTCGTCAGACGAGAAATTGTCACCTGGACCCCGAGTAACTTCGTTCCTAGACTGGAGAACGAGAATCAGCAGCAACACACTGCATATGATGTAAATCATAAGCATTGCACATAATAATTGATCATGTATGTGTTCGGTTGTGCAGATTAAAAATAATTTTTATTTTTTATGAATTGCATGCACATAATTATAATTCTAAAAAATCACCTTGCAAATAACTTGTCGTGGGCCAACTTTCATGGCTTTCATTTATGTGCCATGGCATCGGCTAACAATGTTATTGAGGTAACAGTAGATTATCATGATGGCTACTGTCATTATCATAATTTTCGGAGAAACCATCATAATTGCATTGGTTCTGAGCAAGTGCGGAGAGACAGTGACATAACTTTCATCGTTGATTCCATATGACAATATTACATCATAATTATTTCATTTAAAAAATAACAGGAAAAAGAATTTTTCTCATGACAAAAAAAATTATTAGAATTACAAGTATTTATAGAGAAAAAATAGAAATATTATATAAATTTTTAATTAGAGTCTAATTACGTTTTGAGATGGAGATTATTCGATGAGCTAATGTTGTTAAAGAGATCTATTTGAAGAAGATTCTCAAATTTCTTTAATTCTATGCGTGCCATGTCACAAATTTTTGTGCCATAAATGATTGCCATACCATTCAATGTATGAAAACTCGGTTCTAAGCGACCCGCAAGAATTTTATGCTTGGATTTCAAGATTGCACCAAACGATGCACTCAAAAAAAAAAAAAAAAATACCGCTCAATATTAGTGTTTGTAAGTCACATTTAATTAATGGCTTCACCAAAATGAAGGTGCAGGTAATGGGCCCATCAATGAATTGGATGGTTATCTTTGATGCATTGTCACCCAATTCATAGGCTAATAATATTTTTGAGCTGGGATCCTCCAATCCATGATTGGACTAGAAAGCCTTTTTATTTGTTATAATGGCTGTGATTAGGTGAGCTTACAACTGATGGATTGCGAACCATGCAGGTCTCATTCAATCACAACTATTCTGTCAAATATGAATGGCCATGATCGTCAAGCATGCCTCGGCCTAGTCCTTCCTTTTGCGGACAAGGCATCTCAAAGTCAATTCTTCGTTTCAGTGGTCACTTGGACTACGAGTAACGTGAGCAAGCAAAAAACATCACACGTCCAATGGCTCCTCTCTTTCAATAGGGCGTCACATTGTGTCAAGCACCAGATGTCAAAGGTAAGATGAACAAGATAGCAACTCATCAGCTACATATCTTCTCATGCATGTGATGACTTGTTCCCGTATTATACAGCATTTCTCTTGGTCTCACCGAGATTTAATGACTAAAGTCATCATACAAGCCAGAATTGCTGAACATAACGTTTGGGTTTAGTAGGTAAGGGCTGCTTGACCTCTCTCCTTCCTTAGGGCGTGAATACGTACAGCTAATTGGTCCTATTTAATGTGCATTTATATACGCACTAAACTCCTCTTTCTTAGCAAGCTCCACAAATGCGGTCTCCACGCACCAACCAGCAACATTTCTGCAGCTGAAACTGTTTGTCGCCAAATGGCAAGTCAAATGTAAAAGAAATGCACTGCATCTAATTACGACAGAATCTTCAAATATGGTAGGTACCACGCTAGCTGTTCACCATTTTTATGTCGGTTTCTGTGAAGAAATGTATATGGTGCACAGCCCACAGTACTGCAATAGACTTCGATATTGGCATATATGGAAGGGAAAGCAACGCGGTTTAATAAATAATGCAAAAGGCCGGACTGTTCATGAACATTTCATTCATTAAACAACCACCACTGTATCCTGATCCAGAAGGTAGGGATTACCGTATAAGACATTAAGGTACGTAGTTGGTGTCAGAGAACTAGAGATCCCGGCTATGAAAGCTACGACATTTATCATCAAGGAAAGCGTGGTCGGCCTCCTTGTTTCCTAAAATTAACTTCATTTATTCCGACATTTCTTGCATGATAAGTTAAGAATATCGAAACACGCAATGACACAATAACAATCTTCTGAGCATGGTTTTATAAACTTACAGTAGATCTCAGAGTTAAGAGACCCCACGCAGACAGACACAAATACGTATATAACCTGACTTGCTGTGTTATTGAAGTTAATCTATCAAGGACTATTAATATATAGCAGGCGATAATTCAGTTCTTTATAGCCTCAACGAACAGCTGGTACTGTCGAGGGTCGCTTCAAGTCTTGATCATGTATCAACCGTGAGTCGGACGACCATCAAATTCTACATCAATTGCTAAAACTTAAATATGGAACACATTCACCGGTCTGCTTTTATAACCCACACATGACTAACCAGATAATAACGTTGGACATAAATTATCTATTTAGGGCTTTAATATGGAGATGAATTCTCTGTATCTTAAACCTTTGCACCAATATCATGCTTCCAAGAATATAAGTACAGTCGATGAAAAAGATAAAAAGGAATTCCTACAAAAGGGGGTACAGTTGATTAAAATCTGCTCAATGATTTAATTAATTAGCTTTTAGAATGTGAAATCTATGCTATAAAAGAAACAGATGAAAGGGCAGAATAATCCGTATTTTTTCTTTTCTGAGGAAGAGATTGGGTGAGACACCAATTGTCACTTACTGATCCAAAACTATATGACAACCACTGTAAACTTACACGAGTTGGCCTTATAAGTATGCAAGGCTCCTCCACTAGTAAGCAAATTCATTACTATAATAATAATGCTATTTACACATATATAGAGAGTAGCGATCATTGAAATAACAATTAAATTCTAGCTACACTTTCAATTTTAAAAGTTTCATGCAAACATTCAAATTTCTAATAGTAATAGAAGGGTACAACTATCATATTCCATTAGTGATGTAATTATACATTTGATAAGTAACCACTTTATGTAACTGATTAAATAATAGCATTTAATATTTTAGGTTCATAAATAATATTTTCTAACCATCATGTCAACGGATGAGATTTCTTTTTAATGAATATAGTAGAGTATCTTTTTAGTCAAATGATTGCCTTTTTGTGCCCAAAGAGAAGAGCATCAGAGGGCCTAAAGTTTTTCTCTAAGCAAAATCTCCGATGCTCAAGTCGGCTAAAGGTGGAGTAGTGTCCTGAATGAGCAACCTAGGGCTTAAGCTTAAGCAAAGAAAGTGAGGAGAGAGAGGAAACGTTAAGAACTTATTGTACCTAAGATGATCTGAGATGTCTTTATAAATGTTTGAAAGAGTTTTATCTCGAGTTAGACTCTTATATTAGATGATCTTTATTAATACTTATCCTAGAGGAGATATAGCTCTGATAAGAGCTCATCGATTAATTTTCTTATAGGGTTAGGCTTGTTATTCTCTTTAGAATTGAGTTTATCTATATAAGAAGAGTCCGATTAATTTAGATAGAGTAGCTATCATGAAGGAAAGTCCTTCTCTAATTAGAGTTTCTTTCTTCATGTGAGTGTTTGATTATGCCAATCTATAGGAATAGTTAACCAAATTAGTTCAAATTAATAATAAATATCACAAATATCTCCTTTCAATTGTATTCACAAATAAAAGATTGCATTTCTATCAAACTAAAATATAATACATGAAAATTCATATTATCACTAATGGATAGCCAATTATCAAATCATAATTATTAAATTTTAAATTCCTTTTAACTCTCTAGCTAAGGATTATTACTACATTTAACCTCTATGATATGGGCCTAGCTGTTATATTTTTTTCAAAATTTAAATTCCTAATTAATAATAATTTAATAAGTAAATACTACTCCAGGATCAATTTATTAAACTTATTTTAACTCTTACCAAGATGGGAATACCATTACCTTCAAAATGTGAATGAGAGAGGCAGACAGGGAAAGGAGGGAGAGCATGTGATGCAGGCAAATTTGGCCTTGACACCAATTTTAATATAGGTAGATGGAAGAAGCATAAGCACTAATTCACAATAACTTCTTGAGAGTATTCAATTCATCATTTGCGACTATCCTGAAGAATTTGTGGCCTCATACCACTCAAGCAAGGAATTGCTTCAGGCTAAAAAAAGAGAAAAACTCTGATAATTTCATAACTCAATTCATTATTTGTTGATTCAATGAAGCACACTAGAGGTCTATTTATAGAGCAAAACTAATCTAAAAGAAATCAGATCATAATCAAAATACTTAATTAGATTAGAGGCAAAACACTTTAAAAAATAAGAGATTGAAATCATAGATTGATTCCATGTTGACAAAATAAAACTTATAAAAAGAATAAAATAGGACTCATAAAAAGAATAAGAAAGTCTCTTAAAGAGACTAGGACATAAATAAGATTTTTAAAGAGACTCATAATAATTTTTTTTTAAAATGAAAACTTCTTTTATTCTTATTCTGAATTGCATCAACTCTTGACAAATTGAGGCTCAGACTCAATATGACCTCTATTATGGATGCATCAATTTTATGGCCTTTCAGAGCATATTCTATCCCACTGTTATAACTTAATAGTAATTTGATAGGATTTCCCTTTGATTTTATTTAGATATAGCTTGAGATATAACCATATTTTCATTTTATATTTCATTTGTTCTATATCATATAGGTTTCTTCTTGAATGAGCCTTCTTTCTTCAAATTATTATCATTAACTTAGACTATTGGAATATATGGGAATCTTTAGTTGTATCGATTTCTTCCGTATAAAAGATTTGGCAATAGATGAACAATATAGGGTAAGATATAGTAGCCTTCAAATTTAACTATGTAATTAATCAGATAAATTTTATAAATTTAATCCTTTCCTCTTATTATATCACATTCCATATGAATACATATGTCTCCATCAATTCATTTGCATTAAGACAATCTTTTTCTTTTTCTTCGTAAGCTAGTTTATCAATTGAGGTTATAGATTCAATAGATTCTTTCGTAAGTTTTTATTTTTTAGGAATATTATCAAATTTCTCAATGATAAGCTCTTTTACTTTGTAGTTGTTTGGACTTGACTTTTTTTACTTCTTTAGTTGTAATACTCTTCTTATCTTCCTTAACTTGATTTTTTAACAATTCTGCAATTATAATTATTTTCTTCTTGATTTCTTTTTTTGTAATTGCAAGAACATTTTATCTTCAACTTTGCTTGAGAAGATCTTTGTAGTGTAGGATCATAGACCATGATTTCAGCGGAGTAGAACAAGAGACTATAGTATAATATCTCTTTGCTTGAAAAATTAGCTTATAAGTAAATTTTTAAGATATTTACAATAGTTAAGATGTAGATATCTTTTTTAAATTTTACGCGTATAGCATCCCAAGTAGCAATAAGTTTATTATGCTTATGAGCATTCTTCCATCAAATTCTAACATCTTCCTTGAGCTTATTTTAAACAAATTCTTTTAACAAGTTTAACGCTTCTTTGACTAGTCGATTTATAACAATTGGGATACTCTTTCATAGATGAAAGCTAGTGTACGGAAGTTTCAGGCTTTAGGTTATCTTGAAAATTAGACACTTCAGATGGAACTTTTCTATAAATATCAATATCTAGTTCTTAGTTGAGTTTTAGTGATTAAGAATTCTCTGCAATATTGCTGGCAGACATTAGGTTGAACTTTTGAACTGTCTTTCTTTGATATTAGCTAATATCTTATCTATCTACTACTCTAATCGTTGCTCTATCCGAATAATGTGAACTTCTATGTTAATAAAGATAATAAACAGGATTATTACGCAATCCTATATATCTGAGCTTTAGATATAAGGTGTACACTAATTTTGATCCGTTAACACCCTAATAATTTTTTAGAGTGGAATAGAAGTAAAATAGTTATTCCTACTATGTCAGCGTTATTCCCTCTTATCCCACACTTATTTTAGGGTTATTCTGGATTTATTTAAGCTTTATTCTGGAATTGTTCTAGGTATCTTCTTCACGGTGATTGGGTAGAGCAGCAGGGCATTGGAGCCGTAGAAGTCAATGGCGGTGCGGTGGGGCTACGATCGGAGGATGGCAATGGCGGCTGGAAGTGGCGGTTTTCTGGACGGCTAGTGGCATCCGGTGCAGGGGAGGATCAGTATGGAGGAGCATGGCAGGCGACACCAGATTCAGGTGTGTTTCGAGAGTCAGCCGCAGGCTAAACAGGATCCTGGCAGTGGCCTTCTCAGGGACTTCTGGACTTCGCCGGAGGATCAGGCGATGGCGAGGAGGCACGGCCACATCAGCGGAGTTCGTGGCGTCCGCGTCCCGTTTGCAATCTCTGACTCTTGTCTCTCTGAGAAGGGGAAGTAGATTTTCACCTCATGCCGGCGGCAGTGGCAGCCGGAGATGACAAGCCGACAGTGAGGAGCTCATAGTGAAAGTTAAAACAAGGGCTTCGACACTCAAAAGAGTGGGCTGAGGTTGCCGGACGTGGATGGCCAGTGGACTGGTTGAGGTGGCGGTCTGCTGGAGGTACAGTGATGTCCCATGGCACGGGATCTTGGCCTGTTACTTGGTCCGGTGGCTTGGCGTGGAATCGAGCTGTCGGACGCGGTTGGATGGTCGTCATCGAGGGTGGTGGCCACTGTTTGGATGGTCAGCCAGTAGCAGATCACCGGAGGGCACGGGTTCTGGGTATCGGCTTGGGGAGTGAGGAAGGGAAGGAGGAGGGGACCAGCTCCCTTTTTCTCTTTCGTTTTTTCTCTCTCTCTCTCTCTCTCTCTCCTCCTCCTCCTCCTCCTCCTCCTCCTTCTTCTTTCAACACACTTTTTTTTAACTCTTTATTTTTATTTTTATTTTTTATTTTTTATTTTTGGTACACATGGTGATCACACCAGTCTAGTGCGAGTCAATCCTGGTAGGTCAGAAAACAAAATTTATTTAAGTACAATAGGACATGGATCATCCTGTTTTCAAATCCAAAACCCAGAATAATGAGCCACGATGCCCACTATCCAGTCAGCTGCAGAATTATTTTTCCGGTAGATATGACAAATCTGGACTCTGTGGATATCCCGCAGAGTAGATCAAACATCATAGAGCAGAAGATTGGTATGAATATGGTCGCAACAGTCCTGCCGAAGCCATCTGATGGTAATAAGAGAGTCCTCTCAATAAAAGAATATTAGCATGAATGATCCTAGTAGCATAGGAAATACCAGCCTACGCTGTATAAAGCTCAGCCAAAGGAATGGAGGAGTTTAGGAGGCCAAACCCTTCCACCGCCAACATTGCTCCATTGATCCTACGGATAATAAATACTGACCTTGCTGATCTGCCCCGAACACTCCCATCGAAGTTGATTTTGACAAATCCTTGAGGAAGGCTCCCAAGAGATAAAGACCGAATACCAGGCCGTTGCTGAAGCAGCGGAAGAGCCCCAGTGGCCAAGATTGTCAGAATCAAGAGTAGAGCGATGGAGTGTGTATTCAACAGATAAAGATAAGGCTTTCCTCACTATCCTATGGAAGGAGACAATGTCATCGGTGAAGATAAGCAAATTCCGTGATAACCAGATCTGGTAGGCTGTGGTGGCCCAAATGGCTCCATATTATCGGTTACCCCATCGAATATCACATAGGAGGAGGGACCGCCAAGAACCTGAGCCACCCTCCTTAAGGTGATATCCTATCATCTGTCAAATCTGTCTCGCTCTAGGGCATGAGAAGATGGCGTGCTCTGTTGTCTCTTCCTCCAGTCCACACAAAGGGCTAGTAGCCTGGATGGATAAGCCCCTCCCAGAGAGAAGGAAGAAGGTCGAAAGACAGTCCTATGCAAGCTTCCATATAAAAAGCTAAATTCTGGGATGAATGAGAATCTTCTAAATACATGCTACATCAATCATGTACTAAGGCTGTGGCCTGTATATCTTCATGAGGTCCCTAGTCGAAGCACTAGAAAGACATGTTCTCTTTCATAATCTGGTGTTAGATGTATACCTCGGTATGAGTGGAATAGAAAGTATCTAACGAGATAGCTCCTCACCAAAAAACCAGAACACCATAGGAGTATGCCAAGAGGAGAGGTCCTGAGAGATCAGATCAGTAACCCTCGTGCTGCTAGAAATATCATTACTGATAAAAGTGGGCCATTGTGAGATGGAAAGATCAGTAATCCACGTATCCTGAACAACATCCACCGAGGAACCATCTCTAATCATCCACAAGATGTTGTTCAATATAGCTGGTGCATGCCGGTAGACCTTTTTTTAGAAGAAAGAATATCCATGGGAAGACTGAAGATCCATAGAAGGAGTCTAGTCACGATATCTGCCATGCATAAATGAGCTTCAGAAACAATGCGGATCAAGAAGGAACTGCATAGTGTCTAGCAATCAGGGCATCTTCTTACGGTCAGAGACTGGATTCCAAGACCACCTTCTGAAGTCAGCATGCAAATAGTGTCCCATGCCTGCAGATGAATACCATGACCATCCTGCATAGAGGCCCAGAGGAAGTCTCTAAAGCTTCTCTCTATCCTTCTAAGACAAGTTATCGGGATTGCAGCATTGGATAGAAGATAAAGAGGAAGAGAAGTAAGAACCGATCGTATGAGGATAATCCTCGCCATCATGGATAATCCAGTGACTTGCCAGCCATCAATTCGGTTATGGATCCGACGCTCTATGTCAATGTAGTCACTGCATCGTGGCCATCTTTCCGTAATAATGATCCCTAGATATGATAGCCTGTCAGCCTGATTAGTGATGCCCAAGGTTTGGAGGATGGCCTCCCTAGTTATACTAGTAGTCTTTGGGCTAAAATAGACCATATACTTCTATTGGTTAACCTTTTTCCCAAAGGCATGACAGTAGGACTGGATAATAGAATCAAAAGTGGCCACATTATGGACAGTAGCCTGGCCCAGCAAGATGCAGTCATTAGCAAATAGGAGATGAGAGACCGAGGGGCCATGCGGGCCCGCCATAAGGGGTCGATACGAAGATCATGCTATGCCTGATGAAATGCACGGGATAGATCATCAGCACCAAGGATAAACAGAAAAGGGGATAGTGGACATCCCTACTACAACCCCATAATAGAGTGGAGGAAATTAGTCTGACCACCGTTAATGATAAGAGAGAATGATGGCCTATGAATGCAGACCAAGATCCAATCAAAAAAAAAGACCATCAAACCCAAATTCATGAAGAGTTCGGTGTAAAAATGCCCAATTCACTTTATCATAAGCTCACTCCATATCTAGCTTAACAGCCATGAGGCATTATCAGACAAAAGATCTCTGAAGATCATGCATAAATTCTTTGGCTATGAGGACATTATTCGCAATACTTCGCCCTCTGATAAAGGCCTCTTGCTCTTGAGATATAAGGCGAGAAATCACATCCCGTAGGCGGGTGACTAAGATGCACGCACAGACCTTGTACAAAGTTGTGTAAAGACTGATCGGCCAATAGTATAGAGGGTTGGAAGCATCAGGGCGTTTGGGTACAAGTGTATGAGTGTCCGATTCCAATCAGCAGGAATGGATTTAGATTGGAAGGCAATCTGGACAACCTGCACTACATCCTGGCCCATAATATTTCAGTAGTAGCGAAAGAAAAAGGGCAAAAATTCATTAGGCCCAGGGGCCTTGTTAGGCCCAAGATCCCATAAAGCCAACCGTATCTCCTCCTCTATAATCGGCCTGATAAGAAGGTCATTCTTATATGCAGAAACCCTCTTGGAAGTTGGGATAGGATGGATAGAAAACCCATCACCAGTTTGCTCCATCCATTTGGACTGAAAAAAATGAAATAGCTAATCCCTGATAATATGGTTATCCTCCTGGTAATGCCCTTCCTCATCAACAAGTCATCGAATCCTATTAGAAGCACATCGCTTCAGGGTGGCCTGGTGAAAAAAATTGGTATTTTAGTCCCCATCATTAATCCACTGTATCCGAGACCTCTGCCTCCAAAAATCTCTTGCTGTTGAAGAAGAGAGTGGTGAAGGGTTAGCTTGGCTCATAGAGATATAAGGTCGGAATTAGAGAGGCTGCCCTCCTGATCCTCTTCGGTCTGTAGAGTAGCAATATCAGCTTCTACCTGCTCAACTTTTCTCACTAAGTCCCCAACCTTCAGTATGTTCCATCTGAAAAGCCGGCACCTCACTAACTCAAGGCACCTAGATAACCTGTAAGTAGCACTTCTTCTCATAGGTGTATGCCAGACCTAGGAGATAATAGTCCGAGCAGAGGAATAGGAAATCCAGAACTGCTTGAATTGAAACTATCATTGCTGCAAAATTGCCAACTTAGTGGATATCAGGATGGGACAGTGGTCAAAAGCAATCCTTGGAAGATGAGTAACAGTAGCAGAAGGATACTTTTGAGTCGTAGCCATAGCCCTATCCAATATTTCTCAAACATGAGCAGATCCCTGGCGATTATTATACCAAGTGAATTATGGATCCAAGAACCCTAGGTCTAGCAACCCAGTAGAAGAGATGAAAGTCCTGAATTCAGCAATATCCATAGAACCTGCAATCTATCTGCCTCCTTCTTTTCATTGGTCCCAATAATGCAGTTAAAATCTCCTGCTATAAGGGATGAAAATCCCTAAGCAAGAAAGAAAGAATCTCAGATCATAGGACACACCTCTTCCAAAAATTAGTGCTAGCATATACTCCCGATAGGAACCAAGGGTTAAAGGTCCCTTATGAGATTACAAGGTCAACCTACTGATTACACCGATGAAAGGCATCAACCTTGATGGAGGTGTTATGCCAAAAAGCTAAAATGCCTCCTGATAGTTCCATAGACTTCACTGCATAAGAAGACCAAGATCTAGAAATCTGTCTTCAAAATCAGACCAGGCTATCACCCAATAATCGGGTTCCAATAGTACACAGATATCAAAATTATGTAGCTGCATAAGTCTTCTAAAAGAGGAGCAAAACGAAGATTTTCGGGCTCCTCTGACATTCCAGATAAGAATGTCATTTTTTAACTCCCTTTTTATTTTTTTTCTCTACTTTTCTTTTTTTCAAATAAGAAACAAGAAAACCTGAATTTTTTTCAAGCCATTTTTTAAGATAGAAAATAGGTTAGAAGGAGATGGTGGTCGAAATTTTTTTATTTTTTAAAACTAGGGTTTAAAAGAAGAAAGAAAATAAAAAAAAAGATGAAAGGGGGGAGAGATGGTTACTAAATTTGGCTCCGATACCAAATTTGATATAGATATATCTAGCTTAATACCAAATCTGATACAACAAGTGAAAGAGGAATAACTATTGATCTCGTACTATCCTCTTGAGAGTCTTTAATTTAGCATTTTTGGCTATCATAGAGAATTTGTAGCCTCATACCACTCAAGCAAATAATTACTTCACACTATCAGAAATCAGCCTTTCACCAAGGAACATCACCAAGGGATATGTCCCTCAGAAAATTACAAGGGAATAGAAAAGGATTTTCAAGGGATTTTAAATTACATTCAAAATCTAATTTCAGTAAGGAATCTCTAAGGGATTTGCTAGGGATATATTTTCCTTGATAAATTTCTTGAAAATCTCTTGGTAATCTACAAAGGATCATTGAGTGATTATTTAAACAATTTTTAGCAAGAAATTTGTAAGGAAAGTTTGGTCTCTTAAAGATTTACTAAGGGATAAATCCCTTGGTGCTGGTAAGATTTTTTAAAAAATGATATCAGAGAGTGATTTTTCTTAGAAATTTCTTAGTGATTTTAAAATCTTGTACCAAGCATATATTATTACAGATTCTCTCACTAGCATAAAAATAAAAGTCATAAGTAAAATTAATATAATGCACTAATTTTTAATAGCATTAATTAAACTAAAAAAAATTTCTTTATTTCTCACTCTGTAACTCGTTCAAATCTTATCAAAATCATGGGCTTACATCCTTTGTTGCTAACGATCAGATTAGTGCAGCAGTAAGTAAGGGGCTAGCCTTTGAACCCTTTGATCACAGGTTCAAGTTTTAGATCCCTCAATAATTACCAAGGAATTTCTAAGAAAGACTTTCACTAACATCATATATTCTAATGGATGAATTTTTCTTGAAAATCCCTCGATGAAACTCTTCACCAAGGGATTTTGTTCCTCGCTTAAAGCAAAACTGATCCAAAAAATTAAACTATAACTCATCATTGCAACTCTTAGCCGATTTCCCTACAAACTCGGCATCATCAGTATCTCCAGCAGCCTTAGATTTACTAACAAATCATCAACTAGTTTTCGCATCGAAGTAGTCTCATCAATCTCAATATGATCATTATTTCCAAGACTATAACATATAATCATTATCTCCAAGGCTACAACGTATAATCATTATCTCCAAGACTACAATAAATTATCATTATATCTAAGAGCATTACAATGGATGATCATTATCTTAACTATCTATTTTTATCTCTTCTTGTGAATAGCACGATTGTTATTCTAATAATCTATATAAATATCAGGTTAAACTACAATATTGATCCTTGAACTTATGGGGCTATGTCAATTCAGTTCCTAAACTTTAAAATGTTGCAAAAATGATCTTGAACTTTTTTTTTGTTTTACTTTGATTCCTATTGTTTAATAGGAGAGACGCCATTTGGTTTGTCTCACATGGCATATAGGTGGCAAAATCAAATTTAAAACCCATTATCAACTCTTTAACCCATTAACTCAATATTCAATAATCCAAAAAAAAAAAAAATCGAACCTTCTCCCTTCCCTCCCCCTCCCTCCCTCAACACACACACAAACACATACATGACATCCAATGGCTCCCCACCCCCACACTTGGCATCCAGCGGGGGGGGGGGGGGGGGGGGCACGGAAGGGGCCTCCTTGTCCCTTAGCCGTGTGGGGGAAGCACACTGGGGGCCTCTCATTCGTCCCTCACTCGTGGCTGGGACGGAGGAGGAGGGGGAGGAAGGATAACGCATGTGAGGGATAGAGGAGGAGGGGGGGGGGGGAGAAGGAGGCTGCGGTGAGGAAGGAGGAGGAAGGGGAGGAGGCTGCGACTGGGGGGAGGTGGGCGAACGGAGGAGACCGCGACAGAAGATAGGACAGGGCCATCGGGGAGGAAGGAGCTCGATTGCGTTACTCGTCATTGAAACACAAGTTGAAGACATAGGTGGGGGGGGAGGGGGGCTCTCCTCCATCGTCCCTCACTCGCATTGGGGAAGAACGCTAGGGTGAGGGAGAGCCGAGGGGGAACGCTGGGGGAGGAAGGAGAACGTAGGTGAGGGATGAGAGGGGGGGGGGGGGGAGGGAGGAATTCATGGACGGAGGGGGCCACGATAGGAGGTGGGGCCGTGGGGAAAGGGGGAGCCGCTGGATGCCACGGGTGGGGGGGGGGGGGGGGCGAAGCCATTAGATGCCGTGTGTGTGTGTGTGGAGGGAGGAGGTTGGTTTTTCTTTTTTAGGATTATTGAATATTGGACTAAAGGGTTAATGGATTGATAATGGGTTTTAAATTTAATTTTCATCTGTAGCCACATGTGCTGCTATCTAGTACAAAATCAAACAGTATCTCCCCTATTTAATGGTAGGAATTAAAGTTAAAAAAAATTCAAGTTCACTTTTGTAACTTTTGAGGTTCAGGAATCACAATGACTAGCCTCCTAAGTTTAAGGGTCAATATTGTAGTTTAGCCTAAATATTATAATCTATAAACACTTGCGTATCATTCAATACAACAAATATTCAACTTATATTATCGTTTATGGTATCGGAGCTTTTCTCTAACGAGTTTGATCCAACTTTCATCTCCTTTTCCCTTGCCATGGCGTTTGAATCTTCTACCATTGTTTCTAATCTAGTACTACTACTATTACCTAATTCTTTTTTAGCCCTCATCACTATTAATGCTGTAGTTCAACTCCCTCTAAAACATACAAAATATAATTACTACTCTTGGAAAGCTTAATTTACTGCCTTATTTTTTCAGCTTTAATCTTTTTGGCTACCTCGATAGCACATTTGCGTGTCGTACATCAACTATAACTCAAAAGGATAGCACCACTATAAATCTGGCTTACATTTCTTGACACCGCTAGGACCAACTCATTCTTCATGCCATTTTTGCTTCACTAAGTGAATATGTTATTCCACTTATCTTGTCTACCACATCGAGTCATGAAGCATGGTCTTGTTTATTCCAACTCTATGCAAAGAGATCTATCACATACACGATTCATTTCAAGGATAAATTAACCATGATCACTTGTAGAGATCTTTTTGTAATTGATTTTTTTGTTTCTATTTAGCAGATTGCAGAAGAACTCACTATTCTTGAAGACCCCCCAAGTGATGTTGATCTTCTAGTCTATGCAACTTGTGGCCTAGGCTCTGCCTACAAGAGTTCATCAGTGCTATGGGGACAAGAGATTTTGTCATACCTTTCCAAGAACTTTTTGATAAAATCATAGATTATGAAACCTTTCTTCTTCATAATGAAAAACAAAATTCTGATCCCATCCCACCTACTACAAATTTGGCTAAACACAATAATGCACACCTCATTTTTCTAAGCCCGATTTCTCATCTCCTACGTCTAGTCTACTCCCCACCCCTTTACCTACCACTAAACATTATAAATTCTCCTCTCCTACTCCATCTTTCTTTACTCCTTTTTCTTTTACCCCTATTATTTGTCAATACTAGAACAAATTTGGTCATGCTGCAAATAGATGCTTCAAACTCTTCTCACATCTGCGCCCTCAGCATCCATCTGCTAATCATGTTGCAGTTTCGCCTATTGCTCCAAATTCATGGATATTAGACTCGGGAGCATCTCATCATATTACCTTTAATCTATCCAATTTATCTCTTTATCAACCATATGAAGGTTTTGAAGATATTTATATTGGTGATGGTTCAAGTTTGCAAATTACTCATATCGAGTCTATCTCTATTACTTTATCTTTCAATTTACCTAACATTCTTTGTGTTCCTTCTATTAATCAAAATTTTATTTCTTCTAAAGTTTGTCATTTAAACCAAACATCTATTGAATTTTTTCCTTTCCATTTTGTTATTAAAGATTTGCGAATAGGGACTCCTCTTCTCCGCAAAAGAAATTAGCATGATCTCTATGAGTGGCCATCAATTGAATGTGCAAATAAAAGTCCTATTGTTTCTTTATCTATTGGTGTTGCTGCTATAGCTTCTCAGGCAATATGGCATAGGTGTCTTGGTCATCCCTCCTTTAAAATAATAAATAAACTTGTTCTATCTAGATTGGTATCGCTTTTGTCATTTTGTTCTGCTAATTTGCTTTATCAATCTTGCTTATGTAATAAAAGTCATAGTTTGCCATTTGGAGAATCTAGTTTAGAAAGTCGTAGACCTCTTAATTTAATTTACACTGATGTTTGGGGTCCCTCTCCGATTCAATTTATTGATGGATATAATTAATTTATCATTTTCATTGATCATTTTACTAACTATATCTGGTTCTATCCTTTACGTTTAAAATCTGATGTCTTTACTATATTTCGCCAATACAAAGATGTTGCTGAAAATATTTTCATCATTCTATTATTTCTATATATTCAGATAGTGATAAAGAATATACCACTCTCAAAGATTTTCTTTGTACTATGGAAATTCAACATCTTAAAATACCACCACACACATCTCAACACAATGGCACTGCCAAAAGGCGACATAAACATATTGCCAAAAATAGTTTAAGTCCTCTTCATCAAGCAAAAAATTTTTATAAATACTGGACATATGCCTTTTAAACTACAGTTTATTTAATTAATCATCTCCCAACTCTTATTCTCAATTTTTCATCTCCTTATAAAAATTTAATTAATTAATCACCAAATCATAACAAACTTCATGTTTTGGGATGTTTATGTTTTTCATGGCTTAAACTATATATGGCTCACAAACTAGAACCAAAATCATCTCCTTGTATTTTTCTTGAATACTAGCTAAATTAAAGTAGTTCTTTTTCCATGAATTTAAAAACACACAAAATTTACGCTTTTCAAAGATGAATTTCCTTTTTTAAGTTCCTTTACTAATATATCTCCAAATTTGTCCTTTGCTGATTGGCTTATGTTACCACTTATTTTTTCAATGCCTATGCCTAAGCTACCAGTTGTACAACAAACTTTAGTTAATGAAGCAATGATGGCTCCATTACATATTTTGTTTTAGCCACCTCTAACATGAGGGCCGACCGGGCAAGCATTCCCACAAATCTTTCTTCTCTAAATATTTCTAATTTCTATGCTCCTACCACTTTCTTCCCTCATCAACCTTCGGCAATATCCCACCCAACCCAGCCGAATATTTCCTCCTCTCAACCAATTGTGTCATCTCAACCAATACAACCAATTACTTACTACAAATATCCTTCTTATCCCATGGTCACCTGATCAAAAAATAATATTTTTAGACCAAAATGCCTCTACTAAACTAGCACAACCCATCCTTTACCGAAATCTATTGAACCCACTTGTGTTTCCAAAGCTATCAAACATGTTGAATGGAAGCAAGCCATGTCTCATGAAATTACAAAACTTCTTCGAAATGATACATGGGAACTTATATCTCCTAGCTCTTCTCAAAATGTTATCGATTGCAAATGAGTATTTCATATTAAACATAATCTTTAGCTCCCATTGGCCTTGTGGACCATCACTATATTAGCCAGCCAGTTCGGGTAGTGTGCTTTCCGAATATGACCAACGGCAAGTAGCTTGTTGACCTCCTCGTCAATAGCTTTCTGCCTTTCGGGGGCGAAGCTTCTCTTCTTCGGTTGGACTGACCAGTACCTTGCGTCGATGTTGAGTTTATAGGTAATTACCTTCGAAGGTATACCGAGCATATCCAAAGATGATCAGGCAAAGACGTCCGAGTTGGTCCATAGAAAGCCAAGGTGTTGGTCCCTTGCTTATGCGGAAAGAAGCTTGCTGACTTGAACTATCTTTACTGAGTCATCTTTCAGTGGGAAGGTTAGCAGGTGCTTAGCTAGCTCTCCTCTTTTCTCTGACTCTCTGGGGTCAAGTAGCTCTATAGCTGGCAGAGCGGCCATCTCCTGAGGGCTGGGAGCCATATGATAGCATAGTTGCACTTAATTTTGCTTGCCGCACATCTCGCTGATCCCGTTTCTAGTGGAGAACCTGATGAGAGGTGCTTGGTGGAAATGACTACATCTAGAAGGTTTAGTCCGGGCCATTCGAGTATTGCATTATAAGCCAGCGGCACTCGAACGATCAGGAACCTCATGAATGTTGTGCTCTAGTGTGAAGGCGTCCCAACCATGACTAGAAGAGTAATTTCACCTTCAACTCTTCAAAGTCCCCCGTGAAACCAATCAAGGGTGCGGACACGAGCCGAAGGGAGCTAGAAGAAAGGATCATCCGAACAAAAGCATCGTAGGTAAGGATATCAGTAGAGCTTTCACTATCTACAAGGATTCTTTTTACAAGATATTTAGCGATCATCATAGAGTGACGACGTTATCATCATTTGGATTATTTGCCCCTGCTAAGTCTCTTTCTGAGAAGGGAATTACAATTTCTATCCCCTCACCCTCTCGTGGCCTTTTAGAAGTATGGCCTATCCTCCAGAAAATCATGCCAACCGTCCTCTCGATTGGGGCATTGTTGATGTTAGTCTAGGCAGGTGGAGGGCCCATTGATGTGGGATAACCGATGTGGGATGTATTTCTAATAGAATTAGTAAAGATTAAATGAATGATTAAGTGAAATAACACATGCATTTACTCATTATTTAAGAACTAGAAATTTTATGGAGGGGACTTAGAATACTAAATAAAGTTTGAATTTAGAATTTAAACAAAGTAATAAAGAAGCGGATCTTTGTGGTTAAGAAACCACTCAGATTAGGGCTAAGTAAATCTAATAATTGCAGATCCGAAAGGATTTTAAAGAGGGTTCTCCCAGCAATTAATAAACTTAAGTAAAATCGATGCACTCAGGGAAGGAACTTGAGGATGACAAGGGATTCCATCATATTGTAAGCTTTCGTACCTTGATTCATGGTGGGAACAACCTGCAACTTTGGAACCATGGAAGTCGGGGATCCTTGATCGGTTGAAAATGGGCTTGAAGCAAAGTGGGGAAAAGAGGATAAAATGTGATGATATAAATAGACACTAGGCCTCACACCTACCCTCTCACAGGGACCCATCTAACAAGCAGGGGATTTTCTTAAGAAAACTTCATTAATCATCTTCTTACAAAAAGCCAGGAGCCCTTTTTATAGACTACTAAGCACTTACACCATATTATCATTAGAGGAAGAAGCTCTTGGCTAGCGAAGAGAAGAATGTGGGGCGTCCCATGATTTGTGGAGGCGGTTTTCAATGTGGGCATCAATGTGGGCGTCCCATGATTTGTGAAGGCAGTTTCCAATATGGACGTCCCTTGATTTGTGGAGGTGGTTTCCAAGAGGAGACGTGCGAAGAGGAGAATGTGGAGCATCCCATGATAAGAGAAGGTGGTTGTGGAGACTTTGACTTGATTCAAAATCTTTTATTCATTGGGTGACATTCCTTGTTGATGTGGCATGATGATATGGCTTCAATGTTGATGACTTCATGACCATGCACCCATTCTTCTTGTGCTGAACCAGATCGGGTTTTTGGGCTGGACTCCTTTTGACTCAATTGCAATAAAAAACTTAAACAAGACTCAATCAAACAAATACAGTCAATTGAAATAAAATTTCTCAAATGGAAAATAAATACAGAGCTAAAACTTAATTTAATCTTCCATCCATAAAGAATCCAGCTGAAGTTGTTGAAGCCTCTTCTGAGCCTGGTGTCCGCACCAATTCTCTCCGGATGGGAGGAACTCGACCCCGTTGAGTAAGGATCAATCTGTCCATGATATTTCTCTAGTAAGTCTGGTGCAATTTGTTGAAGATCCTCTCGGATGATCCAGGAGTCCTCGGATTTAGGTCGGCCTTGCCAATGAACCAGGTAACGTTGATAGCCTTTATTTCTGATGGTAATCGCCTGGTCATCCAAAATACGTTCAACTCTGTCTCTCCGGTCTGGTGGAATTACTGGTGGACACTCAGGTAGGGTTTCACTCTCAAAGGCAGATAAGGCCCAAAAGGCTTACTAGGAATTAATGCCGGTTCTTTGTATTCTTTCAGATCTAAAATATTAAATGTGAAACTAAGGCCATAATCTGATGGTAACTCTAAAACATATATATTAGGTCCTACTTTCTTTATTACTTTGAAAGGTCCACTCCCCGGGCATGTAGTTTCTTCATAGTTCCGGTGGAAACCTTTTAGGTCTAAGTTTAATCATTACAGAGTCCCCTTCATTAAATTCCTTCATTCTTTTACGTGAGTTAGCCATATGTCTATATACTTCATTGCTCATTTGAATCTTTTTACTAATTTCTTTATGCAACTCCTTAATATGCTGTGCATATGACTCGGCGGACTCAGATACTCGTGCATGTGATGGTAATGGAATGAGTCGATAGGTCTTCTAGGTTTATAACCATGGACAATCTCAAAGGGGCTTTTCCCAGTAGACCTATTGACTGAACTGTTGTATGCAAACTCAGCACGAGGTAATAATAAATCTCAGTTTCCCAGATGTTCTCCTACAAGATACCTCAGTAGGTTGCCTAGACTCCTATTTATGACTTCAGTCTGGCCATCAGTCTGGGGGTGGTAGGCAGTGGAGAATTTCAATTTGGTACCTAATAAATGCCATAGGGTTTTCCAAAAGTAGCTGGTGAATTTGACATCCCTATCAGACACTATGGTTTTAGGCAGACCATGTATCTTTACCATTCCATCTAGAAAAAGTTTGGCGACTCTAGAGGCATCAACAGTTTGGGAACAAGGGATGAAGTGAGCCATTTTTGAGAACCTATCGACCACAAAAAAGATCGAATCATGTTTCCGCTGGGTCTTAGGTAGACCTAATATGAAATCCATGCTAAGGTCCTGCCAGGGACAATCGGGTACAGGTAAGGGTGTATAGAGTCCAGTATTTTGCTTCTTTGCTTGCCAACAGCACAAGTTCGACACCTGGCCACTATCTGGGCAACTTGTCTCTTAAGTTCTGGCCAAAAAAATTGGTCTTCAATAGCTAAAATGGTCTTATTTCTATCAAAGTGACCAGATAAACCTCCCGCATGGGTCTCCCAAACTAGAAAGTCTCTCAAGGAAGTTTTGGGAATACAGAGCTTGTTCTCTTTAAACAGATGACCATCTAGAAGGGTATAATCACTATAGTCACTAGATGGTCCTTGACTCAAGGCCTGGTAAATTTCACTAAAGTCTGGATAGGTTGCATACTCATCTTTAAGTCTCTCAAATCCAACAACTTCAGTGCTAACTGAATGTAAAAGTAAGGTTCTACGACTCAAAGCATCGGCTACCTTATTCTCAGCTCCGGCATGGTGTTTCAGGACAAAAGTGTAGGCTTGGATGTATTCTACCCATTTGGCATGCCTAGGATTCAACTTTTTTGGAACTAAGAAATCTAAGAGCCTCGTGATCAGAGAATAGGACAAATTCTTGGTAGAAGATAGTGTCTCCAATACTTTAAAGCTTGCACTACCGCATAGAGTTCTTTATCATAGGTGGAATATTTAAGCTTAGCATCATTTAATTTTTCACTAAAGAAAGCTATGGGGTGGTTCTCCTGGCTTAAAACTCGCCTATTCCAACTCGGATGCATCACAAGCTACCTCGAATGCTTTGGTAAAGTCTGGTAACTTCAAAATAGGTGCTTGTGTCATTCTATTTTTATCTCTAGGAAGGCTCTATTAACTGCTTTGGTCAATTAAAACTACCCTTCCTAAGACAATCAGTTATTGGAGCGACAATGGAGCTAAAACCTCATATGAATCTCCTATAGAAGGCGGCTAGACCATGAAAACTACGAATATCATGAACAATTTTGGGAACAGGCCACTCAACTATGGCTTTTATCTTTTCAGGATCAGCTGAAACTCCATCAGGGGTGACAATGAAACCTAGGAAAGTGACTCTATGGGTTAAGAACTCACACTTCTTCAAATTAGCATAGAGATTCTCTTTCCTAAGGGTTGTACATACTTGCCTAAGGTGGTCTAAGTGGCTTTCCTTAGTCCTACTGTAAATCAAAATATCATCAAAGTATACTACTACAAATTTTCCATGAAGGCACGTAGGACTTGGGTCATGATCCTCATAAATGTGCTAGGTGCATTGACAACCCAAATGGCATCACTACCCATTCAAATAAACCATCCTTAGTCTTAAATGCAGTCTTCCACTCATCCCCTGGTCTAATCCTAACCTGGTGATAGCCGCTCTTCAAATCAATCTTGAAAAATATAGTTGCATCGGCCATCATATCTAGCATATCGTCCAAGCGGGGAATGGAAAACCTATATTTTACTGTAATTTTATTTATGGCACGACTATCGACACATCCTCCATGTGCCATCCTTTTTAGGTGTTAACAGGGCTGGAACTGCACAAGGACTCAAACTTTCCCTAACAAATCCTTTCCTAAGGAGGTCCCCTACTTGTCTTTGCAACTCTAGGTGTTCTATAGGGTTCATCCTATAATGTGGGAGGTTTGGTAAGGTTGCTCCTGGGACTAAATCAATGGCGTGTTGGATGTCCCTAAGTGGTGGAAGGTGGTCAGGCAGGTCATTTGGAAATACATCCTTAAAGTCCTCTAATAATTCAACTACTTCCTGAGGGTGCTCTTTCTGGGCAGGCTCTTGTGTTTCTCTAGCGGTTAAGATCCAAACAGGTGTACCCTTAGTGAGTTCTTTCTCAATCTCCTTTGCAGTTATCAGATTGACTCTAGTCTTTGTTTCCTTTAGGTGGCTCGATCCTCTCTTAACCGTGTCCTTAGGTGGTGAAGGGTTGATTACAAACTTCTTTCCAAGGTGCATGAATGAGCAAGAATTAGATCGGCCAAAAAGGGTGTGTCATGGTCAAATAACCAGGGTCGACCTAAGATGATACTACTCACTCCCATTGGTAGAACATCACACCACACTTTCTCCTGATAGGACTGTAATTGGATTTGGACTAGACACCTACTTTTGATAGGAATTGATGTGGAGTCTATCCAAGAAACCTTATAGGGGTTTGGATGGGGAGCTATGGATAAGCCTAAAGTTTTGACAGCACTAGTAGATATGGCATTCACACAACTTCCACTATCTATGATTATCTTACACACCTTATCCCCTAACTTGACAAAGGTTTGTAGGATGTTAGTCCTACGCCAATCGTCCTGGGTCTTAGTCTGGGTAAGGATGCATCTAACTACTCCCAAAAGGTCAGGGTCTACAAGATCCTCATCACCTTCATACTCATCTGCCAGATTATCCTCAGCCTGATATACTTCCTCGACACAATCATCTAAGGGTGCTTTGGATTCAGACTCATTTTCCTCTAACCCTTCCATGTACAAGCTCTATTTGGGCAATTGCTCGCATAATGGCCTATCTGATGACATTTGAAGCAAGCATTCTGGTTTGGGTTTCTCTGAACTTCTGGTGCTTTGCCCTTATCATTTCTACGAGTCAGAGGTGTACCAGGTTAGGCCGGTTGGGTCGCATCTGACTTGGTCCTGGCTGCTGACTAGGTGCACTAGTTCTAGGGATTTCTGGTCTGCGATAAACTGGTCCCCTATGAAATCTCTCAGCATCGCGTGCTATCTGATAGGCTAGCTCTAAATCTTGAACTTCTCTCATGAACAACTCTTTCTGGATCTCTTCCCTTAATCCGGCTCTGAATCTAGATAAGGTAACTGATTCGGACTCATCAACATTGCATCTCATCACAAATTCATCAAACTTTGCAATGTACTCAGCTACACTCTTTGTTCCTTGGGTCAATCTCTGCCACTGATCTAGAAGTCTTTGGTAGTAGGACATGAGAAGGTACTTCTCTCTAAGTCTACGCTTCATTGCTCTCCAGGTTACTATAGGAACATCACCTCTCTGTCTAATGAATCTCTCGACATTTTCCCAGTATAACCGAGCCTGACGGACTAACCTAAGCTTTGCAAATTTGCACTTCCTTTCCTCAGTCATTTCGTACCACTCAAAATACTGATCCATCTCGCCCTCCCAATCTACATAAACCTTAGGATCTAGACTTCCATCAAAAGTGGGTGCTTCTAATCTAATATTCCTAAGAGTTTGGTCATACTGGTCCATTTGGTCCTGATTGGGTCTCCTAGGATTTGGCTCATAAGCTGGGTCATGGAGTGCTCTCCTAGGATTCGGGTCATGGACTCGATTAAAATTGAGTCTTCTAGGATTTGGCTCAAAGAAAGGTTCTTGATTAGGCCTTCTAGGATTGGGTTCAGGAAAAAGGTCTTGGTGTAGAGCTCTTCTAGGGTTGATGGGCATACTTAACTCTGGTTCAGGCTCTAATTCCATTTGGGCCTCATGGGCTCTTGTAGGAGTACCTGCCTCTAATTGGTCAAGCCTAAAAGTGATATGGGTCATTTGATCAGTTATGCTTTGGGTGGTCTGGGTCAATTGATCAGTCAGATTCTGGTTTAGTCGGGCCATTTGATCATTAAGGGTTTTTATCAAGGTCTCAAAACTTTGGTCCATGGTTGCACTTGATTGAGCTTGGATTTGGTAGGGTGTACCTGACCTAGTTGTCATGCAGTGCAATTAGGCACACAAGCCCTTAACTTGATTTATCATGAGATGTATGCAACATTCATATGAATCCTAAAATCATGTGCAGAATTTTTGTGTGTGTTGCAACTCCAAAGTGATGCAGGGAGTGTTATGTAACATATTCAGAAAATTCAAAAAATTTACAGAACACTCTTAACTCAATAATGATACTCCAGGTGAAAGAAATTAAATTTAAAATTCGTTGCTTTACTGGGTAGTTCTTGGAACCCAGTCAAGTCAGAAAACAGAACAGAACCTGTCCTCAGACCTTATTTCGGCTGGCAGAAAATTCACAGTCCGAAATAATGCCTGAGAAAATTCTAAAAAATACTTTGAATTATAAAAATCTAGCAAAATAAAAATCATAAAATTTTAAATTTTTACATGCTGCAACAATTAAAACATAATATACTGCAATATTCAGATAATCCAGCGAGCAAGCAAAACTAGAAATTTCGCCCTAACCAACCAGGCTTTGATACCATGATGATGTGGGACAATCGACGTGGGATGTATTTCTAATAGAATTAGTAAAGATTAAATGAACGATTAAGTGAAATAACATATGCATTCACTCATTGTTTAAGAACTAAAAATTTTATGAGGAGACTTAGAAGACTAAACAAAGTTTGAATTTAGAATTTAAACAAAGTAATAAAGAAGCGGATCTTTGTGGTTAAGAAACCACTCAGATTAGGGCTAAGTAAATCTAATAATTGCAGATCTGAAAGGATTTTAAAGAGGGTTCTCCCAGCAATTAATAAACTTAAGTAAAATCGATGCACTCAGGAAGGAACTTGAGGATGACAAGGGATTCCACCATATTGTAAGCTTCCGTACCTTGATTCATGGTGGGAACAACCTGCAACTTTGGAACCATGGAAGCCGGGGATCCTTGATCGGTTGAAAATGGGCTTGAAGCAAAGTGGGGAAAGGAGGATAAAATGTGGACGATATAAATAGACATCAAGCCTCACGCCTACCCTCTCACAGGGGACCATCTAACAAGCAGGGGATTTTTCAAGAAAACTTCATTAATCATCTTCTTACAAAAAGCCAGGAGCCCTTTTTATAGACTACCAAGCACTTACACCATATTATCATTAGAGGAAGAAGATCTCGGCCAGCGAAGAGAAGAATGTGGGCGTCCCATGATTTGTGGAGGTGGTTTCCAATGTGGGCGTCCATGATTTGTGGAGGCAGTTTTCAATATGGACGTCCCTTGATTTGTGGAGGTGGTTTCCAAGAGAGACGTGCGAAGAGGAGAATATGGGGCGTCCCATGATAAGAGGAGGTGTTGTAGAGACTTTGACTTGATTCAAAATCTTTCTATTCATTGGGCGACATTCCTTGTTGATGTGGCATGATGATATGGCTTCAATGTTGGTGACTTCATGACCATGCACCCATTCTTCTTGTGCTGAACCGGATCGGGTTTTTGGGTTGGACTCCTTTTGACTCAATTGCAATAAAGAACTTAAACAGGACTCAATCAAACAAATACAGTCAATTGAAATAAAATTGCTCAAATGGAAAATAAATACAGGACAAAAACTTAATTTAATCTTCCATCCATAAAGAATCCAGCTGAAGTTGTTGAAGCCTCTTCCTGAGCCTGGTGTCCGCACAACCCATGTGGCATGGAGCAGCTGGGGGTCCTCCTGGATGAACTTTCTGAGGTAGCCATATTGGATGAGATCCTCGATGGCATGCCTAGGTGACGGTAGTCCTTGTATCATGGCCGTAGCCCCGGTAGAAGTGGCAATAGAGGCTCCTATCTCGGAGGACGCTTGAGGTAGGGCTTACCTTCGATCTCCATCAAGATGTGAGATCTAGGGGCGAGGAGAGGAGTGAGGTTGTTTTCTTTGGGGGTGAAGCTCCAGTGCCGATTATCTGATCCGCATAGAGGCTTGGCTTCTTGGGGCAAGGTCCACTTGGCTCCACGTGGACCTGCTTCTTGTTGGACCTTCCATCAGCTTTCTTTCTTGTGGAGTTAGCTTCGTCAGTACGTATGTACTTTTGCCCGCGACTTAGGAGCTTTGCGTAGGAGCTGAAAGGCTTTTTGTCCAAAGAATAGGTGAAGTGGGAGGGACAGAGTCTTCGCTTCAAGGCCAAGGTGGCCACAGAATAAGCTGTCAGTCATCCAGGGGATCGTTCTACAAGCATCAAAGTGAGTCAGAAAAGTCCTCTCCTATTGTTAAAAGAAGTCGATGCTCCGTAGAGGGAGGCGGGAGTACCAGGCACGCGGCCTTCCAAAGAGTGGCATGGAAGGTAATACAGAGGAGGGTGTCAGTCGTCCTTGAACGTGCATGAGAGCCTTGTAGCTCTTGAGATGGTCTCGTAGATCCGTGGTGCCATCATATGGATCCATCTGTGGGAGGCAAAATCGGAAAGGGACCAGCTCCTCCATAATGCCGCAAGTGAGGGAAGGATGACTGTCGTAGTTCACCTCTATTGGTTGGTGGGTCTGCAACTGAACTCTTCCAACCATCGGTGGTCCTTATCGAGGTGTTGCTCCACCCTACGGTTGATATGTCCACCAGTGGACCCCTTCCCTGATGTCTCAGAGGATGAGTAAGGGGAGGAGTGACATTGGTGATGATGCTCCTTTGGGCTCCTTCCTGCATCGCGCCTGAGAGAGGGGTTGCTCGAACGATTGCCGAAAGATCATGGCCTCTTTGGGTTCTCACGGCGATGTGTTCTGGTGAAGCATAACAGCAATGGGCCTCTCACTGGGGAGATCTCTTATGGGTAGATTGCTGGCTGGCCTAAGCAGCAACCATATATGGCGAAAAAAGCCTGGGCTGCTGCTGTGTGGCCACAGAGTGCTACTCCTACAGCTCATGGACCGCTGCCAAACACCTGGACTTGTTGGGTGAGGTGGCAAGCTGGTCTGGTTGAGTAATATGAGGTAGTGGTAACAATGGAGCAGGAAGACTGGTTTCTTGCTACTCAATCTGTTGAGAGGCTCTCCCATGCGACTGGTGGAGGCCTCTTGTGCACGCGTCACCACTATTATTGGTCTAGGAGGAACGTAGATCTGTAGCCTAGTGCCACAGGTCTTTTTTCTCCTCTGTGTGCCCCATTCCTAGCACATCAATCTGTTGATGCCAGATCACCTTCCTCGATCATCTGCAAGCGACCAGTCGCCTTTTCGATGAGCCAAGGATCTTGCGATTGGCTCCGCTCAAATCATAATTCTATAAGAAGTCCCAAGGGCCGGTAATTTCGGCGGAAACCATCCGACGCTCAAGTTAGTACTATGGGCAACAACCGTGAGTTTAAGAGAAAGCTCGAGAGACTTAGAGAATTGCTCTGTGTGAGCGTATGAGTGTTCATACCTGGTCGGGGGTCCCTCTTACCTGATTTATGGATAATTGCCGGTCATGAGGTGTAACCACCTGACAGAGAATGAGTGATAAGAGCAGCTGCAATGGGGCATGCCATCCTCGTGGCGTGTTAGGGTTGGTAGGTGATCATTTTTGGTCCGGTGTGGATGACTCTGCAGCTGGTTGGTGGGTCAGGACTTGTCAGACGTGGTAGCCGCAGAGAGGTTGGTGGGCCAGGTTCTGTCAAGCGTGATGGCCGTAGAAAGGTTAGTGGGCTAGGTCTTGTCAGACGTGGTTGGCCGTAATGATAGGTGGGTCGTACGGGTCGTCCTTGATGGAGATCTTGTCGGGGACGCCGACCGAAGGCACTTCTTGGGTGGCCTAGTAGGGTCCGACCGGGAGGCCGACTGGGGGCCTGTCCGGGTGGCCAAGTTGGGACCGATCCGAGAGGTTGACCAGAGGCACAGCCTGAGTGGCTGAGTCGGGACCGACTCGAGAGGCTGATCGAATCACTTCAGAGGGTTGACCACTGCCGTTGATCGAGCGTGGCCTTATCAGTTTTATCAGATGACTCTTGCCGTTGGTTGGTCATGGCTTCATCATGCGATCTCCATCGTTGATTGAGGATGGTTTCATCAATCACATCAAATAGTATAAAAAGATAAAATCCCTATATGAGATTTTAGATGATGGAATTGAAAACTAGCTATTAAAAAAAATCTTAGAAAAGCATCATAGTCAAATTCCTCAAAGGATCACATTATTCACATGGAAGGAGTGCAGGGCATCAAACCAATTTATCCGAGAAAATGGCGGGAAGGACGGTGGGGTTCCAACGATAGTTCCAGGTGATGCAGAACACGTTGTCACTCAAAAACTAAACTATTATAAAACGAACCATGAGATTTGGGATTGTACCTGCAATAAAAGTCTAATGTTTTATTGCTTTCATTATTATAACGCAAAGTTTATTATTTCTCAACTTGTTTCTCTCGATATGTTACGCTCTACCTTTTTTCCTGTGAATTACGCCGTGCGCCTAGGACTAGGACAAGGTCTTCAGCCTCCGTCAACCACATCCATTCTCAGCCGTTGAATTATAAAAAAAGAAATAAGAATAATAAAATAATTTAGAATGACAAAATAATTTAGAAATCCCAGCAGAGGCAAAATTTTAAGTAACGTACAATTTGTGACACGTTGCTGTATGTTTTTTTTCTTTTCTTCATAATTTTTTTGATTATAAATAAAATAATAAAGAAAAATAGAGGGGAGGAAAAAAGGCGATGGTCAGAGTCAAGCAAATACAATAGCAGGTGATGGCACTTGGCAGACGACGGGAGAAAACTTCCCTTTATTCTTTCTCTAGCCTTAAACTTTGCTGATTTTCTTTCGTTTATAAATTAGTATACAAAAGCCAATCCATGCCTCAATTACATGCAGTTTCTTGAGGTTTTTGGTAGCCGGGTGTCTTTTTTTTTTTTTAGGACAAAAAACCTGAATATAGTTAATTTGGATGGCTAAGGTCCACAAACAAGATTTATTATTGCTTCTTAACAAAATTTTTATTTGTATTATATATTTTACTAGTGAAAGAAGCGGTGCAAATGGATAATTACAAGGGAAGGTAATTTTGAAAAATTTAATTACTAAATAATTAAATAAATTTATTTTGGAAAGAATTTAGGTTACTATTAACATATCTATGGACAATATTTATAGGGTCAATAAATAAATCGTACGTCCATATGAATACAAAATTATTTAATATTTATGATACGAAGGAATCAGATTAAAATACTCAGAATTTGCTTTTAAAAGATACAGAAATCATAGTCCATAGTTGCCTTAAAAAATCTTTGGACTAATTAATACAATTTGACAGCAATACAAGTATTGGAGCGCAGCTCGGACAATTCATATTTTCTTTTTTCAAAAATAAAAATTTTGCTACTTTTCATAAAATACTTGTTATCTTAACTTCTCTTCTCAACCGAACTATTGTTGACCTGAGCATGTTCTCTCTCATTAATATAAGTCATTAATATACGTGTGACTTGGATGGCGATAACAGTAATCCAAACCAAACTCATAACATCTAATCAGGTTGCATATATATATATATATATTCCAATCGACTCTTTACGGTTGGGTATCTAATTCAGCCGGGAATCCAAGTACAAATATTTTTTAAATGAGACTTATTTAACTTAAGGGGGAAGTTTAGGTATAGCTTTGGTACTTGGTTAGTTTGAATGACCAGGATAATTTAAGCTAAAGTAAACAGTCAAAGATTGTCTCTTGATGGAAACTATTGATAATTTATATATAATATAGGTGAGTAGAAATATGTGTGAAAGTTCTGATGGAAGCTGTATATGCCAAAATACTGATTGCATGAATATTTCCATACGGACATATAGATTGTATGAATATCATGCTAGATTTGTGCTAAAGGCTGCAAGCCAAAAATATATTTTTATTTGCAGAACACATTCATCATTATATTATTTAGCTATATCAATATATTAAATTCATATATATTCTTCAAAGCAAATTAAAAATTTTCTTCAATTTATATTTACTGTGTGTTTTATGTATACAGTATTGATAAAGATATTGGAGAAAACTAAAAAAAGATAAACATGTCGCATTCCATGCATCACTCAATTGCGCTAGATGGAAGATCTCTTAAGCTTGCAACCATCCACCAGTGGATGATATGGATGATGGAGTCGGGCCATCTACGTGGATTGACGGGCGCTGCTGATCACAGAAAATCCCCCGATGCACTTATGTCGTTCGTCAAGATGGAGAGGAGTGGAATCGTCGTCATCCAAGTTGTAATCCCCGGGATCCACAAGCAACAAACAAGAAGATTTGGATAAGATCTTTGGGGGAGTTAGTTATGGATAAGTTGGCCTTTATCCAAAATTACCGATGGAGCTTTTTGGATGAAGTTTTCAGGCGGCAAACCAGCTGCAACTAGGAGTCCTTCATTAGCCTATCCAACGCCCATCAAAGGATAAGATTTACAAGAGTTTGGGCGATGCATTAAAGGAGGCGGTGCATGAGGATAAGATAAGAACGAGAGAAGCTTTGGATAAGGCAACGGTTGCAATATAAATAAGAGGGCAGAGGTCTTCGGGAAGAGCATTGAACGGAGAGGAAGCAAGGAGAATCCAATCCAACCGGCCATCAAATTGAAGGCCTCTTCTATTCTCCACCTTGGCGAGAAGGAGGAGAAAGAGAAGAGACGATCGGAGCCGGAGCCGTTGAGGAGCTTCCTACAGCGATCATCTACGGTTATGGTGAGTGATGGTATGGTGAGTGATCTTGTAACCTGAGGCAAGGTGAGGGAGAGATCGGTGTGAGATTTTTGCAGTACTACGGCACAGATTCATCTTATCTTCTCCTTGGGATTGTTATTAATCAAAGAGGTTGGGGTATAGTTTACCTTGTACATCTTGTGTTGGGCTGCCTTGATTTGGGCCTTGTTGGGCCGATCTGTGAGCCATTTTTGAGCCACTTTTTGGGCCCCGTAGTGGGCCGAGAATGGCAAAGTAAATATATGGCCCGAATCATGATTGAATCTAGTTTCTTGGATATTTTTAAATCCCCATTTGGACAAATATATTGAGAGATATTCGAGCCCAAAGTCGGGCCCATGAAGTGGTCTGGTAGAGTTTTAAGAATCATTTTATTATTCAGATTTTAAAAATTTAATAATGTAAAATGATACTGTAGGTATCCAGTGTCCAAATAGCTGGGTTATCAATTGAATTTGCATACTGAGGTAAGTAAGCCAAGTATTATAATTTTATAAATTATTTAATTTGTAAATTGTGAACTTACAGTTAAATATAATTATGTTAATCTTGCAAAATTATGTTGTTACTATCGAGATGATAATATGCAATTATGATAATGACAGTAAAAATTTATGTATCGCCGCGGTTCTCATATGATAGATTATGATATGACAGATTATGATATGACATAATACTGATACTGGGACCCTTCCTCTTAGGGGACATTTAAGAGTGATACACAAGATGAGTGCCGTAGGGCGTGGGACACATAAAGGAAAACAATGACAGTATAAACAGTGTTTTGTTTACATCGCATATTCTAGTATTTATTATTTAATTAAGCTTCTAAATTATTTTGATATGATGACATGAATATGCTGATAGTATAATAAATGTAATTTGAAATTGTATTAGGCTTACTTATTGAGTGTGAGCTCTTAGAATTCTCTCAATGTTTTTCAGAGCCTCAGGAATGAAGAAGATATTTGGGATAGACGGAGCTTTTATTAAATAAATTTAGTTCCATCATATTGATATAGTTCAGTGTTGCTTGTGTGTAGGGCTAGTAGTCCAAGACTGATAATTATGGTTTGTAATAAATCATGAATTTAGATTTTTGTTTTATATTGATTTATGTGATGAAGTTCGAGACACCTTGCATGCCTGGCATGCGGCGGGTTGTCACCTAGCTCAAATTTTGGAACTATGGCGTGACAGCTTTAGTGGTATCAGAGCCTGGTTACAACATTAGGGACACATACATGATGGCACTTTAGGCAAAATACTAAGATGACATTGAGACAATTATAAATTTTAGATATTATGAAAGCCTGACATTTAAAGTTTACCATGATATTGATTACAACTAATTTATCAGGAGATAGGAATGGCACGTCGCACTAGAAGTCAACAAAATGATGAGGGTTCCCAAGTTGGTAATGCTGGCCAACCGGAGGTTTGGAAGCCACCGGAGGTGCTTCCCCTGCCAATTCAGTTGGGACTGATCAACAGCGACTCCAGACCGAGATGCTTCAGGTTCTCTCAGTTATGGTGCAGTCGATGCGGGACATGCAGCATCAGATTCTGTAGGCTTTGTCCACTCAGTCTGCCCCTCCTATTCCACAGACTCAGCCTGACTCTACTACTCCACAACCCAGCCTGCTCCATCTCAATCCTAGATAGGGGTTGGCCGCAGCTTTATAGATTTCAAGAAGTTTGCCCCTGCTCCTTTCTCTGGATCCACCAACCCTGTTGATGCTGAGCGGTGGATGCAAGATATGGAGAAGGCTTTTACAGCTCATGGTAGTCAGGAGATGGAGCGGATCAGATTTGCCACCTACCTTCTCTAGGGAGAAGCTTATGATTGGTGGTTAGTTGAGGAGCAGCGTCGGGATGGATAGATTATTTCTTGGGGAGAGTTTAGAGAGATATTCTTCGACAAATACTTCCCCAAGAGTGTACAGGACATATGAATCAGAGTTTATCAAATTGGAGCAAAAGGATCTTTCTGTGGCCCAGTATGAAGCTGAATTCACCAGGTTGGCTTGTTTTGCTCCAAATATTGTGACCAATGAAATGGCCAAGGTCACCAGATTCATTGAGGGACTGCGACCTCGACTGAGGCAAGAAGTCAATGAATTTGAGCTTCTCATGACTTACAGTACGGTGGTGAATAAGGCCTTGGTGATTGAGAGGGATATGAATGTTGTTCAAAAGGATTAGGAGCAGCGGAAGAAGAGAAATGGCCTACTTCTGGCCAATCCTCTGCTCAGGCCAAGAAGAAGGGTGCACAACAGCCCCAGTCAAACCACAGAATAAGGAACTCGTTGTATTCATTGTGGTAACTCCCATCCTGGAAAGCCTTGCCATAGATTGACTGGTGCCTACTTTGTCTGTGGAAAACTGATCACAAGATTGCCACCTGTCCCTTTCGGAAGGATCAGCAGCCTTCTTCAAGTCAAGGGATGAGCCAGCAATAGCAGCAGCAGCCACCGAGGACCCAGGGACGGGTCTTCAACCTCACTCAGCAGGACGCTGCCGCCTCTAATTCTGTGATGACATGTATACCCTTTAATGTTTTATCTAGTATTACATTCTTATCTAGTGCAATGCATTGATAGTTAATTAAAAGTTAGGTTCAATCCTTAATGTTAAATCAAATTACACTTATGTCCAGGAATGATTAAAGTAGGTACTGCTTATGCTCAAACTTTAATTGACCCAGGTGCCACGCATTCTTTCATATCTGACATCTATCTTGACAAGAATGCATCATTGACACCTATTCCTCTAGAGCAAGAGTTGCATATTGCACTTCTAAATGGAGATGTTATGAAAGTTGACACAGTATGCAAATCTTGCCCAATTATCTTGGAGAATAGGAGGTTGAATGCTGATCTCATTGTCCTTCCACTGAAGTTTTTCGATGATATCCTTGGAATGGATTGGTTGGCCTCCTATCATGCTTTAGTAGACTGCTTCAGGAAGATTGTCAACTTCAAAACTCCAAGTTAGCCTGAATTCAGTTTTATTGGTGGTCAGAAACACCTAGCCTCAGTGTTCATATCAGCGATGCAGGCTGGAAAGTATCTGATGAGTGGTGGTCAAGGATTTTTTGCTGTAGTCAAGGACCTTCAGCAGGAAGAGACCAAGTTGGAGGATATTCCTATAGCTCGAGAATTCCTGACGTCTTTCCGGATGAATTGTCTGATTTACCCCCATATCGGAAAGTCAAGTTCTCCATTGATCTAATTCCTGGACTGGACCTATATCCAAGGCCCCTTATCGCATGGCCCGGCTGAGTTAAAGGAATGAAGGATCAGTTGCAGGAGCTCCTAGATTGGGGATTTATTAGACCCAGTGTTTCTCCTTGGGGTGCTCCAGTTCTATTTGTCAAGAAGAAGGATGGCAGTCTTTGACTTTGCATTGATTACCGGGAAATCAATAAGGTAACAGTGTGGAATAAGTACCCTCTGTCAAGGATTGACGACTTATTTGATCAACTCCAAGGAGCCCGGATATTCTCAAAGATTGATCTCAGGTCAGGGTACATCAACTCAAAATCAAGGAGGGGGATGTGCCAAAGACAGCATTCAGAACCAGATATGGCCACTATGAGTTCTTGGTGATGCCGTTTGGGTTAACTAATGCCCCAGCAGCATTCATGGACTTAATGAATAGAATTTTTAAGCCATATCTAGATCAGTTTGTGGTGGTTTTTATTGATGATATTCTGATATATTCCAAGAGCCATAAGGAGCATGAGGACCACCTGAGGATTGTGTTGCAGATTCTTCGAGAGAAGAAGCTTTATGCCAAGCTGCAGAAGTGTGAGTTTTGGTTGGACCAAGTATCTTTCTTGGGTCATATAATCTCTAAAGATGGTGTATCAGTGGACCCAAAAAAGATTGAAGCTATCATTAGCTGGAGCCGACCTTCCAATGTGGCAGAAGTCAGAAGCTTCTTGGGGTTAGCCGGGTATTACCGTAAATTTGTGGAGAATTTCTCTAGCATTGCTCTACCCCTAACTCGCTTAACCCAAAAGCGAGTGAAGTTTGACTGGACAGTGGAGTGTGAGAAAAGTTTCCAGGAGTTAAAGCAGCGCCTGGTATCAGCTCCCATTCTTGTTCTTCCGACAGGATCTGAAGGCTTTACTATATACACTGATGCCTCTCGGAAAGGATTGGGATGTGTTTTGATGCAGAATGAAAGGGTGATAGCTTATGCCTCCAGACAACTGAAACCTTATGAGCAGAATTATCCTACTCATGATCTGGAATTGGCTGCTGTGGTTTTTGCTCAGAAGATTTGGCGGCATTATCTATATGGAGTGTCGTGTGATGTGTATACAGATCATAAGAGTCTAAAATACATCTTCACACAGAAGGAGCTGAATTTAAGGTAGAGGAGGTGGTTGGAACTATTGAAGGATTATGACCTGAATCTACAGTATCATCCTGGGAAGGCCAATGTAGTGGCTGATGCTTTGAGCAGGAAATCCTCTTCTGAGTTAGCTGCTATGATTACTTCCCAGCCTCACGTATTGAATTTATTGCGATGCCAGGTCATTGCATCGTAATATTTAATAATAATATTTTGAAAATATTAGCGATGCAATTTCAGTCGCTAATGCGTCGCAAATTTTGTTTTTAAAAAATATAAAAGATTAAAAATTAAAATGATTAATACAATTTCGCTAAATCTAAATATTGATACAAACATTTTTCACTCAATCCAAACAATAATAAATTTTTAAAAATAATTTATATATTAAAAATTTGAAGTTTTTACAACATAAAAAAAAGAAAAATACATCAGGAATCTGGGCGATCACGTGGAGGCTGAAGACTCTGCGACAAGCGTCTAACCATATCCCGCAAATAATGTATCTCATCTCGCATGTCTGCAACCTCCTGATCCCGGCCTCGCATACGATCCTCAAAATCCTGCTCGACCTCCTGGCGAATCTCCTCTGCAATAGATCTGCGAAGGTCCTGTAAATGCTCGGAGGAAGATCACCAGGAACTCGCGAGCTGGAGGCCTGATGGGGAAAAAATGTAGAAGCTCTAGTGCCCAGACCATAGACCCTGCGGTCTCGTGGCTGGGCACCAACAGCCTCCAAAAACACACGCCGACTCTCCTCTGCTGAGAGTTCGACGGGCGTCTCCCCATCAGTAGAGTCGAGCCTGGGAGCGAAGCTCCTCGACTCGTGTCTTGAAATTATGAAATCAACAATAAATGAGTTAATAAATTTTTCGAAATAAAATTTTAGAAATTAAACAGATACTACATATATCTAATTTCTTACCGCAACCTCCCGTGATCGCGTATCGACCCAGGAACCGTCCCTCCTAGTGTGTGTCGCCCTGAATAGACGAAACTCACCAGGATCTCCGCCCTCCTGCTCAGACTATAACAATAAAAAAAATGATATTAATACAAATATTTGTAAATAACTAAAATAGTAATTAAAATATTTATGTTTTCTTACCATACGCCGTCTGTGCTCCTGAATCGAAATGGAGCCCGAAGTATGGCGGGAGAGACCCGTGCCAGGACCGCCCTTCTCAAATCGGTGGTTCATGCTGGCTGATGCGGACCTCCTGCGCCAGCCATCGGACTCCCAGGCCTGCTGCCACTCGTGCCAAATACCCTCTGGCACGTGCGCAGGACGCTGACCCAATGACCTCCAACGATGAAGCATGTCGGAGTATCGGCGTCGCGTCAGAGCCTCCCATGCTGCCCTAATGGCATCATGGCTGGCAGGATCCCACGTAAACTTTTTCTGCATTAAAATAAATAGTTAGTTTCTGAATTTATTAAGTTTAAGAAATTTTATATCACTGATAAATTATATTTAATAAGTTTACCTGAAACTCAGAAAAATAAAACTCCCTCGTGGCTGGAGATACGTGGCGCTAATCGTAGCCACTGGGATCTGCACGCCTCTGAAATACAGCGCTGATGTGGCTGGATACATGATGCTGCTCAATGAATCTGTTAAAAAAATGCATGTTTATAAGTAATTGACTTAAAAACATAAACATATATTTTTAATTAGTATATACTTACATCCTCTGAGCATCAAGTCGAAGTACAGTACGGCCGATAGTGGAAGAACTCTCGGAGGTCTGTGCCGATCGGCTGGATGGTAATACTGCTGGAGAGATCGAAGGCTGCGCCTCTGCTGGAGATCCAAACTCTCCATCTCCGATGCTCATGTGATCTGATGTAGCAGGGCTACGTCTCTGCTCACTCCGTCTATCGTCGGTAGATCTACCTCTGCCCGTCATACTGAAAATACTAAAGATTCACACAATTAAATTACGATTAATGATTGACTATGTAAGAATTTAACACTTATAAAAAAAAGTTAAATTTTAAAAAACCTCTATGTTTAATCGGTGTCATTTGTTTTGTGAAATGTTGGTTCAACATCCAATGCCGTATCGGATTGCGAATCAGTTTCATTATCATCAGAAGGAAACCGAACATTTGCATCCGCAATTTCTTGGACATCACCATTTGGATCTCTAAGTGATGTTTCAGGAGCACTAGGAGAACGTATGAGCAAATACAAACCGAAATCTCACCCACGATGATTACTAGCAGACTAACATGTCGCAAGAAATGTTCCCAAACTGTCCACCAGGACAATTTGAGAATTTGCAAGACTAAGGCTTACAAATTCTCAAACAGGTCTAAAGGTTAAAGTGCTGTGATTATGGAAGTCCGAAGACAATCGAACTTATGCTTGTTATTCTTAACTTCTTGTGAATTATACATGTAATCACTAACTTTTTAAGATTATTGTGTCAAATACAAATGTTTGCGAATACTAAAATGTAAATCATTGAAACTACTAATTTGTTGCTGGAAATTAAATAATATTACAACAAGACTTTTTATTTAGCATTACATAATTTAATACATCATTTAGTTTGCAGCAGAATATAAATAATCAAGACATAACAAATGTAAATAATTACAAATGCACAAATATTATTGCATAAACATTCTGCTTAAATTAATTATTGCATAAACATTATACAAATTAAATAATAATACAACAAGACTTCCTATCTAGCATTACAAATATTATTGAATAATCAAGACATAACAATCAGTCTATCCAAACAGCTCCGTGGCCCCCTCTAACTATTTTTTTTTTTTTTAGTGACAGTGACCAAATTTTTTTTTTTTGAGTGACATTGGTCTGGCCGGACAAGACAAAAAGGGGGGGGGGGGGGGGGGGTTTCCCACCCCCCCTGTTAAGAAAATTTTTTTTTTTTTTTTTGTGACAGTGGCCTGTCCACCGTGGCCAGGCCACTACCGGCCACGACAGTGGCCGTGGCCGGAGAAGACGGCCACGGCAGCGGCCGTGGCCGCCTTGTTCGGCCGCGGCCACGGCTGTGGCCGGACAAGAAATAAAGGAGGGGGGGCGGGGGGGTTCCCCCCCCCTGTTAAGAAATTTTTTTTTTTTTTTTGTGACAGTGGCCTGGCCACCGTGGCCAGGCCACTGCCGGCCACGGCAGCGGCCGTGGCTGGACAAGAAATAAAAGGCGTGGGGGCGGGGGGGTTTCCCCCCCCCCCCTGTTAAGAAATTTTTTTTTTTTGTGTGACAGTGGCCTGGCCACCATGGCCAGGCCACTGCCGGCCACGACAGTGGCCGTGGCCGGAGAAGACGGCCACGGCAGCGGCCGTGGCCGCATTGTCCGGCCGCGGCCACGGTCGTGGCCGGACAAGAAATAAAAGGGGGCGGGGGGGTTTCCCCCCCCCCCCCGTTAAGAATTTTTTTTTTTTTGTGACAGTGGCCTGGCCACCGTGGCCAGGCCACTGCCGGCCACGGCAGTGGCCCTGGCCGCCTTGTCCGGCCGCGGCCACGGCCCTGGCCGAACAAGAAATAAAAGGGGGGGGGGTTTCCCCCCCCCTGTTAAGAATTTTTTTTTTTTTTTTGTGACAGTGGCCTGGCCACCGTGGCTAGGCCACTGCCGGCCACGGCAGCGGCCGTGGCCGCCTTGTCCGGCCGCGGACACGGCCATGGCCGGACAAGAAATAAAAGGGGGGGGGGGGGGGGGCGGGGGGGTTCCCCCCTGTTAAGAAATTTTTTTTTTTTTGTGACAGTGGCCTGGCCACCGTGGCCAGGCCACTGCCGGCCACGGCAGCGGCCGTGGCCGGAGAAGACGGCCACGGCAGCGGCTGTGGTCGGAGGGAAATCATTAAAAAAAAAATTTTTTTTTTAGAGTGTAGGGGCTTACCTTGGTCGAGAGAAGAAGCCGGAGTCGGATGAGAACGCGGGGAGCCGGAGGACCACAGGGGAGGCGCCGGAGCAGCGAGGTGGGAGCCGAAAATTTTTAGAGCACGGCGGCGGCTAGGTCAAGACGGGGAAGAAGAAGAAGGAAGGCTGGCTTATATATAAGTACTTAGCGACGCAATTATTCTTAGCGACGCATTAGTGCGTCGCTAATCCATCGTTAATATGGTTTTATTATTAATTTATGAAAAAATAGCGACGCCAATAATTGCGTCGCTAATGCGTCGCTAACTTGGCGCCAACATCCGGCGGAAAATTTATTTTTATTTTCTAAGAATTGCATCGCTAAGGCGTCGCAATAATTTTTTAATATTTTAAATTGATTAAAATAATAACTTATTAGAATAATTGCGACGCAATCAGTGCATCGCAATAATTTTTAAATATTTTTAAATGATAATATTTAAAATTTATGATAATAATTGCGATGCAAAAATGCGTCGCAATAATTTTTTAATATTTTTAATCAGCTATATGTATTTTAATAATATAATTGCGATGCATATATTCGTCGCAATATTTATTTATTTTTTTAAAAAATGTGTCGCTAAGGCATCGCAATAATTTTTAATATTTATAAATGATAATATTTATAATTAATGTTAATAATTGCGACGAAAAATTGCATCGCAATATATTTTATAAAATTTTTAATTACATAAATATATTTTATCCCGATCGGCCACGACCGATCCCGGACCGTTGCGATCGGTCCAAGATCGCTGGCGATCTGACGGTTGCGATCGATCCAAGCCCTGATCCCGATCGGCCATGACCGATCTCGGACCGTGGCAATCGGTTCGATCGGCAAAGATCCGACGGTTGTGATCGATCCAAGCCCTAATCCCGATCGGCCACGACCGATCCCGAACCGTTGCGATCGGTCCAAGATCGGCGATGATCCAACGGTTGCGATCGATCCAAGCCCTGATCCCGATCGGCCACGACCGATCCCGGACCGTTGCGATCGGTCCAAGATCGGCGACGATCCGACGGTTGCGATCGATCCAAGCCATGATCCCGATCGGCCACGACCGATCTCGGACCGTGGCGATCGGTCCGATCGGCGACGATCCGACGGTTGCGATCGATCCAAGCCCTGATCCCGATCGGCCACGACCGATCTCGGACCGTTGCGATCGGTCCGATCGGCGACGATCCGACGGTTGCGATCGATCCAAGCCGTGATCCCGATCGGCCACGACCGATCTCGGACCGTGGCGATCGATCCGATCGGCGACGATCCGACGGTTGCGATCGATCCAAGCCCTGATCCCGATCGGCCACGACCGATCTTGGACCGTGGCGATCGGTCCGATCGGCGACGATCCGACGGTTGCGATCGATCCAAGCCCTGATCCGATCGGCCATGACCGATCTCGGACCGTTGCGATCGGTCCGATCGGCGACGATCCGACGGTTGCGATCGATCCAAGCCATGATCCCGATCGGCCACGACCGATCTCGGACTTGGCGATCGGTCGATCGGCGATGATCCGACGGTTGCGATCGATCCAAGCCGTGATCCCGATCGGCCACGACCGATCTCGGACCGTTGCGATCGGTCGATCGGTGACGATCCGACGGTTGCGATCGATCCAAGCCGTGATCCCGATCGGCCACGATCGATCTCGGACCGTGGCGATCGTCCGATCGGTGACGATCCAACGGTTGCGATCGATCCAAGCCCTGATCCCGATCGGCCACGACCGATCCCGGACCGTTGCGATCGGTCCGATCGGCGATCCGACGGTTGCAATCGATCCAAGCCCTGATCCCGATCGGCCACGACGATCTCGGACCGTGGCGATCGGTCCGATCGCGACGATCCGACGGTTGCGATCGATCCAAGCCCTGATCCCGATCGGCCACGACCGATCTCGGACCATGGCGATCGGTCCGATGGCGATCCGACGGTTGCGATCGATCCAAGCCCTGATCCCGATCGGCCACGACCGATCCCGGACCATTGCGATCGGTCCGATCGCGGCGATCCGACGGTTGCGATCGATCCAAGCCCTGATCCCGATCGGCCACGACGATCTCGGACCGTGGCGATCGGTCCGATCGGCGATGATCCGACGTTGCGATCGATCCAAGCCCTGATCCCGATCGGCCACGACCGATCTCGGACCGTGGCGATCGGTCCGATCGGCGATCCGATGGTTGCGATCGATCCAAGCCCTGATCCCGATCGGCCATGACCGATCCCGGACCGTTGCGATCGGTCCGATCGGCGATGATCCGACGGTTGCGATCGATCCAAGCCGTGATCCCGATCGGCCACGACCGATCTCGGACCGTGGCGATCGGTCCGATCGGCGACGATCCGACGGTTGCGATCGATCCAAGCCCTGATCCCGATCGGCCACGACCGATCTCAGACCGTTGCGATCGGTCCGATCGGCGACGATCCGACGGTTGCGATCGATCCAAGCCGTGATCCCGATCGGCCACGATCGATCTCGGACCGTGGCGATCGGTCCGATCGGCGACGATCCGACGGTTGCGATCGATCCAAGCCCTGATCCCGATCGGCCACGACCGATCTCGGACCGTGGCGATCGGTCCGATCGGCGACGATCCGACGGTTGCGATCGATCCAAGCCCTGATCCCGATCGGCCTCGACCGATCCGGACCATTGCGATCGGTCCGATCGGCGACGATCCGACGGTTGCGATCGATCCAAGCCGTGATCCCGATCGGCCACGACCGATCTCGACCGTGGCGATCGGTCCGATCGGCGATGATCCGACGGTTGCGATCGATCCAAGCCCTGATCCCGATCGGCCACGACCGATCCCGGACCGTTGCGATCGGTCCGATCGGCGATGATCCGACGGTTGCGATCGATCCAAGCCTGTGATCCCGATCGGCCATGACCGATCTCGGACCGTGGCGATCAGTCCGATCGGTGACGATCCAATGGTTGCGATCGATCCAAGCCCTGATCCCGATCGGCCACGACCGATCCCGGACCGTTGCGATCGGTCCGATCGCTGGCGATCCGACGGTTGCAATCGATCCAAGCCCTGATCCCGATCGGCCACGACGATCTCAGACCGTGGCGATCGGTCCGATCGGCAACGATCCGACGTTGCGATCGATCCAAGCCCTGATCCCGATCGGCCATGACCGATCTCGGACCATGGCAATCGGTCCGATTGGCGATCCGACGGTTGCGATCGATCCAAGCCCTGATCCCGATCGGCCACGACCGATCCGGACCGTTGCGATCGGTCCATCGCGGCGATCTGACGGTTGCAATCGATCCAAGCCTGATCCCGATCAGCCACGACGATCTCGGACCGTGGCAATCGGTTCGATCGGCGATCGACGGTTGCGATCGATCCAAGCAGTGATCCCGATGGGCCACGACCGATCCCGGACCGTTGCGATCGGTCCGATCGGTGACGATCCGACGGTTGCGATCGATCCAAGCCGTGATCCCGATCGCCACGACCGATCTCGGACCATGGTGATCGGTCCGATCGGCGACGATCCGATGGTTGCGATCGATCCAAGCCCTGATCCCGATCGGCCACGATCGATCCCGGACCGTTGCGATCGGTCCGATCGGCGACGATCCGACGGTTGCGATCGATCCAAGCCGTGATCCCGATCGGCCACGACCGATCTCGGACCGTGGCGATCGGTCCGATCGGCGACGATCCGACGGTTGCGATCGATCCAAGCCCTGATCCCGATCGGCCACGACCGATCCCGGACCGTTGCGATCGGTCCAAGATCGGCAACGATCCGACGGTTGCGATCGATCCAAGCCGTGATCCTGATCGGCCACGACCGATCTCGGATTATGGCAATCAGTCCGATCGGTGACGATCCAACGGTTGCAATCAATCCAAGCCCTTATTCCGATCGGTCACGATCAATTTTGGACCGATCGCTATTTAACATAATTAATTTTTTTAAATTTACGATGCAAAGGGTAGCGTGGTAATTTTTTAATATGATAATTATATTATATAAAAAATTAATTTAAATTATAATAATTACGATGCAACAAGTGCGTCGCTATATTAAAATATAATTTCCTTAATTAATTTTTGGTTATTACGTCGCTAATGCGTCGCTATTTAACATAATTAATTTTTTAAAAACACTGCAACGCACTGTGTTACGTCGTAATTATTTTTTCTCATATTTAGACTTTATAAAATTTAATTTTATTTAAAATAATTACGATGCATTTATTGCGTCACTAAATTAAAAAATAATTTTAATTTATTTTCTGGTTTATTGCGTCGCTAATGCGTCGCTATTTAAAATATTTAATTTTTTTTAAAACATTGCGACGCACTAAATGCATCGCAATATTTTTTTAAATATTTATACTTTAAAAAATTTAATTTCATTTAAATTATTTGCGACGCAATTGGTGCGTCGCTAAATTAAAAATAATTTTTCTAATTTTTTGGTTTATTGCGTCGCTAATGCGTCGCTATTTAATATATTTAATTCTTTTAAAAACATTGCGATGCACTATGTTGCATCGCAATATTTTTTTTTGATATTTAAATTTTATAAAATTAATTTCATTTAAATTATTTGCGATGCAATTGGTGCGTCGCTAAATTAAAAATAATTTCTCTAATTTTCTATTTTATTGCATCGCTAATGCGTCGCTATTTAACATATTTAATTCTGTTAAAAACATTGCGACGCACTGAGTTGCGTCGCAATATTTTTTTTGATATTTAAATTTTATAAAAAATTAATTTAAAAATATTACGACGCATTATTTACGTCGCAATATTAAAATATTAATTTTTTTAATTTTTTGGTTAATTGAGTCGCTAATGCGTCGCTAATTGCGTCGCAATATTTTGTTGTCACAGAGGCGTCGCAAAGTGATCGCAATTTAGCGACGCATAATTGCGTCGCTAAACTTGCATCGCTATTTCAGTATTTTCTTGTAGTGAGAAAGAGAAGAGACGATCGGAGCCGGAGCCGTTGAGGAGCTTCCTACGGGCGATCATCTATGGTTACGGTGAGTGATCTTGTAACCTGAGGCAAGGTGAGGAAGAGATCGGTGTAAGATTTCTTGCAGTGCTACGACACAGATTCATCTTGTCTTCTTCTTGGGATTGTTATTAATCGAAGAGGTTGGGGTATAGTTTACCCTGTACATCTTGTGTTGGGCTGCTTTGATTTGGGCCTTGTTGGGCCGATCTGTGAGCCATTTTTGAGCCACGTTTTGGGCCCTGTAGTGGCCAAGAATGGAAAAGTAAATATATGGCCTGAATCATGATTGAATCTAGTTTCTTGGGATATTTTTAAATCCCCATTTAGACAAATATATTGAGAGATATTCGAGCCCAAAGTCGGGCCCGTGAAGTGGTCTGGGTAGAGTTTTAAGAATCATTTTATTATTCAGATTTTAAAAATTTAATAATGTAAAATGATACTGTAGGTACCCAGGTGTCCAAATAGCTGGGTTATCAATTGGAATTTGCATACTAAGGTAAGTAAGCCAAGTATTATAATTTTATAAATTATTTAATTTGTAAATTATGAACTTACAGTTAAATATAATTATGTTAATCTTGCAAAATTATGTTGTTACTATCGAGATGATAATATGCAATTATGATAATGACAGTAAAAATTTATGTGTCGCCGCGGTTCTCATATGACAGATTATGATATGAAAGATTATGATATGACAGATTATGATATGGCATAATACTGGTACCAAGATCCTTCTTCTTAGGGGACATTTAAGAGTGATACACAAGATGAGTGCCGTAGGGCCATGTGACACATAAAGGAAAACAATGACAGTATAAACAATGTTTTATTTACATCACATATTCTAGTATTTATTATTTAATTAAGCTTCCAAATTATTTTGATATGATGACATGAATATGCTGATAGTATAATAAATGTAATTTAAAATTGTATTAGGCTTACTTATTGAGTGTGAGCTCATAGAATTCTCTCAATGTTTTTCAGAGCCTCAGGAATGAAGAAGGATATTTGAGATAGACGGAGCTTTTATTAAATAAATTTAGTTCCATCATATTGATATAGTTCAGTGTTGCTTGTGTGTAGGGCTGGTAGCCCAAGACTGATAATTATGGTTTGTAATAAATCATGAATTTGGATTTTTATTTTATATTGATTTATGTGATGAAGTTTGAGACGCCTTGCATGCCTGGCATGCGGCGGGTTATCACCCTAGCTCGAATTTTGGAACTGGGGCGTGACACAAGTCATCATCCATCCCGATATTATTAATATATTCACCTTTTCTTTTTGTAAAACTATACATTTCTTGATTATCTTTTCTTTCTTATTTAAATTTTATAAAACTATATATTACTTGATTATCTCTTCAAGATTTTCATTATTGTTATATATATTCTAGTTGTAATTACTGTTGTATTTCTTCCGTTTAGAAATAAAGGATGACTATAATTAAGGGATCTAATAATGTTTACTATATTAGACCCTATAATTAAGGAATGTGATCATTCTTTATGTCTATATATTATAATTCTCTTTATGAAATCAAGCATTAATGAGATCATCTCATCTTGTGTCTGGTTCCTTGTTTAGTTCCAAGATCTTAGTATTCTATCATTAATTATTTTTTTAGTGTTATTCGATTCTGTTTCTTGGACCTAATCTCTTAGTTTTCTTGTTTCTCATTGAGTCATGTTTTTGGAACGATTTAAACATTTTTTGGTTCAATTTAATGGCAAAAACTATTCTGCCTAGGCATTCCAATTTTGGATCTTTGTCAAGGGAAATGAATTAGGGGTCATATTGATGGGACAAATCCTGCACCTAATAGTGAGAAGGAAAAGGAGAAATATATGAAATGGAAGGTGAAGAATGCTTAGATCATGTCTTGGATTCTTGAAAGTGTGGAACCCTCCATACTTCTCAGTCTCAAGCCTTATAAGAATTCTAGAGAAATATGGGATTACTTGAAGCAAATTTACAACCAAAGTAATACAGCACGAAGGTTTCAATTGGAACTCGAGTTGGGTCAACTCAGTCAAGGAAGTATGTCAAGAGTTTTATTCTACCTTTGGAAATCATTGGGTTGAGTATACTGATATTGTGTATGCAAGTGTACCTCCTAAATGACTCATTGCTATCCAAAGTGTGCATAAGACTAGCAAGCATGATCAGTTTTTAATGAAGTTAAAAAGGATTTTGAAGCAATCAGGTCCAACCTGATAAACAGAAAACCAGTTTCTTCATTGGATATTTGTGTAGGAGAGCTTCTTAGGGAAGAACAACGACTTTAGAGCAGAATGCTCAAAATTCTACTCCAATTCCTATTGCCTACATTGCTCAAGGGAGGTCTAAAGGAGGCAGAGATATGACTAATGTCCAGTGCTATAGTTGTAAAGGATTTGGACACATTGGTACTGATTGTACTAAAAAATTATGTAATTATTGTAAGAAAACATGGCATATCATCAAAGATTGCTTCACTCAGCCTCCAAAGAAATATGAAACTGCCTACAATGTCTTGGTTGGTCCCTCCAATGCCCCTAGTCCGGGTCAGTCTTCTATTACTCCTGAAATGATCTAACAAATGATAGTTTCTGCCCTTTCTACTTTAGGCCTTTCAGGTAACAAAAATTCTAATCCTAAGCCTAGGTATTTTGATTCTGATGCTTCAAATCACATGACCAACACTGCCTTACATTTAAATAATATTCAAAAATATAATAGAGATCTTCAGATTCATACTGCTAATGGTAAATCATTAACTATCACAGCTGTTGGTGATATTTTAGCCATTTTGAATACTATTTTTGTGTCTCCTAAGCTGTCCACTAATCTTATATCTGTCGACCAATTAGTTGATAACAATTGTACTGTTCAATTCTCAAATTCTGGTTGTCTTGTGTAGGATCAAGTGTCCGAAAAGGTGATCACGAAGGGACCTAAAGTGGGATGCCTCTTTCCTTTGCTTCTATCTCCCACTCTGGTGTCGAATTATGTTGCTTGTAATACTGCTCAATGTGATAATCAGGTGTGGCATAGACGTTTAGGACACCCTAATTCTCATGTACTTCGAGTCTAGCTTAAATCTGGTTTACTTGGAAATAAATATTCGACTCCTTCTAATGACATGGTTGATTGTGCATCTTGCAAACTTAGTGAAAGCAAAATGCTTCCTTTTCCACTGCATAAAACTCACACCATCAAACCTTTTGAACTCGTACATACCGATGTATAGAGTATTGCACCTGTAATTTCTCATGAACATTACAAATACTTTGTTACATTTATCGATGATTTCATTCGCTTTACTTGGGTATATTTTCTTTGGTCTAAGAGTGAGGTTTTCTCTGTATTTAAAGTCTTTCTTGCTTTAGTTGAAACATAATTTTCAGTCAAAATTAAAATCTTGTAGTATGATTCAGGTGGTGAATACATGTCAAATGAATTTCAATTTTTTTTTTCAAAGTCATGGGATTATATCACAACGTTCTTGTCTTTTGACTCCATAACAAAATGGTGTAGCTGAAAGAAAGAATTGTCATCTTCTTGATGTTGTTCGCACTCTTCTAATTGAGTCTTGTGTTCTATCTCATTTTTGGTGTGAAGCTTTGTTTATTGCTATTTATTTGATTAATAAATTACCATCTTTCAACTTGAATAATGATTCTCCCTACTTTTGTTTGTTTGGGCATGCACCAAATTATTCCAATCTTCATATTTTTGGATGTATTTGTTTTGTTCACCTTTCTATGCATGAGAGAAATAAACTTACTGTCCAATCTATCAAGTGTACTTTCTTAGGATATGCTAGAACTCAAAAAGGATTTCTTTGCTATGATCCTCATGCCCATTGAACTCGTGTCTTTAGAAATGTCATTTTTTTTAAATCAGCCCTTCTTTAGCACTCAACAAACTTTCGAATTTTCTTCTCTATCTACTTTACCACATTTTCCTCAGTCACCAATACCAGTACAAAGGTTTAAAGTAGGTTATGTTTATCGTAGGCGTATTCCTCCTACATTTGATCCTCCTATATGTCTCGTTGAAGTTCCTCCACATATTTCTGTGGCATCAGATCCTATTCTACCCATTTCCGATGATCCAACTCCTCTTCATAAAAGCTGTAGACCTCACAAACCTCCTAAAAGGTATGATTTTTCAACCCTTATGGCTATGTCTACTGCCTTGTCTTCTATTTTCATTCCTACTTGTTATAAACAGGCTATGAAGCCTGAGTGTTGGCAAAAGGCAATGGAAACAGAACTTCAAACACTTAAGGACCATACTATATTATTTTTTTTTCTTCAAATGTTAAGCCCATTGGTAGTATATGAGTTTATAATGTGAATCTCAAGCCTGATGTCTCTGTAGATATAAAGCTCGATTGATTATTTTTGACAATAAATAATAATATAAGGAAGATAAATATATCGCATTCCATGCATCACTGAACGCGCTCACTCGCCTGTCCCACATTTGGGAGGGTTGGGCGCTTGCCTAAATATCAAAGACTTATCCTTGATTTAGATCCTTCGCCGCAACTAGCCTAATCCACCGGTGGATGATGGAGTCGAGTCGCATGCAGGCCTTTTCGGTAGTGGAGTGACGGACGCTGCCGATCGCAGAAAACCGCTGAAGCCTAGAGGCGAAGGATGGCGAAGGATGAAGAAGAGTGGAAGCCCGAAACTGAAGATCGCCATCATCCATCCCGATCTTGGAATCGGTCTCTCCTCCATCTTCCTTTCTTTTGATTTAGCGCGAAACTTTATATTTCCTCGATATCCAGATCAAAATCCCTAATTCGTGATGTGCTGGCTGTGATGTTTATGCTGCCCTTTATACTTTTATTTTTTTTTGGGTTAAAAATATAATCAATATATCTTTGATTCAATCTATTGTTTCGTTTGTTCGGGACCCTATTTGAATCTGGGTGTTTTTATGGGGGCGAGTTAATTAATTCTGATGCATAAAGAGCTGAGGATTTTTGGTTTGGTATTTGCTGATCGACACTATGTAATCTAATCATTTAATTTGTCTATATCTAAATAGTCGTAGTGTTCTTAGGTTTCTGTCTGTTTGACCCGTTTCCGTTTCCGTTTCCATTCTTTCTCATTTATATTTTGAAGGATTTAGACTCGTAGAGTGGTCATCAATCAAGCGAGTTTATTATACAGGCTTGAAATGGATACGAAAGACAGTGACTTTTTGGTGTAACCTGATGACGCTCGATCACCCTCCAGGACGTCGGGAACGGAGGCTTCTTCTTCACCGGATCGCCTGCAAAGAAGTCCCAAGACTAGAGAGGGTTCTTCGGTGGGACCCTCCGATGCCCAAGTTAGTGATAGAGGTCACAGCAGAGAAGGAGCTCGAGAGAGCTCTTGAGGAGGGAGAGGTCTCAGAGGGATCAGGTAGTTCCTTTGAGAGTTAGCGCATCGGGTATGTAAAATGTGCGTTATAATGCCTTACCCGATTCTCGACGTAGTTTGCCCTTTTATAGGGGTGACGCTGGCATAATCACATGGGTCTGCGTCCCATCAGCCGGCGGAGCCGTTGGATTGTCGGATCTGATGCTATCGGGCGGCGCATGTTGGCGCTGCGGTGCGCATCGGCGCTGTCGGGCGGCGCGCGTCGGGCGCTGTCGGGCGGCGCGCGTCAGAGGAACGGATTCTTGAACCGCTGGGGCTGATTGGCGGGAATCGGGGTCCCGTCTTGTCGGGGCCGAGCTGGGTCGACCTGAGATGGCTGGGGCCTATCCCGCCGGCAAGGCAGTGCCGGGATGGGGCCGGATCGACGGACTTGGAGACGACGGGGCCGAGTCGGGCTGGCCGGGGACGGCCTTGGCCGACTCGGCGGGACAGGGGATCCCGGGGCCGAGTCGGGCCGGCCGGGGATAGCCTTGGCCGACTCGGTGGGACAGGAGTCGCCGGGGCCGGGTCCGGGTCGGGCCGGCCTGGGATGGCCTTGGCCGACTCGGCGGGACAGGGGACGCCGGGGCTGAGTCGGGCCGGCCGGGGATGGCCTTGGCCGACTCGGCGGGACAGGAGTCACCGGGGCCGAGTCGGGCCGGCCTGGGATGGCCTTGGCCGACTCGGCGGGACTGGAGTCGCCGGGGCCGAGTCGGGCCGGCCGGGGATGGCCTTGGCCGACTCGGCGGGACAGGAGTCGCCGGGGCCGAGTCGGGCCGGCCTGGGATGGCCTTGGCCGACTCGGCGGGACTGGAGTCGCCGGGGCCGAGTCGGGCCGGCCGGGGATGTGCCGGGGCCGCCTTGCTTGGAGACACCGGGGCCGGCTAGGAATGTGCCGGGGTCGGCTAGCTTGGAGAGGCCAGGGCCGGCTAGGAATGTGCCGGGGCCGCCTTGCTTGGAGACACCGGGGCCGGCTAGGAATGTGCCGGGGCCGCCTTGCTTGGAGACACCGGGGCCGGCTGGGAATGTGCCGGGGCCGGCTAGCTTGGAGACACCGGGCCCGGCTAGGAATGTGCCGGGGCCGGCTAGCTTGGAGAGGCCAGGGCCGGCTAGGAATGTGCCGGGGCCGCCTTGCTTGGAGACACCGGGGCCGGCTAGGAATGTGCCGGGACCGGCTAGCTTGGAGAGGCCAGGGCCGGCTAGGAATGTGCCGGGGCCGCCTTGCTTGGAGACACCGGGGCCGGCTGAGAATGTGCCGGGGCCGGCTAGCTTGGAGAGGCCAGGACGGCTAGGAATGTGCCGGGGCCGCCTTGCTTGGAGACACCTGGGCCGGCTAGGAATGTGCCGGGACCGGCTAGCTTGGAGAGGCCAGGGCCGGCTAGGAATGTGCCGGGGCCGCCTTGCTTGGAGACACCGGGGCCGGCTGGTGTTGGCCTTTGGTGTGCCGGCCTTGTGGGCCGGCGCTGGAGCCTGTCGGCCTTTGGCCAGTGCTGGACGCTGGCGTTGGAGGCCGACGCTGGAGGCTGGCGCCGGAGCTTGTCGGCCTTTGGCCAGCGCCGGAGGCTGGCGCTGGAAGCCGACGCTGGAGCTGACGTTGGAGTCCGTCGGCCTTTGGCTAGCGCTGGGGGCCGGCGCTCGAAGTCGATGATGGAGGCCGACGCTGGAGCTGGCGTTAGAGTGGGCCTTTGGGGTCGTCCAAAAATTTCATTTTTTATGGGGTCAACTGGCCCCATCAAATGCCCCCCACACTCCTTGAGCTTGCGTGCCCCGCATCAGTCAAGCGAAAGGAGTGTAGAACTTTTACGTTGGCTGCCTTGGATGGACGTCTGCGCGCCTTCTTTGGCTAGTTGAGGGCGGCTAGTAATTCTCTCCCAAAGCGGAGTCTGGGAGTCTTTTGAACCCCGGAGGGTGACCTGAGAGCTGAGTCGTCAGGTTCCTTTTGAACCGCCTCGGAGGTGTGGGAACCGCTGTGAGGGGCGACTCAGCTGGGTATAGAGCCTTTAGGGTCTTAACCGACTCGGGGGCACCGCCGTGCTGGGGCCGAGTGGTGTCCCGTGGGCTGCGATGCCAGTGAGCTCCCTTTGAACCAGCTTGGGGGTTTGTCTGCCCCCCCAGGAAACTCCGTTGACTGGAATCCGCAGGTCTTGAGCTTGAGGGTGCCGACACGGAGCCGGTCTTTGATGCCGATGCGGAGCCGGTCTTTGATGCCGACGCGGAGCCGGTCTTTGGTGCCGACGCGGAGCCGGTCTTTGGTGCCGACGCGGAGTCGGTCTTTGTGCCGACGCGGAGTCGGTCGGTTTCGGTGCCGACGCGGAGTCGGTCTTCGGTGCCGACGCGGAGTCGGTCTTCGATGCCGACGCGGAGTCGGTCTTTGGTTTAAGAAATACACTCATCCCAAGACGTGATAAGACGAGGATATTCCGAATAATACTTTATTAAAGGGTCAGCAAGCTATTGAGAGTACCGTCCGTGTTCCGAATGTGGGGGAGAAGCTTCCCATTTTGATGCCGGCTTGCTTCCTTCCGTCGGCTCTCCGAGTTGCTGCTCGCCCCTCATGAGGTCATACTATTGTTCCTTCCGTTGGGGCATTGTTGAGGCAAATCTGAGGCGTGGAGGTGCCGGAGCACCCTGGGCCGTTAGGTTTCCTCGAACGAACTTGCCCAAGTGGCCCTGCTGGACAAACTTTTCAATGGCCTTCTTCAACTGGCGGCAATCTTCAGTGTCATGCCCACAATCTTGGTGATACCGGCAGTAAAGCTCTTCGTTGTGGGGGTTTATTGACTTTAGGGGACGTGGGCGTTGAAAGTACGGCTCCTCCTCAATCTCTAGCAGGATGTGGAAGATCGGAGCCGTGAGAGGAGTGAACCGCCCCTTAGGAACCAGCGCCTGCGGTCGTTGGTCAAAGCGACTGGGCGGCTCGGGCTGCCGGGATCGTCCTTCAGCTGGTTCCGTGGGGGTTGGCTTCTTATTGGAACTCCTGTCGGCTTCCCTTTTGGATGAGTCAGCCTCGTTGGCGCGGATGTACTTCTGGGCCCGGAGGAGGTCGGAATAGGAGCTCGGGGGCCTCTTATCCAGGGAGAAGGTGAAGCGGGACGGAAAGAGTCCCCGCTTCAGCGCTAGGGAGGCCACCGCATCGTCAAGATGGTAGACCTCGAGGGCGGCGGTTTTGAATCGGGACACGAAGTCCCGTAGTGACTCTCCTTCCTTTTGGCGGATGAAGAAGAGGCTGTCTGCCACCCTTGGGATCCGGCGGCAGGCGTCAAAGTGGGCCAAAAATGCCCTCTCCAGCTCCCGAAGGAGTCGATGCTGTGGGGGGATAGGCGTGAATGCCACGCACGGGCGGCCTTCCACAGAGTTGCGGGGAAGGCCTTGCAGAGGAGGCCGTCTGGGGCGCCCTGGATTTGCATCATAGCCTTGTAACTTTGAGGTGGTCGAGGGGGTCGGTCGTACCGTCGTACGGGTCCACCTGGGGGAAGCGGAATCTCGAGGGAACCGGTTCCTCCAGGATGCGGTGAGTGTAAGGAGGGCGAGTGTCGAACTCTTCCTCCGGCTGACGGTTGATCTTCTTGGCGAGCTCGTCTAGTCGCCTGTTGCACTCCTCCAGGCGTTCCTCCGCCGGGCGGTTGATTGTCGGGGCCCTTCGAGGTGGCTCGGAGGAAGAAGAAGAGGAGGCGGACGGAGATGGAGACGGAAGTCGGGACTTCCGCATGGGTTCCTCGTGATGATGTGGCTTGGGAGGAAATTTGTTGGGGCCGCGGTCAGAGGACCGTGGCCGCTTGGAGGGCTCGCGTCGAGGCTTCCTGGGGGAAGCTTGACATCGGCCGGTCTCTCGCCGGCCGGCCTCCCGCCGGGGAAAGCCTCCCCTCGCCGACTGCTGACTGGCGAGGGGAGCAGTTTGATGCTGGGTGGCCACGGACTGTTGCTGCTGGAGGCCGTGGATCATGGCGGTGAGATTCTGAACTTGCTGGCAGAGAGTTGCCAGCTGCTCCGCCGTTTGGAGGGCGGCGTCCGGCGGCGGGCCGGCAACCGGAGGGCTGGTAGCCGGGGGATTGGCCTCCTGCTGTCTAGTTGGCGGGGGGAGCCCCATCGGGCAGCTGACGGAGGCGTCCTGGGCTCGTGTCACCACCATGGCTTCTAGGAGAAGAGAGGGGATGGAAGATGTAGCTCAGGGAAGACATTTGCTACTTTTTCTTGTGCACCTACCGCCCCCCTACCTGGCGCGCCAATCTGATGACGCTCGATCACCCCTCCTGGACGTCGGGAACGAAGGCTTTTTCTTCTTCACCGGATCGCTTGCAAAGAAGTCCCATGACCGGAGAGGGTTCTCCGATGGGACCCTCCGACACCCAAGTTAGTGACAGAGGTCACAACAAAGAAGGAGCTCGAGAGAGCTCTTGAGGAGGGAGAGGTCTCAGAAGGATCAGGTAGTTCCTTTGAGAGTTAGCGCATCAGGTGTGTAAAATGTGCGTTATAATGCCTTACCCGATTCTCGACGTAGTTTACCCTTTTATAGGAGGTGACGCTGGCACGATCACGTGGGTCTGCGTCCCATCAGCCGGCGGGGCCGTTGGATTGTCGGATCTGGTGCTATCGGGCGGCGCATGTTGGCGCTGCGGCGGGCATCGGCGCTGTCGGGCGGCGCGTGTCGGGCGCTGTCGGGCGGCGCGCGTCAGAGGAACGGATTCTTGAACCGCTGGGGCTGATCTGGCGGGAACCGGGGGTTCCGTCTTGTCGGGGCCGAGCTGGATCGACCTGAGATGGCTGGGGCCTATCCCGCCGGTAAGGCAGTGCCGGGGTGGGGCCGGATCGGCGGACTTGGAGACGACGGGGCCGAGTCGGGCTGGCCGGGGACGGCCTTGGCCGACTCGGCGGGACAGGGGACCCTGGGCCGAGTCGGGCCGGCCGGAGATGGCCTTGGCCGACTCGGCGGGACAGGAGTCGCCGGGGCCGGGTCGGGCCGGCCTGGGATGGCCTTGGCCGACTCGGCGGGACAGGGGATGCCGGGGCCGAGTCGGGCCGGCCGGGGATGGCCTTGGCCGACTCGGCGGGACAGGAGTCGCCGGGGCCGAGTCGGGCCGGCCTGGGATGGCCTTGGCCGACTCGGCGGGACTGGAGTCGCCGGGGCCGAGTCGGGCCGGCCGGGGATGGCCTTGGCCGACTCGGCGGGACAGGAGTCGCCGGGGCCGAGTCGGGCCGGCCTGGGATGGCCTTGGCCGACTCGGCGGGACTGGAGTTGCCGGGGCCGAGTCGGACCGGTCGGGGATATGCCGGGGCCGTCTTGCTTGGAGACACCGGGGCCGGCTAGGAATGTGCCGGGGCCGGCTAGCTTGGAGAGGCCAGGGCCGGCTAGGAATGTGCCGGGGCCGCCTTGCTTGGAGACACCGGGGCCGGCTAGGAATGTGCCGGGGCCGGCTAGCTTGGAGAGGCCAGGGCCGGCTAGGAATGTGCCGGGGCCGCTTTGCTTGGAGACACCGGGGCCGGTTGGGAATGTGCCGGGGCCGGCTAGCTTGGAGACATCGGGGCCGGCTAGGAATGTGCCGGGGCCGACTAGCTTGGAGAGGCCAGGGCCGGCTAGGAATGTGCCGGGGCCGCCTTGCTTGGAGACACCGGGGCCGGCTAGGAATGTGCCGGGGCCGGCTAGCTTGGAGAGGCCAGGGCCGGCTTGAAATGTGCCGGGGCTGCCTTGCTTGGAGACATCGGGGTCGGCTGGGAATGTGCCGGGGCCGGCTAGCTTGGAGAGGCCAGGACCGGCTAGGAATGTGTCGGGGCCGCCTTGCTTGGAGACACCGGGGCCGGCTAGGAATGTGCCGGGACCGGCTAGCTTGGAGAGGCCAGGGCCGGCTAGGAATGTGCCGGGGCCGCCTTGCTTGGAGACACCGGGGCCGGCTGGTGTTGGCCTTTGGTGTGCCGGCCTTGTGGGCCGGCGCTGGAGCCTGTCGGCCTTTGGCCAGTGCTGGAGGCGACGCTGGAGGCCGACGCTGGAGGCCGACGCTGGCGGCCGACGCTGGAGGCTGGCGCCGGAGCTTGTCGGCCTTTGGCCAGCGCCGGAGGCTGGCGCTGGAAGCCGACGCTGGAGCTGACGTTGGAGTCCGTCGGCCTTTGGCTAGCGCTGGGGGCCGGCGCTGGAAGCCGATGATGGAGGCCGTCGCTGGAGGCCGTCGCTGGAGTTGGCGTTAGAGTGGACCTTTGGGGCCGTCCAAAAATTTTATTTTTCATGGGATCAACTGGCCCCATCATAACCTTTGATGCACAAGGAAATCTTCTCAAATGATCACTTGCGCATATACTCTCTGATTGGCTGTTGAATGCGTACATATTTCTTGAAAAATTCTTCCATCGAGTCTCGAAACAGTCTCATGTGCATAAGAACTTTATCCTTATGATATAATCTATTGAAGACATCCTTACTATTTTTCCAATGTTTCATACAATGTTTCCAGATCATATCAATGCTTTAGGATCCTTTTCCTTTCTTTTCTATCTTTTATTGCTTCTCCTGGAACTTTGTTTTCCCTCCTCAGTAACTGTCCTGGCTTAAAATTCCATGCAGTCACAGCATCGTCATTACATGACAACAGAACCGTGAAAGAAACCCCCATATTGAAAGGTTCCCAACATTTTTTCTGGATATTTCAGACGGTTTGGTGCATGAAGCGTCATCATCTAATTACTCAGACTTTCATGCATTAAAGAGAGGAAATTCTCCTAATTTCTTGATTATCAAGTTCATGATGATGTTATTTCAGAACCATGCGGGGATCGCATCTTTGTTTGAAATAGGTTCTCTTCCTTATTTCGTAGAAAATATGTTTTCTGCAAGCAATCAACTTCTAACTGAAAAGCCTAGGATACATTGTGTGGTGGAGAAGGAAGCAAAGGAAGAATTGGTTATTTTAGCTAGAACATGATCAAATTCTACTCCTTCTATTTTAGCTACTAAATTCTCATTGCTTTTATTGTCATTATCATCGTCACTGTAGTGATCTGCCATGCCTAATTTTCTGATCTTTTAATTTTTGTGTGTGGGTGGGGCTGAAAGATTGATCGTTGATGCAGCAGTTGAACTGGCATCCCATGGACACTATGTTCATGTTTTCACTGCACATCATGACAAAAGTAGGTGTTTTGAGGAGACTGTCGCTGGTGAGGATCTTGTGGTTTTTTAAGAATGCAGAACCAATAAATTCTTGATGTCCAAATTATCTCCCTTTTTATTCTATTATTACAACTTTACCTCTAAGTATGTTTCAACAAGTAGCCTGGTGGCATAACTTTATGCAAGTGGCTTAACATACGGAGTCCAATAACATCCAATGAGAGTCTGGATATGATAAAACATCATGTGGCTATAATTGTGTATTACTTTAACTATTTTTGGATAAGTAATGTAAGAATAGTATTTCTAAGATAAGACTACATACATGTCTCTAAATCTCCCCTCTGCCTCTATGTGTGGTTGGTGTGTGTGTGTATGTGCGGGTAATTAAAGAAAAATAGTATTGCCAAGATAAGGCTAGATACATGTGTCTAAATCTCTTCGCACCCCCCTCCCCTTTATATGTTTGGCTAATTAAGGATGTGCACAACAAGCTTGTTTGTCCATGCATCTTTCCCTCTAACTTAACTATTCTTCTTTTGTATTTGTTTGCAAATTCTTTCTCTAAGGTATGTTGGGCACAAGCCTTTGTATAATTTGTGCCCTGATTATTTCCATTGTGTCATAGGTGTTAATCAACATATCATTATACTTTCTTTCTGCATTTGTTCAGGTCCGTTTCCAGTTACAGTATATGGTGGCTTCCTGCCTCAGCATATTTTCTACGGTTTCCATGCTGTATGCGCATATCTTCATTGTCTGTTCGTTGCACTATGTGTTCTTTTCATGTGGCCCTCATTCGACATTATATTGGCAGACCAAGTTTCTGTTGTCATTCCCTTGATGAAAATAAGAAAGTCAATGAAGGTATTCTTTCTGGATATATTATTTTGTTTAAAGTTTGCAGATGTTCTCGAACTTTGGTACATTTCTTATGTTCTCCTTTCTGTGGTACATTTCTTACCTTATTTCTCCTTGCTAGATAATATTCTACTGCCATTTTCCGGATTTGTTGCTTGCACAACATACAACTGCACTTCGGAGGACGTACTGCAAACCAATTGACATGATTGAGGAGGCAACTACTGGTCTTGTCTCTTGCAATTTTTACATTTATTAATTGTGTGTGTACTGTCACACATTTGCCTCCATGGATCTCTATCACTTGTCCACCTTCTCACCTTGTGATTCATGATATTTGAAGGCATGGCGGATTTGATTCTAGTAAATAGCAGATTCACTGCATCGACATTTGCCTCCACATTCCGCAGTCTTCATTCAAGAGGAATTCGACCTGCAGTTCTTTATCCTGCTGTCAATGTGGAACAGTTTGATGGACCTTGCGATTATAAGTAACTGACATGCTTGTATATCTCTTTTAATCTAGTTTGCTAAATATAGTTCTGGAATGCTACAAAGAATACAATCTTTGAATTGTAAATATATGATTTCACCTTCTTGCCTCTAAAGTGTAATAAAGTCTTGTATTCTGTCCTGCATTGTTCAGGTTGAATTTCCTTTCGATTAACCGTTTTGAAAGAAAAAAGAACCTTCAGTTGGCAATCTCAGCATTTGCATCGCTTCATTCCTTTGATATGACCCTTCCTGGTCATAATTTGTCCAAGGCTACCTTGACAATAGCAGGTAATTATTCTTGCATGTTGTTGTGATGTTTTCTTGGTGCTGTCCTCTTTTCAGGTTTTTATCTGTTAATGTTATTAGATATTAAGATAAGATATGGGCATTGTAAGTATGACATGGTGAATTTAAATTAGAAGCAAAAGAAACTTTAATGTGATGAGAATTATGAGGGCTGAGTTCCTCATGAGTTTTTTGGGAACAAGATTTTGAAAACAATTTCAGTGTAAAATCTACACGGCCTTAAGGTAGATCAAGTTCTGAAATGTATAAATTTCTGTGAATTTTTCATAAATGAGGACCACGATGCAGATATATACCCTGAAATAAATAATTGATTTGATGGAACCTTTTAAGGGGGATATAATCATCTATCAGATATGTCGTACTTATTTTTTAATGCATGCCTTTTATGTTGAACCGTTAATTGCACCATATTAACTTAATTTTTGAGAGTTAGTGCAATCACACACTGTTGAATGCTATGATTGCACATCTCAGGTTTGTCAAATCGCTAAGTCTGTTGTACTATAATGTGGTATTGTCAGGTTGTTGGTCAGGTTGTGTAGTCATCTGAATGTCAGTGCATCTGGTTCAGCACCTACCTGCTAGTTCCATGGTTTCTTTTCCTTAATGCATTACTGAACTTATATTCAGTATTTTCACAGAATTTATTGATGAGAGAAACTGCAATTTATAGTGCAAGACACTTGAAAGAATGAAACTAACATCGGTTTCTTGGTCACCTTATTTCCAACTGTGACCTGGATATCCACTCTCTTCATTAATCACTTTAACAATCTCATCCATCAAGTGATAATGTGTATAATTAATATGATACAAACTGATGCATTACTATGATGATTAAATTGTCACTGCAAGATGTCCTGGCAGGGGTTGTTCATCCATTACAAACCATTCATCTGTATCATGTTATATTGAGGCAGTTGTACTTGTTGGAATATGTATTGAGAGAGTGAGGTTGGTGTCTTCCCATGTTGCATCCCTTCATTGATATGACTATTCTTTAACTGACAGCATGCTAGATGAGAATAACAGGGATGACTGCTTGACACTGAATGCCTGAGAGCATCGTCAGCTTGTGTACATAGTCTTTGGTGTGGTGTCATCATCATCTTTATCATGAAACAGCATATAACATCTACTTGCTAATTGTCCTGTTTAATTTTCCTTTCTAGTGGCATGTTCTAATTTTATTGTAGGCAGGATGAAAGAACATGCTTACACTTTGTCTTTACCCATCTGTGATCCCCATAAGTCCCTTTGAGCATCATCTCTACCAAATTTGACTCGAATTGGAATGTTATGACAGCAAGCAGTAAACATAATGCAATCTATTGTAATTCGCCAAGGAAACAACCTAAAATACTTGTGTGCGCATGCATGTCTTACACTTTACAAAGACTGTTAATATATGTATAGTGGAGTCCTTACATAAATAATGCCCATGTGCAAATTCACCTTGGACCACAAAGAGCTTATGGGAAGCAAGGTTCATTATATCAGAAATTAGTACCATTTCGGTATCAGCCCAATATGGTCTGTTACGGGGCGTGCCATACCATTTTGGCACTGTTTTGGGGTGGTACAGGGGCGGTATGGGTTCTGTACTAATTAAAAATGACGAATTGTCATAGTTTTCCAGTGGGTCAGTTCGATATGCCTTGAACTGGGTGGTAAGGGACTGTTATATGTACCTTGATGGGAAAGAATAAGAACATGCCAGAAGATGAGCATTCTGATAAGATGATAATGAGTGTACTTTTTTTTGGGTGACTGTAAGCAGGGGAATTAAGCTCCCTAGAATTTATTGATGAGAATAAGACAATGAGTGAACTAACAGTCAATGTTCATGTTTTTGTTGCATATTGGTAATGTTGGGTTCTTAGCAGTCTGAACAACACTCTAATTGTCTCAATAAAATGGAGTAGTCATTGTTGAGAAAGACATCCGTGTAGGTAAGAAGGTAATGAAGTGATTCTCCTCATTGAAATCACCATGGACTGTCTCTCTTCAATATTCAAGTGTGAAACAATGCTTAACTTCTTGGGCTTCATTAGTTAAGGTGCAATAGCCTACATCACTAAAATTATCAGCATGTGGATGGTCATAAACAGGGTTTCTTTGATTGATACCAAGGACCTTTTTTAGATGTTGTGGCGTCTTAGTTGGTTCTCCTCATGGAAACCCTTATCAGTTAAATTTTAGAAATTCAGTGGAATCGGGGCAAGGTTTAACGGGTGGCATCCTTTGCTACTGCTGGACTTGTCTAAGAATGAAATAAGAGGCTGCTTGATAATGAAACCTAGTTTGAGGAAAACATAATCTCTTCACTTTTTTTAAAAAAATTCATAATCTCTTTGCAGTTTAAAAATATATATGTTTCATGCTTTGGCCAGTCACCAACTCAGATGCCTGTTGATGGTCCATTACAACTTCACTCAGAAATTTGTTTCTCGGGGATTATTTGGGTGAGATTATGATTGCTCTCTAGGTCTATTAATCCGAAGAGATCTGTGTGTTGTGTTAAATATCAGCTAATAACCTAGTACATGCCTTTTTAGGTGTGCAGTGGGGTGAGTTTTGTAGTCTCCTTCAATTACTGATTTCCAACAACAAGCATATATTTGTTTTATTAATAAAACATACCTATTCTGCTAGTTAAAACGAGGGAAGAATTATGTTATAAAACAACTGTGTTCTCAGCAGACACTGACCATAAGAAACTGAACTAGATTTCTGAATGTCATCTCAACTCAACTCAACTCAACTAAGCCTTTACCCAACTACATGGGGGTGGGCTACATGAATCTGCTTCCTCCACTCTACACTATTCAGAACTAAGTCGACACTCAAATTATAAATAGTTATATCTTTTTTAATTATTTTTTTCATGTTAGTTTAGGTCTACCTCTACCTCTATTATTACCATGGATTGTTAAAAGACCACTCTTTCTAACTGAAGCATCTAAAGGTTTTCGTTGTATATGTTCAAACCATCTTAATCGGTTTTTTTTCATTTTATTTTCAATTGGGGCTACTCCTATCATTGCTCGTATATGCTTATTTTCAATTCTATTTTTTTAAAGTTTTACAAAATATCCATTATAATATGCGCATGGATTTCTGAATGTCATGCATGCTAAAATAGTCTCTGCATTATGTTACTACCATTAGTCTTCTTTGTTATATATGGTGTTTAGTTTGTGGCTTTATTGCTTCAGGTGGCTTTGATAAATGCCTCAAGGAAAATGTTGAGTACCTGGAGAGCTTAAAAGGTTGGCAGAAAATGAAGGGATATCAGAACGAGTTAAATTTATCACATCCTGTTCAACAGCAGAAAGAAATGCTCTTCTTTCCCAATGTATGTGTGTTTTGTATACCTCAAAGATAATTCTGCCTATACATCATCATTGTCATTGTTGCTTTTTCATTCTATGCTTTGTCAGGGAGATCTGCTATACTTGTGAGTTGGGGCAGTATCTTGACTCTTTAGGGTCACATGCTATGGTATTTTGTCTCAACCTTCCATCATTATGGTTTGAAAATAGACTTCACCACGTACTTATCTTGTACCATTATGCTAAAATAGTCTCTGCGTTTTAAAGGTGAATCCTTCATTTCCTTTTGGTTCACTTCCTTATTGGGATATCATCTGATCAAAGGGTCACCAATGAGTTGGAACTTTAACCTACATGAGTCAATGTTGTAAATATTCAACAGTTAGGCTTTCCTCTATGATTGTCTAGCAGAAGTCCATTTGTCCGAAAATTATATTTAGTTATCTTATTCTTTAGCTGTGGTCTGTCGAAGAGATGGATTGCTTTAGGGACAATGTATAACAATCTAGAATTATGTTCCTCTTATGTTGTATTTGTTGTCGAAGCCCTAATCTTTGTCGATCAATCTCTAAAACCTTGTATCCTTAAATTGAAAGCTGGCTTTTTCTTTAAATGCATGCAGGATGAACACTTTGGCATTGTCCCACTGGAAGCAATGGCAGCAAAGAAGCCTGTAATTGCATGCAACAGCGGGGGCCCTGTAGAGACAATTAAACATGGAGTTACTGGATTTCTCTGCGATCCTACCCCTCCGGAATTCTCAAAGGCTATGTCCATGCTCATCACCGATCCTGAGATGGCTGTAAGGATGGGTCAGGAGGCATGGAACCATGTCACACGCAATTTCTCTACCAAGACCTTTGGAGAACAGCTAAACCATTATGTCCTTGATGTTTTCCATAAGAGAATAGAGTAAGCAAGAAGTGGAGTACCATTTGAAAATGAAATCAATCCATGGGTTTGAACTCGGTTTGCTTTGTCCCAGCCAGTCCAGCTTAGTGCAATTAGTTTGTAACGCTAATTTTGTAATTTCTACTTGCAATCCAACTCATTCCATTTTAATGCTGATATTTTCTTTGCGTACATGATCTCTGAAATGTTGATACAAGAACAGAGGGAAAGATAAGCATTGATAGGAGCATTGCATTTCTTTAAAAAGTGCTATATGATCATGATATTCTCATATACTTTGGCCTTTTTGTCTTCCTATTTTCAGTGATAATTCACATGCCATTTTTGCTTCTTAAGGCTGGTTCTATATCAGGATATTTTAAACTTGAATGCTGCACTCTCAACCATTAGCTGTACATGTAACTGTGATTTGAGACATGGATGCTGATGGCCTGAGATAATTCCAGCATGTCATCATCCTGGATATTTGTGAATTGAATGCCAAAGCAAGATACTTGCTGTTCTTTCTTTAATTTGGTCGCTGCCATATGCACACCACTGGATATTGTTCATTTGATCTGTCATAGTTATGATAGGGGGGTCTATCTGTGGATGGTGTTTCCTTGTGGCACAGGCATGTGGTTTTGGTCTGTTACCTGGATGAGATCAGCTGTGCACTGGAGCCTTGGTAGCGCGATCATGTTTTGTCTCTCAACTTTATTTCTGCTGTGCAGTGTGCAGTACAGTGAATTAATTACCTGATGACAAGATTTAGTTTGTAGATTGGTCATTCACTTTGACACTGTTGAATGCAATGTTAATTAATGTTATACAGATGCCAGCGCTGGGATGTGTTCATCCTAACTTGTAGCAAATTTCATGAGAGAAGATACCAATATATATATATGAAGGGTTCGTCTTTGGTGCTGTGCTTTTATCATATGGTTTTTAGAACATGGGATTTGAATCCGATCGATTCATCCGACGCACCATACAGCATGACTTACCAATGATCAGATATGTGGTCCCGTAAAGGGAAACCCTACCATGATCAATGCAGTCTTCTTCACATGGTGTATTAAAGATATTCTGTAAGACAGCTCATGCCATGGTAGGTGAAAATTGCTTACAGGTAATTCTCCGTTGGATGGTTCTCAATCTCATGCAAGCTGCAGTTGAAAGGTGTGCGCATTTACTGTAGAAAGCTGCAAACGATTCCATTTCAGGCTTGCATGATCCTACTGCGGCCATCGTCGACGGTCATGCACGCGAAAAAAGCTGGCATCTCATGTGCTTCTGAGTCTTCTTGGGATGATGAAATTTAATTCGTCACCTCCGCTCCATGTAATCACACTCATTACTCCTACAATTCTTCAGAGAGGCTACGGCTGGAGTATTGAATCTATTGATTGATACGCTAGAATTATTATTTCTAATCAGGTAATAATTAATGTACAAATGACTTGACAATTATATATAATAAGGCTGCCTTTAATTACGGCCCGTTATTGGAATAGTTTCATCACTTTTCATGTTCTCCATGGAAGCGATTTTTATTCATTTTCTCAATCGTTTAGGACGCAAAAATCGGTATCCAAAGTTCGACAAACCTCTTTCATAGGGATTAATTCATTTTCTTCATGTCAAACCATCTGGACCACCCTCCTGTATGTGGTGGCAACCGTTGGATGGAAGCTCACGTACGTGGTTTCCATTTTTTTTTTTTTTTGTTTGTTTGGAAAACAATTTTTAAAAAAGGAAGCGCCCAACCCCAACGGTCGTACTGAGATCGGCTGCAGCACACGTGTGGTGGGGATGCTCTACGGACGCGGTCACCATAAATCAAGCAAAGATGCTGTTATGATCACGGGCGCATGATCCTGATCCTAAAAATACAACATTTTTTCCTGCTAGCTCTTCTGGTCTTTCCCAAAATCCTAGTATTTTTAATCTTTCTTTTTCTGAGTTTGTAGAAAATTGAAGGTTTTGGATTGTTATATTTTGGAAATAACTCACCGATAATCTGCACAAAAAAAAAATGAAATTAATTTTTAGAGCAGTATAATGCATGTCTTGACCTAAGTACATTTCTTTCTCAATTTACTTTTGTTAACTTTGATTAAAAATTATAAAATCTAACTTCATTGATATGCTTTTAGTGATTTTTAGATCTTTCACCCTAACAATAATCATCCTTTATAGTGAAACATGACTAGGTATATAGGTGGATGGATATATTTTTCAACCTTATTCAACGCTGGACATTAGTTTAGAAATTCTTATGCACAGTCTCTTTATTGAAATGCTAATACATCATCTAAAATCTGGATCTTGAAGGAATGTTTAATAGGGATATGTGTCAACAGATTAAAAAAAAAAGAAGAAGAAAGGTTTTTTTATATCCATATTATTTAAGAACCTAAACTACCACCTTTGCTTGCTAAACAAAAAAAACAGAGCTTCTAAAATAAGTCTTCGTTTCTGACCATAAATACATATCATGTATTAAGAGGGTTGATATTTTTAGAGCTTCTATGTCTAGGATTTGTCATATCAATTATATTGCATTATTTTAGTATCAAATGGAATCGTCTTGTATCACCTATTATTGGTACATAGTATATGATATCGAGTGGTATTACAGTTAAAAAAAAAAAAAAAAATATTTTATTTCAACATATAATCTAATTGATATGATTTTTGATGTTGATCTTATAGTCTCTTTTAATATATTTTTTTGCTCCCAAATTTAATCTCGTTGCATGCTCAATGGTCGTGGGTACACTGGCAAATTTTTTAAAAAATATTATGAGTCATGTATGCATAGGTCATGTGCATCATGCATGATAATTGATTATATATGTATATAATTGAGCATGATCAAAAATAATTTTAATTTTTTATGGATTAAAATTTTTTTATTTTTGCTTTTTAGTATAGTTGTAGGATTCGATCCGAACATTGATCCAATCAAGAGCTCGAATCATTGAATTACTAGTTTAACCGTTGGGTTACTAATTGAACCATCTAGCAATTATATTAATATTAAAATATATTTATATTAATAAAAATTAATTTTTAATAAAAAAATTAAGGTTAATATGATAATAAAATTTGTGATCTCATTCGGTTCAAATTGAATTGATCGGTTTAGGAGTAAATCGAATGGATTAATTGAAGTATTTTGAATCATTTACACATTTGATTTTATATTGGAATCGGATCAGTTTGATTTTTAGGTTTCGATTTAATCTGTCGGTCAGTTCAATTTTGATAACTATACTTTTATTATTATTATTTATTATTTATTAGTTTGCGGTTAAGAACGAATCGCCGAAGTCGACACGTGCAAGCATCCCCGTGAGGTCGCTAGTACCTGCCTGGCGTCAAAACTCAAAAATGAACTCACACCACTTACCGAGGGAAAGCCAGCGAACATCTGGTGGGCGAAGCGCGCCACGCCATAGCGCTCGCACGCGCATTCACGGCACGATTCCGCGCCCATCCCCATCAATGAGAGCCCATCTCTTCTCTGGGCGGCAACTGCCTCGGAAAACGCTCCCTCAGAGGGTGCCGGAAAGGGCGTTGCTTCCCCAGCTTCGGATGACGAAAGAAAAGTCTTCTTCAGCCCACCAGACCCAGGGTTATGGAAGTTCGCGTCAAATGGCCGGGAAGATGATCAGTAGCTTCGGTACGTGACCAGTTCGACCTTTTTCTACTCTGACCGTCGTGCATTGGCCCAAAAGAACAAGCAAATTTTCCATTATGTCCAAAATGACAAATTACTCGAGCTTCTTCCGGTGGGAATGCTGTAAAAACTAAAAGAATATATAGAACCTGTAGACAAAGAGAGATTTTGATTTTGAATACTGTTTTTGTTGGAGCAGTACGTACGTACGTACGTAACTGGCCTTCACAATAATGAAAACCTACTATATATGGTGGCATTATTTGTCCAGAGATTCCATCTTTAAATAAAATAAATGTACATATGATACTATTAAATCGATACATATATAAAAAGATATCTATCTAAAAGATCACCTTGCAAATAACTTGTCATTGGCCAACTTTTATGACTTTCATTATGGCAAATTACTCGGGCTTCTTCCAGTGGAATGTTGTAAAACTAAAAGAATATGTGGAACCCGTAGAGAGAGAGAGAGAGAGAGAGATCTCTTGGTATTTAATACTGTTCTGTCGTAGCTACTAGCAGTTGTCGGCAGCCTTTACAATAATGAAAACCTGCTAGCTATTCTATTCTTAAATAAAATAAATGTTCATATCCGATACATAAAAAATATCTATCTAAAAGATCACCTTGCAAATAACTTGTCATTGGCCAACTTTTATGGCTTTCATTATGACAAATTACTCGGGCTTCTTCCAGTGGAATGTTGTAAAACTAAAAGAATATGTAGAACCCGTAGAGAGAGAGAGAGAGAGAGAGATCTTGGTATTTAATACTGTTCTGTCGTAGCTACTAGCAGTTGTCGGTAGCCTTTACAATAATGAAAACCTGCTGGCTATTCTATTCTTAAATAAAATAAATGTTCATATCCGATACATAAAACGATATCTATCTAAAAGATCACCTTGCAAATAACTTGTCACAGGCCAACTTTTATAGCTTTCATTTATGTGCCATGGCATTGGCTAACAATGTCATAGACGTAACAGTAGATTATCATGATGGCTACTATCATTATCATAATTTCCTGAGAAACCATAATAATTGAATTGGTTTGGAGCAAGTGCAGAGAGACAGTGACATAACTCTTGCATATGGTTGATTCCATATGACAACACTACGTCACAATTATTTTTTAAAAAAATTAAATAACAGAAAAGAAAATTTTTCTCACAAAAAAAATATTAGGATTAAAAGTATTTATAGAGAAAAAAAATAAAATTATTATATAAATTTTTAATGAGAGCCTAACTACATTTTGAAACGAAGATTATTCAATGAGCTATTGTTATTAAAAAGATCTATTTGAAGAAGATTCTCAAATTTCTTCAATTCTATGCATGCAGCGTCACAAATTTTTGTGCCATAAATGAATGTCATACCATTCTATGTATGAAAACTCAGTTCTAAGTGGCCCGCAAGAATTTTATGCTTGGATTTCCTGATTGCACCACACGATGCACCCCAAAAAAAAAAAAAAAATACCGCTCAATATTAGTGTTTGTAAGTCACATTTAATTAATGGCTTCACCAAAATGAAGGTGCAGGTAATGGGCCCATCAATGAATTGGATGGTTATCTTTGATGCATTGTCACCCAATTCCTAGGCTGATATTTTTGAGCTGGGATCCTCCAATCCATGATTGGACTAGAAGGCCTTTTTATTTGTTATAATGGCTGTGATTAGGTGAGCTTACAAACTGATGGATTGCGAACCATGCAGGTCTCATTCAATCACAACTATTCTGTCAAATATGAATGGCCATGATCGTCAAGCATGCCTCGGCCTAGTCCTTTTGCGGACAAGGCATCTCAAAGTCAATTCTTCGTTTCAATGGTCACTTAGACTACGAGTAACGTGAGCAAGCAAAAAACATCACACGTCCAATGGCTCCTCTCTTTCAATAGGACGTCACATTGTGTCAAGCACCAGATGTCAAAGGTAAGATGAACAAGATAGCAACTCATCAGCTACATATATCTTCTCATGCATGTGATGACTTGTTCCGGTATTACATACAGCATTTCTCTTGGCCTCACCGAGAATTAATGACTAAAGTCATCATACAAGCCAGAATTGCTGAACATAACGTTTGGGGTTAGGTAAGGGCTGCTTGACCTCTCTCTTTTTTTAGGGCGTGAATGCAGCTAATTGCTCCTATTTAATGTGAATTTATATAGGTTTTTTCTGACGCACAAAACTCTTCTTTCTTCGCAAGCTCCGTAAAGAAAAAGTCTTTGCGCATCATTTACTATGCGGACGTATAACCAATGCGCACGCTTGATGCATATCTTCATGCAGAAAAACGATGCACAAAAATATTTTCGCTCCACAAATGTGGTCTCCACACACCAAACCAGCAACTATTCTGCAGCTGAAACTGTTTGTCCGCAAATGGCAAGTCAAATATAAAAGAAATGCACTGCATCTAATTAATTAGGACATAATCTTCAAATATGGTACCACGCTAGCTGTTCACCATTTTTGTGAAGAAACGTAGATGGTGCACAGCCCACAGTACAATAGACTTCGTTAGTGGGATATATGGAAGGGAAAGCAACGCAGTTTAATAAATAATGCAAAAGGCCGGACTGTTCATGAACATTTCATTCATTAAACAACCACTACGGTGTCCTGATCCAGAATGTACGTAGGGATTACCATCTAAGATATTAAGGTACGTAGTTGGTGCCAGAGAACTAGAGATCCAAGCTATGAAAGCTACGGCATTTATCATCAAGGAAAGCGTGGTTGGCCTCCTTGTTTCGTAAAATTAACTTCATTTATTCCGACATTTCTTGCATGATAAGTTAAGAATATTGAATCACGCAATGACACAATAACAATCTTCTGAATAGCATGGTTTTATAAACTTACAGTAGATCTCAGAGCTAAGAGACCCCACGCAGACAGACGCACACAAATTACATATACAACCTGACTTGCTGTACGTTATTGAAGTTATTCTATCAAGGACTATTATATAGCAGGCTATAATTCAGTTCTTTATAGCCTCAAGGGTAGCTTCAAGTCTTGATCATGTATCAACCATGAGTCGGACGACCATCAAATTCTACATCAATCTATATCATTTGCTAAAACTTAAATATGGAACAAATTCACTGGTCTGCTTTTATAACCCACACATGATCCTAACCAGATAATAACGTTGGACATAAATTATCTATTTAGGGCTTTGATATGGAGATTAATTCTCTGTATCCCAAACCTTTGCACCAATATCATGCTTCCAAGAATACAAGTACATCAAGCAATGAAAAAAGATATAAAGGAATTCCTGCAAAAGGGGGTACAGTTGATTAAAATCTGCTCAATGATTTAATTAGCTTTTATAATGTGAAATCTATGCTATAAATGAAACAGAGGAAAGGGCAGAATATTCCATTTTTTTTTTTCTTTTCTGAGGAAGAGATTGGGTGAGACACCAATTGTCACTTACTGATCCAAAACTATATGACAACCACCGTAAACTTACACGAATTAGCCTTATAAGTATGCAAGGCTATTCCACTAGTAAGCAAATTCATTACTATAATAATAATGCAATTTACACATAGAGAGTAGTGATCACTGAAATAACAATTAAATTCTAGCTACACTTTCAATTTTAAAAGTTTCATACAAACATTCAAATTTCTAATAGTAATAGAAGTGTACAACTATCATATTCCATTAGTTGATGTAATTATACATTTGATAAATAACCACTTTATGTAACTGATTAAATAGAATTTAATATTTTAGGTTCATGTTGGGGGGTAAAATCGTCATTGCATCAATATCTGTGCGAGGAGGCTAAGACCGACCCCCTCCCTTCGCCCGTCAAGATATCCCCGAGCTTCCCATAGCTCGGCTCCCCGAGCTACCACAGCTCGGCTCTCCCGAGCTCCACAGCTCGGCTCCCCCGAGCTCCCACAGCTCGGCTCTCCCGAGCTTTCATAGCTCGTCTCCCCCGAGCTCCCACAGCTCGGCTCTCCCGAGCTTTCATAGCTCGTCTCCCCCGAGCTCCCACAGCTCGGCTCCCCCAAGCTCCCACAGCTCGGCTTCCCCGAGCTTCCATAGCTCAGCTCCCCCGAGCTTCCATAGCTCGTCTCCCCCGAACTCCCATAGCTCGGCCCTCCCGAGCTTCCTGTAGGTCGTTTCCCCCGAGCTTCCATGGCTCGGCTTCACTGAGCGATCCACGATCCAATACTCACCTCCGCGGAACCTGACGTGGGAGAGCCTAGGCCTATCGTAACAACATCCTAGGCAAGGAATCATGTTGAGAAGTGGTCTAGAACCTACCACGGCTACCTGAGACCTACACACCTATCAGATCTCAAGCCATCAAGGAGCTCTCCTAGCCGTCGATCCCCTAACAAACAAGATATGGATCCCAACAGCCTCACAACGGCCCGATTCGATCCATCTCCGTATCCTAACAACCTTTGAACCTTCCAGAAGGCGCTCAAGATCCAGGTGACAACCTATAAATATGACACTCCCAGATTCCCTCAGGTACGCGCGCTCACACCCTCACTCTCACTCCCGCTCTCGCCAGCTGCTCGTCGATGCTCTCACCCTCTAGAGCTTCGATCGGCCGCCCCCAGAGAGACTCACCGGAGAGATCCACCTCCCCGTTTTCTGATTGATCGCCGATTTCCTCCCACTGACTTGAGCGTCGGAGGGTCTTCCGCGGAGGGCCACCCCAACGCCTCTCGCGCGAGGACTTGTGTGCAGGTCAGCCCCTGGAGATCGACCGCGCCCGAGTCGGAGGACGGATCCCGGCGGCAACAGATTGGCGCTAGAGGAAGGGCCTCAAGTCCCATTAAAACTTGAAGAAAGGAGACAAGGATCTCGATCCGGAGAAGAACCTCTCTAATGGCCAATCGGAGAAGAGCAACCTCTGAAGCCCAAGATCAGGTCGCCTCCCAGAGGCCTGATCCGACGAGCGGTGTAGCGCCGCAACCCCACCTGTCGAGACCCCGTCGCCGCCTGCCATCCCGGTGACCCAGGACCAGTTCGCCTACGCTGGTCCAGCAAGTCCAGGCCCTGACCCACCTGGTCCAGGAGCGCCTTACGGCTCCTCCTGCTCCGCACCTTCATAAGGAGGCCGCGACTTCCTTCTTCGCCGGCAACCTCCTCCTCCATCCGCATGAATCCGCGGACCCCCCACATCGACCCAGAGGGGACAAACCAGTCCCTCGAAGGCGGTTATGATAGGGATCCTTCCCAGATCTCGGCGAGCCCGCTCCCTCTCTCCGTGACCTCTCACCATGATTCGACGCCATCGTTGCGGTTCTCCGCCCAGCTCCTCCTCTGCCGGTGAGGAGGAGATCCGCCGTCAGATCCAGGAGATGCGTCAGGAGCTGGACGCCGCCAAGCAGATCCATCCGCCTCAGCCCAAGCAGAGCAGGGCATCCCTTTCTCTAAGGGATCATGGAGGAAGTGATTCCCTCCCATGTCAAGCTGCCACCGTCGAGCCCTATCACGGCTCCACTGATCCGGACGACCATCTCAGCAGCTTCCGGTCAATAATGATGTTCCACGGAGCATCTGATGCGATCCTCTGCCGCGCCTTTCCACCCTCAGAGGATCGCCCGAACCTGGTTCAACGCCTGAAACCTAGGTTCCATTGATTCATTTGACGAGCTGAGCCACCTTTTTATTGGCCAGTTCGTCAGCAGCCGCCGCCACCGACGGAGATCCGACTCCCTCTCCGAAGTCAAGCAAGAGAGGGGGAGTCCTTGAGAAATTATCTTGGCCGTTTCAACAAGGCCATGTTAGAGGTGGACCACCTTAATCATGAGGTGGTTATGTCCGCCCTAGCGGGGGGAGTTTCAAAGGAGAGCGACTTCTACCTGGCAATGGAAGTCAGCTACCCCCCTGCCTGTCTGATATGATGGCCCTGCGGACAAATACGCTAGGGTCGAAGAGTCGCGGAGAGTGGCCCGCGCTGAGCAGGCAAAGAAGAAGGAGCCCAAAGGTCCCGACAGGCACCGCCCTGCCCGTCGGCCAAGTCCACCTCGCCGCCAAAGAGTCCCCCGTTGCCGCCAAGGAATCGCTCCCGGAGCCCCCCAGGCGATTCGATCGCTACACTCCGCTGACTGTCCCGGGCGCAAATCCTCATGGAGATAGAGCGCCAGCTCCCCGACCAGTTCCTCTCCGAGGGAACCCGACCCGAAGAGATCCCACCAAGTACTGCCGCTACCACCGGGAGCATGGCCATGACACTGAAGAATGCTGGCAGCTGAAGAATGAGATCGAGAGGCTGATTCGGCGGGGACGGTTGGACCAGTTCAGAAGGGCGCCGAGCCAGGACAAGGAGGTGATCGCCAGCCTGAGCTCCCACAACCTCCTCCTCCACCAAATCCGCCCGTGGTTGGCCGCATCAACATGATTGAAGAGGCCGGCGGATCGAGCTCCAGGGCGACGGTGATGCACCGGCGCCAAAGAAGGGCGCACGGGCGAGCTTCCTTTCTGATGATGATCTCCTTGGGATACAGCTTCCCCATGATGACGCACTTGTTGTATCCCTAAACTTGAACAACTATGATGTAAGCCGAATCCTGGTTGATAGTGGAAGCTCGGTGAACGTTTTGTACCTCGTGTGTTTGCCAGGATGAAATTGCTCATGGAAAACCTTCGAGCCGTGGATTCCACCTGATGGGATTCACCGGCGACGTCATCATCCCAGAAGGAATCGTCACCCTGACGGTCCGCGCAGGAACCTGGCCCCTTGTAACCGTTGTACACACGACTTCCTAGTGACCGACCTCAGGTCCCCATACAACGCCATATTCGGCAGGCCCGGCTGATGTTCCTCAAGGCGGTTGTCTCCATCCCGCACTATCCATGAAGTTCCCCACCGAGCAAGGAGTTGGAGTTGTTCGGGGAAGTCAAGCCATGGCTCGGCAATGTTTCCACGAGCCTTCAGTCAGAATGCCGAGGTTGACGGGCTAGACGCTCGAGAGGACTTCGCCGAACAACGAGGAGAACCGGCGGAACTGGAAGAAGTACCGCTGGACGAGCTCGGCCCGACCGAACCATAAAAATCGGGTCGCTGCTTAAGGGAGAGCCTCGTCGCAGCTGATCAGATTCCTCCAAAGCAACGCGGACATCTTCGCCTGGACCGCCTCCGACATGCCAGGGATTCAGCCCCGAAGTCCTCGTCCATCGTCTCAATGTGGACGAGATGCACAGGCCCGTTAAGCAGAAGAAGAGGAGCTTCGCCCCAGAACGGCAAAAGGCCATTGAAGAAGAGGTCGACAAACTCATCAAAGCCAATTTGTCCGAGAGGTAAATTACCCGAGTTGGCTGTCAAACGTCGTCATGGTGAAGAAGTCGAATGGCAAATGGAGGATCTGCATCGACTTCACCGACCTCAACAAGGCATGCCCGAAGGACAGCTTCCCCTCCCTCGGATCGACCAGCTTGTGGATGCCACCTCGGGCCACCAATGCTGTCATTCATGGACGCCTATTCGGGCTACAATCAGATCCGGATGGCCCCCGAGGATGAAGAAAAGACCGCCTTCATAACCGACCGAGGTACCTACTGTTACCGAGTTATGCCTTTCGGTCTTAAAAATGCAGGAGCGACCTACCAGCGGCTGGTCAACAAGGTGTTCAAGGAGCAAATCGGCCGGAACATGGAGGTGTACGTGGATGATATGCTGGTCAAAAGCAAGGAAGCATCGGCATGTTGAGGACCTCGCGGAGAGCTTTGCCACGCTGCGCAAGTATGGAATGAACTCAACCCGACCAAGTGCGCCTTCGGCGTCAATTCGGAAGTTCCTCGGCTTCATGGTCTCCCAGCGAGGTATCGAAGCTAACCCCCAGAAGATTCAAGCTCTCCAACAAATGGCGCCCCCAGCGTCTATTAAAGAGGTCCAGCGCCTAACCGGGAGGATAGCGGCCCTTAACCGCTTCGTGGCTCGGTCAGCCGAGAGATGCCTCCCCTTCTTCAAAACCCTCCGATCGGCCTAAGAATTTCCAATGGACTCCTGAATGCCAGAAATCATTTCAAGATCTCAAGAAGTACCTCGGCTCGCCTCCACTTCTCAGTAGTCCAGCCCCGGGGAGACTCTGTTCTGTACCTGGCCGTTTCAGAGGTGCCAGTTTGTTCGGTGCTGGTCAAGGGAAGAAGCAAAGTCCAGAAGCCGATCTACTATGTCAGTAGGCTGCTCCGCGATGCGGAGACGAGGTACACCAGGATTGAGAAGATAGTGCTGGCCTTGATCACCTCAGTCCGGAAGCTGTGACCGTACTTCCAAGCACATTCAGTGACGGTCCTGACCGATCAACCCATCAAGGCGGTGGTCCACCGTCCAGAAACATCGGGAGATGACCAAATGGGCCGTCGACTGAGCGAGCATGACATACATTTCAACCTCGCCCGGCCATCAAAGCTCAAGTGCTGGCCGACTTCCTCCTCGAGTGTACCATCCCGGAGGACGGCTCTACCCCAGACTCCCGAAGGACCAAAATCTGAAGCTCGGTGGCTCCTTCACGTCGATGGGTCGTCCAATGCCCATCACTCCGGTGCGGGCCTGGTCCTCACCAGCCCAGAGGGGGTGATCTTCGAATATGGCGTCCGATTCTCCTTCCCGGCTTCCAACAATGAAGCCGAGTACGAAGCCCTGCTAGCCGGTCTCCGGATCGCCCGCAACCTGAAGGTGGAAAAGCTTAATGCCTTCACCGACTCTCAGCTGGTGGCCGGCCATGTGCGAGGAGAGTTTGAAGCCCGAGAACCCAACATGGTTCGATATCTCCAAGAGGTGCGCGGCCTACTTCCCTATTTTACCAAATTTGAAATCATTCAAATTCCTAGATCCGAAAATGCCCGTGCCGACCTACTCTCCCGATTGGCAACCTGCGGAAACAATGGATGCCGAAAAAATTCCATCTGGAGACTCTGGAAAAGCCCAACATCACGGAAGCCGACCGGTGATGCAAATCGAAGCGAACCATCCTGGTTCGATCCTATCCTTAAATATCTCAAAGAAGGGTCGCTTCCATCCGACCGAAGAGAGGCCAGGAAATTGAAGCTGCAGGCGACCCACTACATGCTGATTGACGACCAGCTTTACAAGCGGTCCTTTCTATGCCGCTGCTCAGATGCCTCCGCCCATCCGAGGCAGACTATGCTCTACGCGAGGTACATGAAGGGATTTGCGGCAACCATCTGGGAAGCCGGTCCCTATGCCACAAGGTGCTACGCAAGGCTATTATTGGCCGACCATGCAGAAGATGCGGACGATCTAGTCCGAGCCTGCGACCCTGCCAGAGACACTCAAGCATCCAGAGGCTCCCCTCCGCCGAGCTAGTTTCCATATCCTCCGCCTTGGCCCTTTGCCAAATGGGGGATGGACATCCTCGGCCCATTCCCGCTTGCCACGGGGCAGCGGAATTCTTATTTGTCGCCATCGACTACTTCACCAAATGGGTGAGCGGAAGCAGTTGCCAAATAACCGAGGCACGGGCCAGAGACTTTGTATGGAGGTCCATCCTCTGTCGTTCGGCCTCCCCCACACCATAATCACCGATAACGGTAAGCAGTTCGACAATTCCAAATTCCGCCAGTTCTGCGAGGAGCATGGAATCCGTCACCACCTCACCTCGGTCGGGCACCCACAAGCCAACGGAGCGGCCGAAGTGACCAACAGGACTCTCCTTCAAGGGATCAAAGCTCGCCTCTCCAGAGCCCAAGGCAGGTGGGCGGATGAGCTGCACCATGTTCTATGGGCCTACCGCACCACCCCGAGAATCCCGACAGGCGAGACCCCATTCCGAATGGCCTTGGCACGGAGGCCGTCATCCCTGTGGAAATAGGCCTCCCATCTTTGCGGGTGGAAAGCTACTCAGAGGAAGCCAGCAACGAGCAGCTCCGCACCAACCTCGACCTGGTAGAGGAGATCAGAGAGAAGGCCCGGATCAGAGTGGCTGCTTATCAACAAAGGGTGGCCCGTACCATGCCTCCAGAGTCAAAGGGAAAGCCTTCCTGCCTGGCGACCTTGTTCTCCGAAAGCTTCTGTATCCAAACCGCTGGAGCAAGGAAAGCTGGCACCAAACTGGGAAGGCCCATACCAAGTAGCGGAGATCATTGGACCGGGAACCTACAAGCTGCAAGATTTAAACGGGAAATCCATCCCCCGGACGTGGAACTTGGACAATCTCCGTAAGTATTATCAATAGGGTATGTCCTCTATAAGTCCATTTCCATATGCCTCATTATACCTTCCTGTCAACACGTGTTTTCGTAATTTGCAACGTAAATCATTATGCATTACATTGCCAAAATTGCGAAAAGAAACAGATGCTGCTTACCAATCCTCGGCACGACCGAGCTACCTATCTGAACAGGAAATCTCTGAACCTCAGGGCCGAGCAACAATTTCTCCGAATCTTGGCAGGGCCAAGTAAAAAATTCTCCGAACCTTGGCAGGGCCAAGTAAAAATTCTCCGAACCTCGGCTGGGCCGAGCAACAAATTCTCCGAACCTTGGCAGGCCAAGTAAAAATTCTCCGAACCTCGGCTGGGCCGAGCAACAAATCTCCGAACCTTGGCAGGGCCAAGTAAAAATTCTCCGAACCTCGGCTGGGCCGAGCAACAAATTCTCCGAACCTTGGCAGGGCCAAGTAAAAATTCTCGAACCTCGGCTGGGCCGAGCAATAAATTCTCCGAACCTTGGCAGGGCCAAGTAAAAAATTCTCCGAACCTCGGTAGGGCCGAGCAATAAATTCTCCGAACCTTGGCAGGGCCAAGTAAAAAATTCTCCGAACCTCGGCAGGGCCGAGCAACAATTTCTCCGAACCTTGGTAGGGCCAAGTAAAAATTTCTCCGAACCTCGGCTGGGCCGAGCAACAAATTCTCCGAACCTCGGCTGGGCCGAGCAACAAATTCTCCGAACCTTGGCAGGGCCAAGTAAAAATTCTCCGAACCTCGGCTGGGCCGAGCAACAAATTCTCCGAACCTTGGCAGGGCCAAGTAAAAATTCTCCGAACCTCGGCTGGGCCGAGCAACAAATTCTCGAACCTTGGCAGGGCCAAGTAAAAATTCTCCGAACCTCGGCTGGGCCGAGCAACAAATTCTCCGAACCTTGGCAGGGCCAAGTAAAAATTCTCCGAACCTTGGCTGGGCCGAGCAACAAATTCTCCGAACCTTGGCGGAGCCAAGTAAAAAATTCTCTGAACCTTGGCAGGGCCAAGTAAAAATTCTTCGAACCTCGGCAGGGCCGAGTAACAATTTCTCCGAACCTTGGCAGGGCCAAGTAAAAAATTCTCCGAACCTCGGCAGGGCTGAGCCACAATTTCTCCGAACCTTGGCAGGGCCAAGTAAAAAAAAATTCTCCGAACCTCGGCTGGGCCGAGCAGTAATTCTTCGAATTAAAGCCCCGGCAGAAAACCAAAGTACGCGGGCCCCGAATAAAGCCAAAAGACTTCCAAGTAGTCCCCAGAACTTCGGCCGGTTTGAAAAAAGGCACACTGAGCAAAAACCGTCAACACACACAAAGAATGTGCCTCCGGCAAACCCCTAAAGGGTTCAAAAAAGCCTTACATGACCGGCCACGAAACCCAAGCAAAGCCGGGGAATCCCCCCTTTTTGCTGCTAAAATCTTTGGGCAATGCCCCTATAACCTACCGAACAAACGCCCGGCTCAAACGAAGCGATGGCTCAACGCGTGAACCAATGGAGCCACCCAGGCTCTCCGACTATTCAACCAAATATGAATGGTTCTTCTTCGAAAATAAGAGGTTGTCAAAAAAAGGCCTTTTTCATTAATTATAAAAGGAAATACAAAAAGAGAAACAAAAGAAGCAAAAAGAAAAAGAAAAGAGGAGAAGAAGCCCTAGCTAGGGCTCACTGTCACTCCCGGACGCCAGCAGGTCCTCCAGGCGTTTAGTGAGATCGGCGACCTGCTGGCGGAGTGACACTATCTCTTCCTTCTGCCGGTCTGCCACCCGACGCAGGGCCTCCGCCTCCCTCGTAGAAACGTCAACATATTCCTCAACAACCCTCACGAGCCGCTGGTGACTCGCGAGGGTCGATGCTAGGCCTAGCCCGTCGACGGTGATCGTGGGGTGGCCCCTCGTCGGATGTAACAGGCCATTGATTGACGCCCTTAGTTCATCAGACGATCGCTCTCCTCCTTGAGAGGCCATGGCAAAAACTATTTCGAGACTTAATCAGAGGGGTGGCTAAGACCAATACCCCCCGGTCATATTTATACTTGTCAGGCGAGTATTTCGATCAGTCGGGCCGTAACCACCGACCTATGAGAACTCGCCACATATCATCACTTTAATTAGCGCCTGCAGAATCCGAAAGGCCGTGCCCCATCCCGAGTGAGATCGGTAAACACGGACGGACTGTTCGGGAACTCCCCTGAACAGAGTATCTCCCGATCTGCCGGCCCCCGTAATGAATGCTCCCGACACTTCCCCAAGCTCTTTTAAGCTGGCCCCCTTTCGGGAAACGCAAAAAGGGAAGAATTCCAGCGCCTGGCAGTAATTCGTCCCATCGGGAGGGGTAATGTCATAAATAAAGAGCGTGATCATGTACCGTCCGTTCCACCCTGACGCCCCTCACCAAGCACCGCAGGGACCTAACACTATGGCTCATAGTGGCGACTAAGTCACTTCTCCGAGCCCCGAATCTCCGAACCTCGGCTAGGCCGAGCGACAAATCTCCGAACCTCGGCTGGGCCGAGCAACAGATTCTCCGAACCTTGGCAGGGCCAGGTAACAAGTTCTTCGAACCTCGGCTGGGCCGAGCAATGAGTTCTCCGTACCTCGGCAGGGCCGAGCAACAAACTCTCCGAACCTTGGCAGGGCCAAGTAAAACATCTCCGAACCTCGGCTGGGCCGAGCAGTAAATTCTTCGAACATCGGCTGGGCCGAGCAACAGATTTCTCGAATCTTGGCAGGGCCAAGTAACAAATTCTCCAAACCTCGGCAAGGCCGAGCCATAAACATTCGGTTTCCAATGGGGACGAAGCATGAATCTCCGAGCTTCTGACCAAGATAGGGAGCATATTCTGCCACCGAACAATCTCTAATCCTCCGTTGGATCAGGGCAGTTTGCAAGCCCCGACTAATTCGGATGGCACGAGATCCTCGCCTAAAAACGAATGGCACGTACCCCATGTCCAGCAACAACAAATTGGCGCAGGAGAAATAGAGATTGAGAAACAGAACAGAACTCTCTTTATTTCATTGCCATCAAAACCAATTACAAATGCCTGAGAGGTGTTACAAGAGCATTGAAATGCATAAAATAAAGAAAAAGTACAAAACTCGGGCAACTGCTCCAAAGCAGACCTAGGCAACTGTGATGCTCCGGCATCCGGATCGACGAGCTAGATAAGCCACAAACAGTCAGCTCGCGCCGATAATGGGCGGGACATGGACCAATAGTTGTGGCCAGCTTCGGTTAATAATGATATCTCGGTGACCCAACCGAGATATCAGGGTGATTGGAAAGGGTGGACGGAAGGTCACCCCTAACCACCCAACCGAGAGGCCCCCCGGCGAGTAGGAAGGAAGCCCGCGGACCCTGGCACCGGAACGCTCTCCTAAACCGAGTGTGTACCGCCCCAACTTGCCCAAACTCCAAGGCAAGGTGTCGGCGGGCGGCACGCTATCCCCCTCCCCATGTGGTGAAAGATTCCCCAGGCGGGCAAGCCCCGGAATCCAAACCAGGGGAGGAGGCAAAATTCACTCAAACCATGGGGAGCCCACATGCACTTCTTACCATACGTCCCCAAAGGGGAACCACAAAGGTCACACTGGAAGCGCATATGTGCACTCTCCGTATGATCTGCGCCCTCCCTGTGCGCTCTCCATATGATCTCCGGGACTCATCCCCTAAGGGCGAGCCATTCTTCAGCAGCTCCTTCATTGCCCCAGCTATCCGGTGGCGAAGGGCTTATGAAAGGAAAGCTCGGTCCTCCCACTCGCAACAGCAGAGAAATGAGCATGGTGGAAACTCTAATGGGAAAGAAACTTTGGGGACAACTTAACACGACCCCTCTTCCCCCTTTTTATAGGCAAAAATGAACCGGAAACAGCTACCAAGGCCGGAAGCCCCGAGATTCAAACACCTGGCCCATGCCTCCACGTGGCCCCCCAGGATGGATGCAACGCCCCATTGCGCGCCGAGCCCATCGCCTAAACTGAGACGCATGCGAAGATTTCCTCTTGATCCCGAATCGCGATCATTAAACGCAGAGAATCGCCCACTGACATTACGGAGACTGGCAGGTTCAGGAGATCGTCCTACGAAAGTAATATCCTCCAATGGTAAACGGGTGCGTGCGCAATACGTCAAAATGACCCGCATGGAAAAAGAACAACTACCCTAAAAACCTTCTGGAAAGCACCAGAAACTTTGTGTTCCCCACAGTGCCGTATCATCAATTTTGGTGAAATAAAAACCGGTTTACCTGCAGAACGGCAGGGCGCTGGTAGGACAGCAAAAAGCACGAAAACCGATTGCTCGTCGATTGCTCCCCAATGAAGTTAATCGCTCGAAGAACTTGTGCGACAAAATTGAGTGTCTCAAAACAAAAATGAGCGCGAAGGCTACGCAAACCATTCTTTCATTGATCGAAAAAGGAAGTGGCAAAAGGAAACGAAAAATACTTTGGTAACCACCCTCATATGTCGGCCCTAGCTGACCTACTTCGTCGTCGACCCTAGCCGACCTACTTCGCCGTCGGCCCTAGCTGACCTACCTCACCCGTCGGCCCTAGCCGACTTATTTCGTCTATCGGCCCTAGCCGACCTACCCTACCAGTCGGCCTTAACCGACCAACTTGTTCCTCAAATTTTAATTAAGTTGTTGCATCGAACAAACGTGAACCGAATCAGATCGTCTTTCGGTTCACCAGTCAAGGCTATCGCCCCGCCTTGGGCCAAGCCAATGCGTTCCCTCGATCCCAAATAAAGATGACCAAAGAGCGTCAACAAGCCATAAGTCGCTCGCGATTGAGGTGAAATTTGGAGCGAAGGACCGTCCAAGGAAAAACACTCAAATAGAAGTAGAAAGTTCATTCATTGAAAGACGTCAAGCAGAGTTACAGAAAGCGAAACACAGGGGTGGCTCTTAAAGGCCGGGAACCACATCAGTTCTGGAAGAACCCTCGGTTACGTCCGCAGAGGCGTGACTTGATTCACCTTTCTCTAATACCTTCGCTCCCTCGGCGATAGTCTGCGATCGTCCTTCAGAAGCTGCGGCCTCGCTGGGACTCGGGCGGCACCAGGATCGGTATCGGAGGCGTCGACGTACTCATCCTCCTCTTCTCCTCTGGACTCACCGGCATCAGGAGCTTCAGTATCCAGAAAAAAGAGATCCCATTCCGGGTGCTCGCTGGATATCTTGTCTTTGCACTCTTCCACTTCGAGTTGGAAGGCGTCAGCGCCGATTACGTCCTGTTCCCCCTTGAGTATGGCGAGTTGCACCTTAGCCTCAGCAACTTGCCTCTCAGCCTCCGCGACTTGAGCCCGCAGAATAATGGTTTGCTCCTCGAACTCGCCGGCCCGCGCCTCGAGTTCTGAGCTCCTACTGCGGCTAGACACGAGCTCACCTTGCAAGGCCCGATTCTCCAACCTTAACTTTGCCATCTGCGAAACCGAAATCAGTCGGCATCACAAGAGACCAACAAAAGAAGCTAAAAAGGGGGGATGAGATCGTACCTCCTCCTCTTGTCTGGCCAACCTTTTGGTCAGCTCCTCGGCCTCACCCCTGGCCCTTGTTCTATCAGCTCCAACCAACTCGACCCTCTGCTGAAGAGTGTTAATCCTCGACTGCTTGGCTTCGACCTCTCCCCGGGCTTGGGATAGCTCGTTGCTCAGCCGAGCTATCGTCCCTTCGTGCCATTTAGCGCTGACTCTCAAGTCAGCGATTTCGCCATCGCACCGCTGCAGCTTCTCCTCTATTTCATTGAGCATTCTGGTCAGGCGCTTTCTCTCGTCGGCAGCCTCCTTCCCCAGCCGGCCCAGGCTCTCATTGTGTTCCCGCTGCATCGCCGCCAGTTCCTTGGAATGTTTTGACTTAACCCGAGCCAACTCTGAGCACGCGTCGTCATTCTTCGCCAGGAGTCCCTGCAACTCCTCCACTTTGCATTTTTGCTTAGACGCTTCGGCTAGAGCGGTCTGATATGACGCCTTCATCCCCACCAAACTTCTGTTGCTAATGGCCAGAAGTTCCTCGAACTTCTCAGACACCTCTACTCGCGATCGGAGTTCGGCGTTGTCTCTCCTGGCCTGAACGCTGGCCCCCGTCGCCAAACTCAGATGCTAGCACATCGCCCGAGAAAGCAGAACACTCTGCGGGACAAAAGATGAGTAAGAATATGCGATTAAGTCAACCAGAAAGTATCCGCCACCCAAGAGTGGTAACTCACCCGAGAGGCGTAGGCCCATGTCATCTTCATGAGGGTTGGATTGTCAATATCGGGGAGAAGATGGATACTTTCGGCCACTCCCTGTTGCCCAAACGCGGCATCAACCAACTCCAGATCCGTAAACCTGTCCACCAAAGGATCCACACCCGGGTACAAGGCCGACCTCATTAAGGCAGAAAATGCCTCCTCAACACCCGCGTTCGAGCTACTGGGCTGGCCATCTCCGACCGAGGAACCAACCCGGGCGACCTCCGGCTGAGAGGCCTTCAACTTCCCAGCCTCTTCTATCAGAACCCTAGCTTGGGCTTCTTCGGACAATTCGGCCAACCCAAGCGCCAGCCTCCCCAAAATCCTTTTTGAAGGGGTCCCCATTGCAGGACTCTCACCTTGCTGCGCTTCTTCTCCCGACCCATCTTTTTCGGTTGCAATCACCTGCGTCTCCTCCGCAGGCTCCCCCGAGGCCTCTGTCCGGCCTGTTTCTTGACCCGCTATGGGCGGTCCAGCATCGCTACCCTCGGACTCCTCCCGAACCTCTCCACCAGCAGCCACTCTCCCTTGCTCCCCCACTAGAGTCGGTAGTAAACCCGCGGAGGCGGAAGGCCTCCCAGAAACAACCGCTTCCATCGAATCCGTCTTCGGCTCATCTTTAAAAGGGGATGCGACCGGACGAACTAACGGAGTCTCATCTGAACTATCCGATAGTTCCACTACGGGAGGAAAAGGGATCACAGCTGTCCTCCTTAAATCCTCCTTTACCCCCGGCGCTCCTGTCGTGGTCGCTCTGGCGTCCGGCGAGCTTCTTACGGAGGTATGAGCCCTTTTCTTGGGCCTACCTCTATCCACGCCGCTCTCCCCTGGGGCTTGCCTCTCTTCCTCTTGACGAGACTCGACAATGCTGACCTCTTGGCTGTAAGAACGGAACATATGCGATTAAATCCAAACACGTTCGTCGGGGCTACACACAGCGGAGAAAGTAAAAGGGAGGACTCACCTTGTAGGTCCAGGGGGCTAAGCCCGGCCGCAAAAAGGGCCCCCTCCGATAACAAATCGTTGGCCGAGAACATTTGGCCATTGCGAAGGACATCCAAATCTCTCTCCTTCCGCTCTGACAAAACTGGATGTGTTTCCGCATCCCTAACAAAGTTTCTCCATTTCCGAGGGAAGTTGGACCGATGTTCCCCTCGGCGATGACGAATCAACTCTTCCATCCCTTTATGGAGGATGGCTTATCCACAATCACGTTGAAGGACCTACGAGGTCCGATGTAAGGTCACTCTGATTTTCTTCCAGGTATTAGATGATAGCAGGCGTGGAAAAGGGGGAGAGTGGCGACAATCCGAATCTGATGGCACATCGAGATAAATCCAATAATGCTCCGCCAACTATTTGGAGCCACCATCGCCGGACAAATGTTGTAGTGTGCCATGATTTCCTTCACCAAGGGATGAAGAGGAAACCGGAGGCCCACTTTCAAACTGTCTTCGTAGACGAAGACCCCATGCTCCAGATTTTGCAAAACCCTATGCTCAGGTCCCGGCAATCGCAGGACAACGTCTGGGGGTATGCCATACCTCCGGCGAATCTTTCCCACATCCTCAGCAACGATCTCCGAAGCTACGTCGTCGGGGCTCATCGTCATCTTAACCAAGAAAAGCACCAGGCGAAACGGCAAGCGTTGCGGAGGGCGGGACTCTTCAAGAAATAAAACGAGAGAATACTGCAAACATATATATAGCGCGGCTATCGCTTTGCTTCTCCACTAAGGAAGCCATCTTGAGAAGATGAGGCACCTCGCCCGAGGCATCCGGAACCGCCTCGACAAACACCATATTAATTGGGATTTGTAACGTGGCGTATTCCCAACCGTCACTCTTGGAGGAGCCTTACCCACGAAGGCATGATGACCCTGCCGCATTAATTAGGGCATCATTGCGTGGGCTGTCTAAACCAGATCGCCCCATCCAAAGCATGCCACTTGGACTGATACTCCCTATGCCCGAACCTACGCTTCGAACTAGGGAGTGAAGGGCATGTGTTGGGGTATAAAATCGTCATTGCATCAATATCCGTGTGAGGAGGCTAAGACCGACCCCCTCCCTTCGCCCGCCAAGATATCCCCAAGCTTCCACAGCTCGGCTCCTCCGAGCTCCCATAGCCCGGCTCCCCCGAGCTCCCATAGCTCGGCTCTCCCAAGCTTCCATAGCTCGGCTCCCCCGAGCTTCCATAGCTCAGCTCTCTCGAGCTTCCATAGCTCGTCTCCCCCGAGCTCCCACAGCTCGGCTCCCCCGAGCTCCCATAACTCGGCTCTCCCGAGCTTCCATAGCTCGTCTTCCCCGAGCTCCCACAGCTCGGCTCCTCCGAGCTCCCATAGCCCGGCTCCCCCGAGCTCCCATAGCCCGGCTCCCCCGAGCTCCCATAGCTCGGCTCTCCCGAGCTTCCGATAGCTCGTCTCCCCCGAACTCCCATAGCTCGGCCCTCCCGAGCTTCCTGTAGCTCGTTTCCCCCGAGCTTCCATGGCTCGGCTTCACTGAGCGATCCACGATCCAATACTCACCTCCGCGGAACCTGACGTGGGAGAGCCTAGGCCTATCATAAAAACATCCTAGGCAAGGAATCATGTTGAGAAGTGGTCTAGAACCTACCACGGCTACCTGAGACCTACACACCTACTAGATCTCAAGCCATCAAGGAGCTCTCCTAGCCGTCGATCCCCTAACAAACAAGATATGGATCCCAACAGCCCCACAACGGCCCGATTCGATCCATCTCCGTATCCTAACAACCTTTGAACCTTCCAGAAGGCGCTCAAGATCCAAGTGACAGCCTATAAATATGACACTTCCAGATTCCCTCAGGTACGCGCGCTCACACCCTCACTCTCACTCTCTCACTCTCGCTAGCTGCTCGTCGGTGCTCTCACCCTCTAAAGCTTCCGATCGGCCGCCCCAGAGAAACTCATCAGAGAGATCCACCTCCCCGTTTTCTGATTGATCGCCGATTTCCTCCCACTGACTTGAGCGTCGGAGGGTCTTCCGCGGAGGGCCACCCCCAACGCCTCTCGCGCGAGGACTTGTGTGCAGGTCCACCCCTGGAGATCGATTGCACCCGAGTTGGAGGACGGATCCCGGTGGTAACAGTTCATAAATAATATTTTCTAACCATCATGTCAACGGATGAGATTTCTTTTTAATGAATATAGTAGAGTATCTTTTCATTAGTCAAATGATTGCCTTTTTGTGCCCAAAGAGAAGAGCACCAGGGGGCCCTAAAATTTTTCTCTAAGCAAAATCTCCGATGCCCAAGTCGGCTAAAGGTGGAGTAGCGTCCTAAATCTCTTGAATGAGCAACCTAAGGCTTAGTCTTAAGCAAAGAAATGAGGAGAGAGAGGAAAAGTTAAGAACTTATTATACCTAAGATGATTTGAGATGTCTTTATAGATGTCTTGAAAGAGTTTTATCTTGAGTTAGATGCTTATATTAGATGATCTTTATTGAATTCTTCTCCTAGAGGATATCTAGCCCTGATAAGTACTGATTGACTAATTTTCTTATAGGGTTAAGCTTGTTATTCTTTTTAGAATTGAGTTTATCTCATATAAGAAGAGTCCTTATTAAATTCAGACATAGTAGCTATCAGGAAGAAGAGTCCTTTAATTAGAGTTTCTTTCTTCATGTGAGTATTTGATTATGCCACGTATCACCATAGAAATAGTTAGCCAAATTAGTTCAAATTAATAATAAATATCAGAAATATCTCCTTTCAATTGTATTTACAAAATAAAAGATTGCATTTCTATCAAAGTAAAATATAATACATGAAAATTCATATGCTCACTAATAGATAGTCAATTATCAAATAATAACTATTAAATTTTAAATTCCTTTTAACTCTCTAGCTAAGGATTATGACTACATTTAACCTTTATGATATGGGCCTAGCTGTTATATTTTTTAAAATTTAAATTCCTAATTAATAATAATTTAATAAGTAAATACTACTCCTAGGATCAATTTATTAAACTTATTTTATCTCTCTTACCAAGATGGGGATACCATTACTTCCAAAGTGTGAACAAGAGAGGCAGACGGAGAAAGGAGGGAGAGCATGTGACGCAGGATGTAGGTGAATTTGGCCTTGACACCAAATTTAATGTAGGTATACGGAAGAGAGATAAGCACTAATTTCACAATAACTTTTTGAGAGTATACGATTCATCATTTCCAACTATCTTGAAGAATTTGTGGCCTCATACCACTCAAGCAAGGAACTACTTCAAAGAAAAGAGAAAAATTATGATAATTTCATAACTCAATTCATTATTTATTGATTCAATGGAGCACATTAGGGGTCTATTTATACAGTAAAACTAATTTAAAAGAAATCAAATCATAATCAAAATACTTAATTAGACTAGAGCCAAAACACTTTAAAAAATAAGAAACTAGAATCATAGATTGATTCCATGTTGACAAAATAGAACTTATAAAAAGAATAAAATAGGACTCATAAAAAGAATAAGACAAGTCTCTTAAAGAGACTAGGACATAAATAAAATTTCTAAGAAGACTCATAATAAAATTTTTTTAAGAGCAAAAATATCTTTTATTCTTATTTTTCTAAATTGCATCAACTCTTGACAAATTGAGGCTTGGACTCAATATGACCTTTATTTTTCTTTGAATGGATGCATCAATTTCATGGTCTTTCAAAGCATATTCTATCCCATTGTTGTAACTCAATAGTTGTAACATCCTGAAAACTTTATAATTTTTAGTAATATTAATGGTATTTTTATTTATAATAAAAGTTGGATGGTTTTAATGATGTGTAGATATGTTGTCCATTTGATAAATGTAAAAAGAAAAAACTATGGTGTAAATGAGTATATTTTTGTGTGCTAATGATTTTGATTTAAGAATTTAAAATATTTAAGTTTTAATAGGCTTAAAACACAAGAAAAATCAAGTTTAGTTTGAGTTTTATCCTTAAGTATTGTTTTTAGCAATTGAAGTTGACTCCAATTGGTGAGAGTCGACTCTGGCATGGTTTAAAACTTATGGCAAGCTTTGGAGTCGACTCCTACAGAAAAGAGAGTTGACTCCTAGAGAAAGACAGTAATTATGCTTCATGCTGGAGTCAACTTCTAATTTTGCTGGAGCTGACTCGCGATTCTGCTGAAGCCGACTCGAGATCTGCTTGAACCAACTCCAAGACTATAGATTTTTTGGGTTAAATCTTTAAAATTTCATATTTATTCCATTTTAAATCCAATTTAAGTACCGTTTGAACCGTTGGATTCCTAAAATCAAACTCTTCAAGTTGACAAGAACTTTTTCTAGAAATATTATATAAAAATATTTATTTAGATAAAAATAATAATTTAGCCTATAAATCTATTTAAAAAATATATATTAGGGGCAAAATGGGAAAAGGCTTTGAGGCCATTTACTAATTGTGCTAAGGGCAATTTAGAAAAAAAATATAAGGATAAAATATTATGATTATGAGTGAGCCACGTGTTCTCTAAAAAGTATGCCTTAAGAACTATAAGGGCAAATGCCTTAGCCCCTAAGCAATCCACTGCTCATGCCTTGGTCCCTAAGTCACTGTAGAAAAAGGAAAAAGGTGGGTTCAGCTAGAGAAAAGAAAGAAAGAAAGAGAGAGAGAAAGAAAGAAAGAAAAGAGAAGAAGAAGAAGAAGGAGAAAGAAAGAGAAGGGAAGGGAAAGCTGGGGGTTTCGTGCTAAGCTCCAGGTAAGCTATAACTTTTTTAGACCTTGTATGGCTTTAGATTTTCTTAGATTCTTGTAGTAGAAGATGATAGTAGAAGTAATCTTGAGTAGAGAAAGGATGAAAGAAAATAATGAGATATTAGAAGTTAGATCATGTATGCATGCATGGTTTCAGAGGAAAACCTTGTGTGCAGGTAACCCTAATAGCTATTGTGTCTATATATTGACGTAGTTCAAAAGGATTGTTACAGGAAGCAGGAACACCAGATTTGAGTACTAGTTAAAAGGATGTTTTGCTGAGGTGAGTGGGTTTCTTATCTAGCAAATAAAAAGTTTATTTTGAGCTAGTATAATGATATTAATGCCTAGCTATGGTATGTTATGTTTAGGAGAGTATTATGTATGTTTTAAATCTGAAAAATGAGAACCTAGTATATGATATTCTGATGCATGTGTTTTGATGCACAAATCTTTGAGCAAGGATTTTGTTACGGATTTAAAGCATGAGTTTTGAACATGAGTCTTAAGCATAAATAAATAAGCATGAGTTTTGATGCATGGATTTTGATGCATACATGGCATATTTGCATAATAAAGCTTCTCTAATAATATTTTGATGTATGGATCATATTAAGCATCAGGAAGGTATAGGACTGATCACCCTTTAAACTGTGCTGTAGCATGAGCATTGCACACTACTATTGAGCCGACATCTCCTTGCGATTTGATTGTACGATGAACCCCAAAATTAGAGGTGAGTGCACGCTGATTAGGCCCAGTGGGGCAAGTTGTAAGCAGCCCATAGGGGCAAGAATCATGGCTCAATGGAGCTGGTTACTATATAGCCCATGAGGGTAGAGTTGAAATCCGAGGTTCCAGGTTTAAGGAACAAAGCACTTTGCTCGGTGAACTGCATAGGTAGGGGGTGCTATTTATGCCGATATTCTATTGCTAGTCACACACCCGATGAGAGTACACCTACAGGAGGGCAATTGTAGGATGGTACCTTGGAGGCATTTCATACATAGCCCAGCATTATGAGATTTAAAAGCTTGCATCTAGATTTGAAAAAGAAATGCCAATGGGCAACTCTTGAAAAAGATTGTATTGTGATTTAAAAATGGCCAGTGGACCGAGTAATTATCCCAGTGGGGATGGTTTATATGAGATACTAGTGGGTTAAAATAAATCCTAGTAGGGATCAGAGAGACGAGTAAAGAAAGTTTGGGTTGTATAAGGAAGATATACATATATTCATATACATGCTTTATAAAGTATTTCATCCTACATGAATTTTATATAAATGAGTCATTCAAAGAGTATTTCAGTACTGGTATGATACTTCAGTTTAAGATGTATATTATTTGAAGAATAAGCTACGTTTTAAGTTTTTTGATATCATATTCAAATGAGTATTATATGTGTTTACTCATGTTACATGTGTTTATTATGCTTTCGAATAATGTTATGGTTCTCTATTTCCCTATGGTTAGATGGTTATTCAATCACTGAACTTAGGTCTCACCCCTCTATGGTTAACACTTTTTTTTTAGATCAGTGAGTTTGGTTGGCAGGATCAAAGTTAGTGGGACTGGACCCTTGGCTTGTAAGGCTTGCTTGGAGGCAAGAGTATTTAGATGATAGCTTTGTATATTAAGTTAGTATGGAGTGACTTTTATGTTTATATACATATGTATATATACAGTGAGGAGTGATGATGTATCAGACTTATTTGGATATGAATAAAAGACTTATGTTTTGCAGAAAATTATGAGTATAATGTATGTACTTATGATTTTGATGTCGATTGTGAATGTATCTTGTAAACTACTTGAGGATGTCATGAGAAATATTATCTGAGCAGGATGATGCTTAGTGTTGATTTGAGTGATGTGCTTATATAATTGAGTTGATAATAAAAAGTTTTAACAGGATATGTTTTCGAGTGTTTGCTGCTTATGATAATTTATTGGGGTTTCTTAGCTCTTTATAGAGCACTACATAAAGACTAGTAGAACTCTATCCGATTACCATAGGTATGCAGGTTTATTATCGATGGCCCCTACAGGATAGGGGTGTCAACAAAGTTTTGGTATCATAGCCCTAGGTTATTAGGTCTTAAAGGAATAAGTATGAGTAGGAGTCTAGGATGATTGAATGATTATGATTATAGTTATTGAATGATGAAACTGATGTAATGAATTATATCTTGTAGAAAAGTTACTTCAAGGGCAACTAGAGAGGCAGAGTAATCCTCAGGTAGGGGTAGAAGCAGAGGTTAGAGTAGACTCAAAAGGTTAGTTAAAAGTTGATCTAGTAGAATGGCTTCTAGAGATTCCATCGAGCTAATGTCTAATGAGGCTAGGGTGGAGGCATCTTCAGAGCAGATGCCGGAGTCTTCTTCATAGTCTGTTACCCCTGTGCCAGTAGACCCATCTTCGGTATAGATATAGGGGCCAAGTATGCAGAGCTGGTGGGCAAGATTACTCAGGCTGTGATAGCAGCTATGGATTCTAGTTCCAGCCTTCAAACTAGAAATTTGAAGGTCGAGAGGAATGTGGAAAGAGCTAGAAATTAGGGGCTCAGGAGTTCTAGGGAACTACTGATACTATTCAGGTTGGGGCTTTGTTGTAGAGAGTAAAAAAGGTATTTGATGTGATGGAATGCTCCGAGGAGCAGAGGTTGAGTATTGCCACCTTCTTGCTAGAGGGTAGAGCCTAGAGCTGATAGAGATCTATTTTAGCAGGCAGCCCCAGGGAGTGGAGTTGTCATGGGAGGATTTTAAAAGAGAATTTCATTAGTAGTACTATTCTGAGATTTATAGGGATCAAAAGAAGAAGGAGTTCCTTAGTCTGACCCAGGAAAGGATGTTTGTAGAGATTATGAAGCCACTTTTGTTGAGTTATCTCAGTTTGCTGGGGCACTGGTGGCTGATGAGAAGGAAAGGTGCATACTATTTCAGGATGGATTGACTCTTCCTATTAAAGCCAAGACCCGTATACATACTTACCATAACTATTCTGAGTTGGTGCAGGGAGCACTCAGAGCCAAGGAGATTGAAAAAGAATTTATGAGTAGGAGGTAGGATAAAATAAAAAGAAGTGCTCCTAGTTATCCTTCTACTTCTGGAGGGACTCAGCCATTTAAGAAACCCCAGATGACAGGATAGTTTCAGTTTGGGTTCAGGGCCCCTAGTGGTGTGGGAAGGGGATCAATATCTATGTCAGCTTAGGTTGCCACCAGCAGGGTGTCTGGTGAGGTGGGAAAGCAGGGTCATCCTTTTGATAGAGGAAGAAATATACATCCCTGTAATGTGTATGGAGACTCCATATGGGAGAGTGTAAGAGGGGTAATAAGGGATATATATTTGTAGTAATCCAGGCCACATGAAGAGGGATTGCCCCAAAAAAGGGAAACAGGCTGGTGAACATCTCCAAGGGCCAATAGTGACAAGGGGATAGCCTGGCAGGAAGGATGATGGAGGTACCCTAGCTTCAGCCAGTCAATTGAGGACTAATGTGGATTAGCCAGAAAGGTCATCCAGTATTCCAAGGGCCAAGGCCAGAGTGTTTGCTATGACCAGGCAGGAGGCCCAGGTTGATCCTGATGTAGTGACATGTATGCTACCCATCGATAATCATGATGCTTATATTTTGATCGATTCTAGATCTATGTATTCATTCATCTCATGTGAGTTTGTTAAGCATCTAGATAGAGATGTGGTTAGTTGGATAGCTAGTTGGTAGTATCTATGCCCATAGGGAGGCCTTTTATAGCAAATCAAGTGTATAAAGGCTGTAATATTTCTATGGAGGGTCAAAATTAGCAGCTAATTTGATCCCTTTGAGTTTGAAAGAATTTGATGCCATCCTGAGGATATATTGGCTGTCTGTACATATAGCCAGAGTAGATTGCTTGAAAAAGAAGTAGTGTTACAGACTTCTGATGGTAGGGATGTTTGTTTCTTGGGTGATAGGAGAGGGTTGCCCTCAGGAATAATTTTTACCTTGTCAACTAACAAAATGCTAGCAAAGATATATGAATCCTATTTAGCTTGTGCGGCGAGCCTAGATGGCAATGGTTTAGAGCTGACAGATATCCCTGTGGTAAGATATGTTTTAGATGTATTTTTTAAGGAGCTGCTAGGATTACCTCTTGATAGAGGGATTGCTTTCAGTATAGATCTAGCTCCAGATACTAGACCAATAGTTAGGACACCTTATAGAATGGCTCCAGCTAAATTGAAAGAATTGAAAAGCCAGTTACAAGAGTTATTGGATAAAGTGTTTATTAGACCCAGTATTTTTCCATCGGGTGCACCAGTATTATTTGTGAAGAAAAAGGATGGTACCTTGAGGTTATGTATAGATTATAGACAGTTAAACAATGTGACCATTAGAAATAACTATTCTTTATCGAGGATTGATGATTTGTTTGATCTGCTATAGGGGGCAGCAGTATTTTTCAAGATTGATCTAAGATCTGGGTATCATCAGTTGAGAATAAAGAATGAGGATATATCTAAAATTGTTTTCAAGATCATATGATCATTATGAGTTCTTGGTGATGACATTTGGCTTGACTAATGCTCCAGCTGCTTTTATGAGTCTGATGAATTAGATATTTTAGGAGTTCTTGAATAAATTTGTGATAGTAATCATTGATGATATCTTGATTTATTCGAGAAGCAGTGAAGATAATGAGCAGCATCTGAGGACAGTTTTGCAGATTTTAAGAGAAAAGCATTTATATGTAAAGTTCAGTAAGAGTGAATTTTGGCTGGATGAGATAAAATTCTTGGGACATGTAGTTTCAACCAAAGGTATTATGGTAGACCCTCAGAAAATTAAAGGTATAGTGAATTGGGAGGCACTTACCAATCAGACTGAGGTAAGGAGTTTCTTGGGGCTAGCAGGATATTATAGAAGATTTATAAAAAATTTCTCAATTTTGGCTTCTCCTATGACTAAGTTGCTTAGAAAGAATATCAAATTTAATTGGTCTGATGAATGCTAGAAGAGTATGGATGAATGAAAAAAGAGATTAAGCTCAGTCCCAATTCTAATACTTCCCGATGGTGCCAGCAATTATGTGATCTATAGTGATGCCTCATTGAATGGTTTGGAGTGTGTTTTAATATAGAATGGAAAAGTGGTAGCTTACATATCTAGACAGTTGAGATCTTATGAAAAGAATTACCTCACCCATGATTTGAAGCTAATTGCTGTTATATTTGCATTAAAGGTTTGGAGGCACTACCTGTATGGAAGAAAGTGCCAGATATTTATTGATTATAAAAGCTTGAAATACATTCTAACCCAGAAAGAATTAAACTTAAGGCAGAAAAGATGGATTAAATTAATTAAGGATTATGATTGCACTATTGAGTATCACCCAAGAAAGGCTAATGTTGTGGTTGATATCTTGAGTCAGAAGTCTATGGCCATAGTAGATTATATTTGAATAATACAGCTATCCTTGATGATTGAGTTAAGGAGATTAGATGCAGAGTTAGCTGTATAAGAATCAGGAGCCTTATTGGGTACTTTCAGAGTGAGACCTATGATGTTTGAAGAAATAATAGAAGCTCAACTGCTAGATCCACAGTCGCTAAAAGCTAGAGATTTGATTCAGAGTGGGTCTCAGTCAGAGTTTTTTGTTAGAGAGGATGTGGTGTTATTATTCAATGGTAGAGTATGTGTGCCAGCCATGGAGTCATTGAAAGATCAGATTTTAAAGGAAGCACATAGCTCAGCTTATTCAATGCATCCAGATAGTACTAAGATGTATAGAACTATCAAACAGAACTACTGGTGGAATGGAATGAAAAATGATAGCTGAGTATATATCTCAGTGTTTGATGTGTCAGCAAATTAAAGCTGAATATCAGTGTTCTGCTGGCAAGCTTCAACCTCTGTTTGTGCTAGAGTGGAAGTGGAAGCATATAACTATAAATTTTGTAGTAGGACTCCCCAAGACAAGAGGAGAAAATGATGCTATATGGATGATAATTGATAGATTGACTAAGTTTTCTCATTTTCTGCCTATTAAAATTGCTTTTATCTTGGATAGATTGGCAAAATTAAATGTGCATGAAATTATGAGTAGGCATGGTGTGCCTGTATCATTATATCAGATAGAGATCCAAGGTTTACATCTCAATTTTGGGTAAATTACAAATGGCTTTGGGGATTAAATTGAGGTTCAATACACTATTTCATTCCCAAATTGATGGTCGGTCGGAGAGAACCATCCAGACACTGAATGATATACTGAGAGCTTATATCATAAAGTTTTTGGGTAGCTGGGATGATCATCTACCTTTGGTAGAGTTTGCTTACAATAACAGCCACCATTCTAGCATTAATATGGCACCATATGAGGCCTTATATAGGAGTAAATGTAGAACACCGGTGTGTTGGGATGAGGAGGGAGAGAAGAGGTTATTAGGCACAGAGTTAGTGCAGCTTACAACATATCAAGTTAAAATCATAAGAGCTAAATTAAAGGCAGTCCAGGATAGACAAAAGAGCTATGTAGATAAAAAGCATAGAGAGGTAAAGTTTGAGGTTGGAGACAAAGTCTTTCTGAAGGTATCTTCCTGAAGAGGTATTATAAGGTTTAGAAAAAAGGCAAGTTGAGTCCCAGGTATATTGGATCCTATGAAGTCTTGGAAAGAATTGGGACACTTGCTTATAGATTAGCCTTAACTCTGAAGTTATCTCAAATTCATAATGTGTTTCATGTATCAATGCTTAGGAGGTATATGCTGGATTCCTCCCATGTTATTCAAACTGAGACTATAGAGTTACAGGAAGATTTATCATTTGCAACGAAATCAGTGAAAATCTTGAGTAGGAAGACTAAGCAACTTCGTAGTAAAAGAATTCTTTTAGTTAATGTGTAATGGCTAAATCATCAAAAGAAGGAAGCTACATGGGAGCGAGAGGATGAGATGAGATTGAAGTACCCCTATCTATTTGAGAACATATCTAGCTAAATTTCGAGGATGAGATTTCTTATGGGGGAAAGAAGTGTAACATTCTAAAAACTTTATAATTTTTGATAATATTATTGGCATTTTTATTTATAATAAAAGTCGAATGGCTTCAATGATGTGTGGGTGTGTTGGCCACTTAATAAATGTAAAAAGAAAAAATTATGATGTAAATGAGTATATTGTTGTGTGCTAATAATTTTAATTTAAAAATTTAAGAGATTTAAGTTTTAATAGGCTTAAATCATAAGAAAAATTAAGTTTAGTTTGAGTTTTACCCTTAAGTGTCATTTTTAGCTATTGGAGTCGATTCCAATTGGTAAGGAGTTGACTCTGGCATGGTTTAGAACTTCTGGCATGCTTTGGAGTCGACTCCTATAGAAAAATAGAAAGATAATAATTTTGCTTCATGCTAGAGCTGGCTCCCGATTTTGCTAGAGCCAACTCATGGTTCTGCTGAAGCCGACTCGAGATCTGCTCGAGCCGACTCCAAGACTGCAATTTTCTGGGTTAAATTTTTAAAATTTCATATTTATTCCATTTTAAGTTTGATTTGAGTGTCGTTTAAACCGTTGAATTTTTAAAATCAAGCTCTTTAAGTTAGCAGGGTCTTTTCCTAGAAATATTATAAAGTATTAATTTAGATAAAAAATAATAATTTAACCTATAAATCTATTAAAAAAAATATGTCAGGGGCAAAATGAGAAAAGGCTTCGAGGCCATTTGCTAATTGTGCTAAGGGTAATTTAAAAAAAAAATTTAAGGATAAAATATCATTATTATGAGTGAGCCATGTGTTTTTCAAAAAGTATGCCTTAAGAACTATCAAGGGCAAAATGGAAATTTCACCAATGTCTTAGCCCCTAAGCAACCCATTGTTCATGTCTTGGTCCCTAAGTCACCATAGAAAGGAAAAAGGTGGGTTCAGCTAGAGAAAAGAAACAAAGAAAGAAAGAGAAAGAAAGAAAAGAGAGAGAAGAAGAAGAAGAAAAAGAAGAAAGAAAGAGGAAGGAAAGGAAAAGCTTGGGGTTTCGTGCTAAGCTCCAAGTAAGCTATAACTTTTCTAGACCTTGTATGGCTTTAAATTTTCTTAGATTCTTGTAGTAGGAGATAGTAGAAATAATCTTGAGTAGAGAAAGGATATAAGAAAATAATGAGATATCAGAGGTTAGATCATGTATGCATGCATGGTTTCAGAAAAAATCTTGCATGCAAGTAACCTAATAGTTATTGTGTCTATATATTGACGTAGGTCAAGAGAGTTGTTCTAGGGAGCAAGAACACCAGATTTGAGTACCAGTTAAAAGGATATTTTGCTGAGATTAGTGGGTTTCTCATCTAGCAAATGAAAAGTTTATTTTGAGCTAGTATAATGATATTAATATCTAGCTATGGTATGTTATGTTTAGTAGAGTATTATGTTGGTTTAAATCCGAAAAATGAGAACCTAGTGTATGATATTGTGAAGCATGGGTTTTGATGCACAAATCTTTAAGCATGGGTTTTATTATAGGATTTAAAGCATGAGTTTTGAGCATAAGTCTTAAGCATAAAGATATAAGCATGAGTTTTGATGTATGGATTTTGATGCATACATAGCATATTTGCATGATAAAGCTTCTCCAATAATATTTTTAATGTATGGATCATATTGAGATCAAGCAGCTATATATGGGGCTGATCACCTTTTAGACTATGCTGTAGCATGAGCATTGCACAATACTATTGAGCTGGCATCTCCTTGCGATTCAATCGTATGATGAACCTCGGAATTATGGGTGAGTGCATGCTGACCAGGTCTAGTGGGACAGATTGTAAGTTGCCTATAGGGGCAAGAAATATAGCTCAGAGAAGCTGATTACTATATAGCCCGTGAGGGCAGAGATAAAACCCAAGGTTCTAGGGTTAAGGAACAAAGCACTTTACCGGATGAACTGCACAGATAAGGAGTGCTATTTGTATGGGGATCCTATTACTAGTCACGCATACGATGAGAGTATACCTGCAGAAGAATGACTATAAGTTGGTACCTCGGAGGTATTTCACAAGCAGCCCAACATCATGAGATTTAAAAGCTTGCATCTGGATTTGAAAAAGAAAAGCCAATGGGAAACTCTTGAAAAATTGTATTATGATTTAAAAATGACCAGTGGGCCGAGTACTTATCCCAATGGGGATGGTTTATATGAGATATCAATGGGCTAAAATATATCCCAGTAGGGATCAGAGAGATGAGTAAAGAAAGTCTGGGCTGTATAATAAGGATATACATATATTCATATACATTCTTTATAAAGTATTTTGTCCTACATGGATTATTATATAAATGAGTCATTCAAAGAGTTTTTAGTATTGGTATGATACTTCAGTTTAGGATGCATATTATTTGAAGAATAAGCTACATTTTAAGTTTTCTGATATCATATTCAAATGAGTATTATATGTGTTTACTCATGTTACATGTGTTTATTATGCTTTTGAATGATGTTATGGTTCTCTATTTCCCCATGGTTAGATGGTCATCTAGTCACTGGGACTTAGGTCTCACCCCTCTATGGTTGACACTTTTATTTTCAAATCAGTGAGTTTGGTTGGCAGGATCAAGGCTAGCGGGACTGGACCCTTGGTTTGTAAGGCTTGCTTGGAGGCAAGAGTGTTTAGATGATAGCTTTGTATATTGAGTTAGTGTGGGATGACTTTTATGTTTATGTACATATGTATATATACAGTGAGGAGTGGTGATATATCAGACTTATTTGGATATGAATAAAAGACTTATGTTTTGAAGGAAATTATGAGTATAATGCATGTACTTATGATTTTGATGTCGATTGTGAATGTGATCTTATAAACTGCCTGAGGATGTCATGAAAAATATTATCTAAGCATGATGATGCTTAGTGTTGATTTGAGTGATGTGCATATATAATTAAGCTGATAATAAAAAGTTTTTAATAGGATATGTTTTCGAGTGTCTGTCACTTGTTATGATTTGTTGAAGTTTTATAGCTTTTCATGGAGCGCTACATAAAGACTAGTAGAACTCTATCTGATTACCACAGATGTGCAGGTTTGTTGTCGATGGCCCCTGCAGATAGGGGTGTCACAATAGTAATTTGATAGGATCACCATTTGATTTTATTTAGATATAGCTTGAGATATAACCATGCTTTCTTTATATATTTCATTATGTCACATAGGTTTCTTCTTGAATGAGCCTTCTTTCTTCAAATTATTATCATTAACCTAGGCTATTGGAATATATGAGAATCTTTAGTTGTATCAATTTCTCCCATCTTAAAAGATTTGGCAACAGATGAACAACATAGGGTAAAATATAATAGCCTTCAAATTTAACTATGTAATTAATCAGATAAATTTTATGAACTTCAATTCTTTCCTTTCATTGTATCACATTCCATATGAATACATATGTCTCCATCAGTTGGTTCATTTTCATTCAGACAATCTTTTTCTTTTTCATTGTAAGCTAGTTTATCAACTGAGGTTGTAGATTCAACAAATTCTTTCATAAGTTTTTGTTTTTTTTGCAATATTAGAGAATTTCTCAATGATAAGCTCTTCTACTTTGTAGTAGTTTGGACTTGGCACTTCTTTTACTTCTGTAGTCGTAATACTCTTCTTATCTTCCTCAACTTGATTTTCTAACAATTCTGGAGTTATAATTATTTTCTTCTTGATTTCTTTTTTAGTAATTGCAAGAACATTTTATTCTTCAACTTTGCTTGAGAAGATCTTTAGTGGTGTAGGATCATAGACCATGATTTCATTAGGAGTAGAATAAGAGACTGTAATATAATATCTCTTTGCTTGAAATATTAGCTTGTAAGTAGAATTCTTGAGATATTTACAATAGTTAAGATGTAGATACCTTTTTTTTAAGTTTTACTTATATAGCGCGTATAGCATCCCAAGTAGCAATAAGTTTATTATGCTTAAGAGCATCCTATTCAATTTTCTTCCATCAAATTCTAACTTCTTCCTTGAGCTTATTTTAAACAAATTCTTTTAACAAATTTAATGCACCTTTGACTAGTTGATTTATAACAATTGGGATACTCTTTGATAGATGAAAGTTAGTGAACGAAAGTTTCAGGCTTTAGATTATCTTTAAAATTAGACACTTTAGATGGAACTTTTATGTAAATATCAATATGTAGTTCTTAGTTGAGCTTTTAGTGGTTGAGAATTATCTGCAATGTTGTTGGCAGACATGGTGGAACTTTTGAACTATCTTTATTTGATGTTAGCTAATATCTTATCTATCTACTACTCTAATCGAATAAACCATTGCTCTATCCGAATAATGTGAACTTCTATGTTAATAAAGATAATAATACAGGATTATTATGCAATCGTATATCTAAGCTTTAGATATAACATGTACATTAATTTTGATCCGTTAACACCCTAATTTGGTAGTGATTGCAATCAACCAAGGAGTAAACTTTCTAGTTATGAGAAAAAGCCTCTCTCTCTCTAACTCTCAACTCAACTCATCTAAGCCTTTTTCCAACTACATGGGGTTGGCTATATGAATCTGCTTCCTTCACTCTACTCTATTTAGACCAAGTCGATATTTAAATTATAAATAATTATATCTTTTTTAATTATTTCTGTCAATGTTAGTTTAGATCTAACTCTACCTCTATTCTTACTATGAATTGTTAAAAGACAACTCTTTCTAACTAGAGCATCTAAAGGTCTACGTTGTATATATCCAAACCACTATAATCAATTTTCTCTCATTTTATCTTCAATTGGGGCTACTCATATCATTTCTCTTATATGTTTATTTCTAATTTTATCTTTTAAAGTTTTACCACATATCCATCTTAACATACATATTTTTGTTACACTTAATTTATTCACATATTGTTTCAATATTGCCCAACACTCTATTTCATATTGTCTCTCTCTCTCCCCCTAAATAATTTTTTTAGAGTGGAATAGAAGTAAAATAGTTATTCCTACTATGTCAGCGTTATTCCTTCTTATGCCACACTTATTTTAGGTTTATTCTGGATTTATTTCAGCTTTATTCTAGAATTATTCTAGGTATCTTCTTCACTGTGATTGGGTGGAGCAATAGGGCATTGGAGTCGTAGAAGTCCATGACGGTGCGGTGGGGCTACGATCGAAGGATGGCAATGGCGGCCGAAAGTGGTAGTTTTCTTGACGGCTAGTGGCATCCGGTGCAGGGGAGGATCAGTATGGAGGAGCATGGCAGGCGCAACCAGATTCAGGTGTGTTTCGAGAGTCAGCCGCATGCTGAACAGTATCCTGGCAGTGGCCATCTCAGGGACTTCTGGACTTCGCCGGAAGATTAGGCGATGACGAGTAGGCACGGCCACATCGATCAGCGGAGTTGGTGGCGTCCGCATCCCGTTTGCAATCTCTGACTCTCTCTCTCTCTCTCTCTGAGAAGGGGGAGTAGATCTTCACAGCATGCCGGCGGCAGTGGCAGCCGGAGATGACAAAGCCGATAGTGAGGACCTCATGTTGAAAGTTAAACAAGGGCTTCCACACTTCAAAGAGTGGGTTGAGTTGCTGGACGTGGATGGCTAGTGGACTGGTTGAGGTGGCGGTCTGCTGGAGGTCTAGTGCTGTCCCACGGCACGGTATCTTGGCCTGTTACTTGATCCGGTGGCCGGCATGAAATCGAGCTATGGACGCGGTTGGAGAGGCTAAGGATGGCAATTTTCTTCATTTGATTGGTGCCATTTCTAAAAAATTTTCGATCTAAACGTCTTAACGGATCAACGGATAACAGTATCCTTTGCCTCATCCCGTTTATCCATTCTCATTCTTAATATAATATATATATAAATATATATATTAATATATTAAAAATTTAAAATAAATAAAATATATATACTAAAAAATCTAGTAAAACACGTTTGAATCTCTCTGTTCTTTTCTTTTATGCAACCACAGAACATTATTCTTTTATGCAACCACAGAACATTAAAGCCAAAACTTTTTATTAGTATTTTTTTAAAAAATCAATATTTTTTTATGTAAACGACCAAACAGATATCCATTGGGTATCGTTTATCCGATCGAGTATTCTTGTTCCCGTTTCCGTTAACTATAACGGCTTAATGGGATGAGAAACAAAAAAGTTTTTACTAACCCGGACCATCCCCGAACTCATTGTCATTCTTAGGCTATAGCCATTGATGATCGTAGTTGAGACACTACAACAATTCTAAAAATGATAGCCCTAAAAAAGGGCCCCATGCTAGTAAGCACTTGAAAAAAAATCATCTCGATGAAGCATCGACAAAGTGGGAATGAAGATAATTTTTCTGATGCTTCAACGCAAAGTAGGAGTGGAGATAATTTTTTTCGATGCTTTTTAAAAGCATCAAAAAGTATTAAAACAAATTTATATGTTTTTTTAAAAATAAAATAAATAATTTTAAAATTAAAATCTGTACAAATTTATATTGAGCTGCTTAAGCAAAATTCTTGTCATGAAGAGAGTAAATGGAATTAAGCCGCTTAAGCAAATTTCTCAAGATAGTGGTCATTCGACTTATGGTTTCATACAACTCCGTGAACAAAAAAAGCGGCTCGCCAAACGTCTTCTGTGGCTCTCCTTTAAAAAGCATTTTCTGTGGACTCGAGCGATGGCCATACAAAAGCAGCTACCTATACAACTTTTTTTGATGCCTAGAAGAGAATTCAAATCAAATTTAGCATCTAGCTAAAAGAAGATAATAGTGTATTAAAATTTTTTTGGATCAATATAAATTTTTGAAACCTAGGATAGAATTCACATCAAAATTTTAGCAAGAGAAGAGGGTTTTATAAATCTTTTTTTTTATTTTTTTTTGAATCTATACAATTTTTTGAAGTCTAGAAGAGAAGTTGCATCCAATGTAGGAGACGAGGGTACAAAAATCATTTTCATGGATCGATATGGGGAATAGGAACGAGAGGGGCCTTACAGGTAGGTGGAATCGGGAGATCGGAGTGCTCTAGGAGCTCAACGTGGAGGCAGATAGGATAGGAGCTAGTGGAGCTTGACGAGGGGGCAAAGGGGTCGCTATGGAGGTTATAGAGGAGATCGGGATCGGAAAGAGAAAAAAAATGAGGAAGGAATGTGGCTACGATTTCTCAGGGAGAGATAGAGAGGGGCTTCGAGTATTTAAGGAATTAATTCAAAACTAATGCTTAAAAGCATCATTAAAGTCCATATTCCCTAACGCTTAAAAGCGTTATTAAAGTCGTTAATTTTTGATGCTTTTAAAAAACATGTAGGCTTTTGAAAATTTTTGATGCTACACAAAAGTATTAAAAAAAAAGGATTGTCATTCATCAAAATTGTTGTAGTGAGAGTGGTGGCCACTATTTAGATTGTCGGATCACCAAAGGGCATAGGTTTTGGGTAGAGCGAGGAAGGGAAGGAGGGACCAACCCTTCTTCTCTTTCATTTTTTTTCTTTCTCTCTCTCTCTCTCTCTCTCCTCCTTCTTCTTTTCTTCTTTTTTTTTTCTTTTCTTTTTCAACATACTTTTTTTCTTACTCTTTCTTTTTATTCAACTCCCTCTCTTTATTTTTTTTTTCTACTTGCTTTTTTTTTAATCAAGAAACAAGAAAACCTGAATTTTTTTCAAGCCTTTTTTTAAGATAGAAATAGGTTAGAAAGAGATGGTGGTAGCAATCATTTTTTTTTTCCAAACTAAGGTTTAAAAGATGAAAGAAAATAGAAAAAAAATAAGATGAAAGGGGGAGAGATCGTTACTAGATTCGTCTCTGATATTAAATTCGATATAGGCATATCTAGATTAATATCAAATCTGATATAGATATATGAAAGAGGAATAAATATTAATTTGCACCATCTTTTTTAGGGTCTTCAATTCAGCATTTTCGACTATCCTAGAGAATTTGTGGCCTCAAACCACTCAAGCTAATAATTACTTCAATTTAGATAAATAGATATAATCATAACTCAATTTAGTATTCGTTGATTCAATTGGGTACACTTAGGGCTTATTTATAAAGCAAAAAATGATCTTAAAAAAAATCAAACTATAACTAGATTAATACTTAATCAGATTAGGACCAAAATGTCAAAGAATCTTTCTCAATATATTAGCATCATCAGTATTTTCAGCAGCCTTGGATTCACTCAATATTCGCACGAAAGCAGTCTTAATCTTAACATGATCATTATCTTTAAGACTATAATAGATAATTATTATCTCACTACAAGAGATTTTAAATATTGCGACGCCCAAATGCGTCGCAATTGCGTCGCTAAACATGATATTGCGACGCAATTGCGATGCAACAAGGGCGTCGCTCAACTGTCCGTCGCAATACCCTTTCGTCGCAATTACGTCGCAATATTGCGACTCTCTGCGACGCTCTTGCGACGCCACATTGCATCGCAATATTGCGACGCATGCAAATGCGTCGCTAAATTTAAAAATAAATTTAGTTAGAAAAAAAATTATTATTAAATATTGCGACGCACTAAATTGCGTCGCAATATTTAAAATAATTTTTTTTAAAAATTATTATTAAATATTGCGATGCACTAAATTGCATCGCAATATTTAAAATAAATTTTTTAAAAATTATTATTAAATATTGCGACGCATAATTACGTCGCAATATTTAAAATTAATTTTTTAAAAAATTATTATTAAATATTGCGATGCACTAATTGCGTCGCAATATTTAATAATAATTTTTTAAAAAAATTATTTTAAATATTACAAGTATTCAATTTCGCTAAATCTAAATATTGATACAAACATTTTTCACTCAATCCAAACAATAATATATTTTAAAAAATAATTATATATTAAAATTTTGAAGTTTTTACAACATAAAAAAAGAAAAAAAATACATCAAGAATCTGAACGATCACACGTGGAGGCTGTGGAGGCTGAAGACTCTGCGACAAGCGGCTAACCATATCCCGCAAATAATGCATCTCATTTCGCATGTCTGCAACCTTCTGATCCCGGCCTCGCATACGATCCTCAAAATCCTGCTCGACCTCCTGCCGAACCTCCTCTGCAATAGATCTGCGAAGCTCCTGTAAACGCTCGGGAGGAAGATCAGCAGGAACTCGCGAGCTGGAGGCCTGATGGGGAAAAAATGTAGAAGCTCTAGTGCCCATACCATAGACCCTGCGGTCTCGTGGCTGGGCACCAACAGCCTCCAAAATACACGTCGACTCTCCTCTGCTGAGAGTTCGACGGGCGTCTCCCCATCAGTAGAGTCGACCTGCGATGCCTGGGAGCGAAGCTCCTCGACTCGTGTCTTGAAATTATGAAATCAACAATAAATGAGTTAATAAATTTCTCGAAATAAAATTTTAGAAATTAAACAGATACTACATAAATCTAATTTCTTACCGCAACCTCCCGTGATCGCGTGTCGACCCAGGAGCCGTCCCTCCTGGTGTGTGTCGCTCTGAATAGACGAAACTCACCAGGATCTCGCCCTCCTGCTCAGACTATAACAATAAAAAAATGATATTAATACAAATATTTGTAAATAACTAAAATAGTAATTAAAATATTTATGTTTTCTTACCATACGCCGTCTGTGCTCCTGAATCGAAATGGAGCCCGAAGTATGACGGGAGAGACCCGTGCCAGGACCGCCCTTCTCAGATCGGCGGTTCGTGCTGGCTGATGCGGACCTCCTGCGCCAGCCATCGGACTCCCAGGCCTGCTGCCACTCGTGCCAAATACCCTCTGGCACGTGCGCAGGACGCTGACCCGATGACCTCCAACGATGAAGCATGTCAGAGTATCGGCGTCGCGTCAGAGCCTCCCATGCTGCCCTAATGGCATCATGGGTGGCAGCATCCCATGTAAACTTTTTCTGCATTAAAATAAACAGTTAGTTTCTGAATTTATTAACTTTAAAGAATTATATATCACTGATAAATTGTATTTAATAAGTTTACCTGAAACTCAGAAAAATAAAACTCCCTCGTGGCTGGCGATACGTGGCGCCAATCGTAGCCACTGGGATCTGCACGCCTCTGAAAAACGGCGCTGATGTGGCTGGAGACATGATGCTGCTCAATGAATCTGTTAAAAAAATGCAAGTTTATAAATAAATGACTTAAAAACATAAATAAAATATTTTAATTAGTATATACTTACATCCCCTGAGCATCAAGTCTAAGTACAGTGCGGCCGTCGATCGCGGAAGAACTCTCGGAGGTCTGTGCCGATCGGCTGGATGGTAATATTGGTGCAGAGATCGAAGGCTGCGCCTCTGCTGGAGATCCAAACTCTCCATCTCCGACGCTCATGTGATCTGATCTCGCAGGATCCAAACTACGTCTCTGCTCACCCAAACTGTCGTCGGTAGATCTACCTCTGCCCCTCATACTGAAAATACTAAAGATTCACACAATTAAATTACGATTAATGATTGACTATGTAAGAATTTAACACTTATAAAAAAAAGTTAAATATTAAAAAACCTTTATGTTTAATCGATGTCATTTGTTTCGTGAAATGTTGGTTCAACATCCGATGCCGTATCAGATTGCGAATCAGTTTCATTATCATCGGAAGGAAACCGAACATTTGCATCCACAATTTGTTGGACATCACCACTTGGATCTCTAAGTGATGTTTCAGGAGCCCTTGTGTCATCCTCAATTGCATGCATTTCCATCTCATCCTCTTGAAATGCAGGGCACTCGGTTGATTGACTTGATGAACTCTCCTCTAATACGATTGTTGAACGTGGGACGATTTTAGAAACGGCCCACCAATCTCGCTTGTCGTTGCACAAACTTGGATATCCGCAGTAAAAAACTTGCTGAGCTTGGGATGCAAGGATGAATGGGTCATATTTCTGTAATTTTCGTCGATGGTTCACTTCAACCAAATTATAGTCGTTATGAACCCTTTTGCCCATAGGAACTATCGGATCGAACCAATCACAACGAAACAATACGGTTCGTTTCATAGGCCAACCGGGATATTCAACTTCAACCACCTCTACTAACTTTCCATAATAATCCTGCATATTTGTTATGGGGGTTTCCCCCCTCCCCCCCTGTTAAGGAAAAATATATATATATATTTTTTTGTCACAGTGGCCTGGCCACCGTGGCCAGGCCACTGCCGGCCATGGCAGTGGCCGTGGCCGGACAAGAAAAGAAAGGGGGGGGTCTCCCCCCTCCCCCCTGTTAAGGAAATGATTTTTTTTTTTTGTCACAGTGGCCTGGCCACCGTGGCCAGGCCACTGCCGGCCACGTGGCCGTGGCCGGACAAGAAAAGAAAGGGGGGGGTCTCCCCCCTCCCCCCTGTTAAGGCGGGGGGGTTTCCCCCCTCCCCCCTGTTAAGGAAAATATATATTTTTTTTGTCACAGTGGCCTGGCCACTGTGGCCAGGCCACTGCCGGCCACGGCAGCGGCCGTGGCCGGACAAGAAAAGAAAGGGGGGGCGGGGGGTTTCCCCCCTCCCCCCTGTTAAAAAAAAATTTTTTTTTTTTGATTACAGTGGCCTGGCCACCGTGGCCAGGCCACTGCGGCCACGGCAGCGGCCGTGGCCGCCTTGTCTGGCCGCGGCCACGGCAGCGGCCGTGGCCGCCTTGCCAGTTGGCCGTCCGGCCACGGCCGTGGGGGGGGTTTCCTCCCCTCCCCCTGTTAAAAAAAAAATTTTTTTTCTTTTGATTACAGTGGCCTGGCCACCGTGGCCAGGCCACTGCCAGCCACGGCAGCGGCCGTGGCCGGAGAAGACGGCCACGGACCTGCCGTTGCCGGAGAAGACGGCAGCAAGGAAATAAAAAAAAAAGAAATTTTTTTTTGATTACAGTGGCCTGGCCACCGTGGCCAGGCCACTGCGGCCACGGCAGCGGCCGTGGCCGCCTTGTCCGGCCGCGGCCACGGCCGTGGCCGGACAAGAAAAAACAAGGGGGGGGGGGGGTTTCCTCCCCTCTCCCCCTGTTAATTTTTTTTTTTTTTTTTTTGATTACAGTGGCCTGGCCACTGCCGGCCACGGCAGCGGCCGTGGCCGGAGAAGACAGCCACGGACCTGCCGTGGCCAGAGAAGACGGCAGCAGGGAAATAAAAAAAAAGAAATTTTTTTTTTTTTTGATTTTTGGGGCTAACCTTGGTTGAGATTCGCCTTGGCCGGGTAGCCGGAGTCGGAGGAGATCCTCGGGGGGGCTGGGAGTCGGAGGAGATCGCCGGAGTTTCGAGCTTTATCACGGCGGAGGCTAGGTCAGACGGGAAGGAGGAAAGAAGAAAGGGGCCGCTTAAATATAGGTAATTAGCGATGCCAAAAATTGCGTCGCAAATTCAGTCGCAATTTTTTTTTTTTGTCTTAGCGACGCACGTGGGCGTCGCTAATCCATCGTTAATAAATGTAAAAAATACTTTTCTGAAAACATAGCGACGCCAATAAATACGTCGCTAAAGCGTCGCTAAATTGGAGCCATCATCTGGCGGGAAAATAATTTTATTTCCTAATAATTGCATCGCTAAGGCATCGCAATATTTTTTAATAATTTAAATTGATTAATATAAAAAGTTATTACATATATTGCGACGCAAGCAGTGCGTCGCAATTATTTTTTAAATATTTTTAAATGAAAATATTTAAATTTATTATAATAATTGCGACGACAAATTGCGATCCGTTGCAATCCGTCCGAGATCGGCGACGATCCGACGGTTGCGATCGATCCAAGCCGTGATCCCGATCGGCCACAACCTATCTCGGACCGCGGCAATCGGTCCGATCGGCGATCCGACGGTTGCGATCGATCCAAGCCCTGATCCCGATCGGCCACGACCGATCTCGGACCGTTGCGATCCGTCCGAGATCGGCGACGATCCGACGGTTGCGATCGATCCAAGCCTGATCCCGATCGGCCACGACCGATCTCGGACCGTTGCGATCCGTCCGAGATCGGCGACGATCCGACGGTTGCGATCGATCCAAGCCTGATCCCGATCGGCCACGACCGATCTCGGACCGTTGCGATCCGTCCGATCGGTGACGATCCGACGGTTGATCGATCCAAGCCTGATCCCGATCGGCCACGACCGATCTCGGACCGTTGCGATCCGTCCGATCGGCGACGATCCGACGGTTGCGATCGATCCAAGCCTGATCCCGATCGGCCACGACCGATCTCGGACCGTTGCGATCCGTCCGATCGACGATCCGATGGTTGCGATCGATCCAAGCCTGATCCCGATCGGCCACGACCGATCTCGGACCGTTGCGATCCGTCCGATCGCGACGATCCGACGGTTGCGATCGATCCAAGCCCTGATCCCGATCGGCCACGACCGATCTCGGACCGTTGCGATCCGTCCGATCGGCGACGATCCGACGGTTGCGATCGATCCAAGCCTGATCCCGATCGGCCACGACCGATCTCGGACCGTTGCGATCCGTCCGATCGGCGACGATCCGACGGTTGCGATCGATCCAAGCCTGATCCCGATCGGCCACGACCGATCTCGGACCGTTGCGATCCGTCCGATCGGCGACGATCCGACGGTTGCGATCGATCCAAGCCCTGATCCCGATCGGCCACGACCGATCTCGGACCGTTGCGATCCATCCGATCGGCGACGATCCGACGGTTGCGATCGATCCAAGCCCTGATCCCGATCGGCCACGACCGATCTCGGACCGTTGCGATCCGTCCGATCGGCGACGATCCGACGTTGCGATCGATCCAAGCCTGATCCCGATCGGCCACGACCGATCTCGGACCGTTGCGATCCGTCCGATCGGCGACGATCCGACGGTTGCGATCGATCCAAGCCCTGATCCCGATCGGCCAACCGATCTCGGACCGTTGCGATCCGTCCGATCGGCGACGATCCGATGGTTGCGATCGATCCAAGCCCTGATCCCGATCGGCCACGACCGATCTCGGACCGTTGCGATCGGTCGATCGGCGACGATCCGACGGTTGCGATCGATCCAAGCCCTGATCCCGATCGGCGACGACCGATCCGGACCGGCGATCGGTCCGATCGGCGATCCGACGGTTGCGATCGATCCAAGCCTGATCCCGATCGGCCACGACCGATCTCGGACCGTTGCGATCCGTCCGATCGCGATGATCCGACGGTTGCGATCGATCAAGCCTGATCCCGATCGGCCACGACCGATCTCGGACCGTGGCGATCCGTCCGATCGGCGACGATCCGACGGTTGCGATCGATCCAAGCCCTGATTCCGATCGGTGACCGATCTCGGACCGCGGCGATCGGTCCGATCGGCGACGATCCGACGGTTGCGATCGATCCAAGCCCTGATCCCGATCGGCCACGACCGATCTCGGACCGTTGCGATCCGTCCGATCGGCGATGATCCGACGGTTGCGATCGATCCAAGCCTGATCCCGATCGGCCACGACCGATCTCGGACCATTGCGATCCGTCGATCGGCGACGATCCGACGGTTGCGATCGATCCAAGCCTGATCCCGATCGGCCACGACCGATCTCGGACCATTGCGATCTCGATCGGCGACGATCCGACGGTTGCGATCGATCCAAGCCTGATCCCGATCGGCCACGACCGATCTCGGACCGTTGCGATCCGTCCGATCGGCGACGATCCGACGGTTGCGATCGATCCAAGCCTGATCCCGATCGGCCACGACCGATCTCGGACCGTTGCGATCCGTCCGATCGGCGATGATCCGATGGTTGCGATCGATCCAAGCCTGATCCCGATCGGCCACGACCGATCTCGGACCGTTGCGATCCGTCCGATCGGCGATGATCCGACGGTTGCGATCGATCCAAGCCCTGATCCCGATCGGCCACGACCGATCTCGGACCGTTGCGATCGGTCCGATCGGCGACGATCCGACGGTTGCGATCGATCCAAGCCATGATCCCGATCGGCCACGACCGATCTCGGACCGTTGCGATCCGTCCGATCGGCGACGATCCGACGGTTGCGATCGATCCAAGCCTGATCCCGATCGGCCACGACCGATCTCGGACCATTGCGATCCGTCCGATCGGCGACGATCCGACGGTTGCGATCGATCCAAGCCCTGATCCCGATCGGCCACGACCGATCTCGGACCGTTGCGATCGGTCCGATCGGCGACGATCCGACGGTTGCGATCGATCCAAGCCCTGATCCCGATCGGCCATGACCGATCTCGGACCGTTGCGATCCATCCGATCGGACGATCCGACGGTTGCGATCGATCCAAGCCATGATCCCGATCGGCCACGACCGATCTCGGACCGTTGCGATCGGTCCGATCGGCGATGATCCGACGGTTGCGATCGATCCAAGCCCTGATCCCGATCGGCCACGACCGATCTCGGACCGTTGCGATCCGTCCGATCGGCGACGATCCGACGGTTGCGATCGATCCAAGCCCTGATCCCGATCGGCCACGACCGATCTCGGACCGTTGCGATCCGTCGATCGGCGATGATCCGATGGTTGCGATCGATCCAAGCCCTGATCCCGATCGGCGACGACCGATCCGGACCGTGGCGATCGGTCCGATCGGCGATCCGACGGTTGCGATCGATCCAAGCCGTGATCCCGATCGGCCACGACCGATCTCGGACGTTGCAATCCGTCCCGATCGCGATGATCCGACGGTTGCGATCGATCAAGCCCTGATCCGATCGGCCACGACCGATCTCGACCGTGGCGATCCATCCGTGACGATCCGATGGTTGCGATCGATCCAAGCCCTGATCCCGATCGGCCACGACCGATCTCGGACCGTTGCGATCCGTCCGAGATCGATGACGATCCGACGGTTGCGATCGATCCAAGCCCTGATCCCGATCGGCCACGACCGATCTCGGACCGTGGCGATCCGTCCGATCGCGACGATCCGACGGTTGCGATCGATCCAAGCCCTGATCCGATCGGCGATGACCGATCCGGACCGGCGATCGGTCCGATCGGCGATCCGACGGTTGCGATCGATCCAAGCCTGATCCCGATCGGCCACGACCGATCTCGACCGTTGATCCATCCGATCGGCGACGATCCGACGGTTGCGATCGATCCAAGCCCTGATCCCGATCGGACGACCGATCTGGACCGCGGCGATCGGTCCGATCGGCAAAGATCCGACGGTTGCGATCGATCCAAGCCCTGATCCCGATCGGCCACGACCGATCTCGGACCGTTGCGATCCGTCCGAGATCGCGACGATCCGACGGTTGCGATCGATCCAAGCCTGATCCCGATCGGCCATGACCGATCTCGGACCGTTGCGATCCGTCCGATCGGCGACGATCCGACGGTTGCGATCGATCCAAGCCCTGATCCCGATCGGCCATGACCGATCTCGGACCGCGATCCGTCCGAGATCGGCGATGATCCGACGGTTGCGATCGATCCAAGCCGTGATCCCGATCGGCCACGACCGATCTCGGACCGTGGCGATCCGTCCGAGATCGGCGACGATCCGACGGTTGCGATCGATCCAAGCCCTGATCCCGATCGGCGACGACCGATCGGACCGCGGCAATCGGTCCGATCGGCGACGATCCGGGTTGCGATCGATCCAAGCCCTTATTCTGATCGGTCATGATCGATTTTGGACCGATCGTTATTTAACATAATTAATTTTTTTAAATATATAACGACGCAAAGGGTTGCGTCGTATTTTTTTAATATGATAATTATAATATAAAAAATAACTTTAATTCAAATAATTACGATGCAACAAGTACGTCGCTATATTAAAACATAATTTTTTAAATTAATATTTTCACTTATTACATCGCTAATGCGTTGCTATTTAACATAATTAATTTTTTAAAAACATTGCAACTCAATGTGTTACGTCGTAATTATTTTTTTCATATTTATAATTTATCAAATTTAATTTTATTTAAAATTATTGTGACGCATTTATTGCATCGCTATATTAAAAATAATTTTAATTTATTTTCTGGTTTATTGCATCGCTAATGCGTCGCTATTTAAAATATTTAATTTTTTCCAAAATATTACGACGCACTGGGTGGCGTCGCAATATTTTTTTAAAATATTAGTACTGTAAAAAATATAATTCCATTTAAATTATTTGCGACGCAATTGTTGCGTCGCTATATTAAAAATAATTTTTCTATTTTCCAATTTTATTGCGTCGCTAAGGCGTCGCTATTTAAAATATTTAATTCTTTTGAAAACATTGTGACGCACTGGTTGGCGTCGCAATATTTTTTAAAATATTACTACTGTAAAAAATATAATTCCATTTAAATTATTTGCGATGCAATTGTTGCATCACTATATTAAAAATAATTTTTCTATTTTCCAATTTTATTGCGTCGCTAAGGCGTCGCTATTTAAAATATTTAATTCTTTTGAAAACATTACGATGCACTGTTATGCGTCGCAATATTTTGTAAACTATTTATATTTTAAACAATATAATTTATTTAAATTATTTACGATGCATTTATTGCGTCGCTAAATAAAAAATTATTTTTTTATTTTCTAATTTATTGCGTCGCTAATGCATCGCTATTTAATATATTTAATTCTTTTAAAAACATTGCGGCGCACTGTGATGCGTCGCAATATTTTTTTCCGATAATTAGATTTTATAAAATTTAATTTAATTTCAATTATTGTGACGCAATTGGTGCGTCGCTAAATTAAAAATAATTTTTCTAATTATCTATTTTATTGCGTCGCTAATGCGTCGCTATTTATAATATTTAATTCTGTAAAAAAAATTGCGACGCAATATTTGCGTCGCAATATTTTTATTGATATTTATATTTCATAAAAAATTAATTTAAAAATATTGTGACGCAATATTTGCGTCGCAATATTAAAAATTTATTTTTTTTGATTTTTTTGTTAATTGAGTTGCTAATGAGTCGCTAATGCGTCGCAATATTTTGTTGTCACAAAGGCGTCGCAAAGAGGTCGCAATTTAGCGATACAAATTTGCGTCGCTAAATTTGCGTCGCTATTTCGGTATTTTCTTGTAGTGTCTTCAAGACTACAACGTATAATCATTATCTCTAAGACTGTTACAATAGATGATTATTATCTTAATTATTTATTTTTATCTCTTCCTTGTGAACAACACGATTGCTATTTTAATAGTCTATAAATATTGTAATCTATAAACACTTACGATCATCCAATACAACAAATATTCAACTTATATTATCTTTCATGATATTAGAGATTTTCTTTGACGAGCTTGACCGACCTAAACTCAACTCAACTCAACTCATCTAAGCTTTTTTCCAACTACATGGGGTCGGCTATATGAGTCTACTTTCTTCACTTGGTATTCGCATGAAAGATCATTTTCTCCAAGACTATAATAGATAATCATTATTTTCTCTTCAAGACTACAACGTATAATCATTAGTTCTAAGACTGTTACAATAGATGATTATTATCTTAACTATTTATTTTTATTCTTCCTTGTGAGCAACACGATTGTTATTTTAATAGTCTATAAATATTGTAATATGTAAATACTTACGTTCATCCAATACAACAAATATTTAACTTATATTATCATTCATGGTATCAGAGCTTTTCTTTGACGAGCTTAACCAACCTCAACTCAACTCAACTCAACTTAACTTATCTAAGCCTTTTCCCAACTACATGAAGTCGGCTACATGAATCTTATAAATATTGTAACATGTAAACACTTTGTGAGCTTGACCAACCTTCATCTTTTTTTTTTTTTTTTCCCTTCCTACGGTGTCAAGAATCTTCTACCACTATTTCTGATTCTATTATTACTATATCACCCAATTCTTCATTGGCCCTCATCACTATCAATGCTGCAGCTCACCTCTCTCTAAAACTCACAAAGTATAATTACTTCTCTTGAAAAACTCAATTTACTATCTTATTTTTTGGCCTCGATCTTCTTGGCTACCACAATAGCATATTTGTGTGTTCTACACCAACTGTAAGTTAAGAGGGTATCACCATTGCAAATCCGGCTTACATTTCTTGGCACCACTAGGACCAGCTCATTCTTCATGCCATTCTTGTTTCATTAAGTGTATATGTTATTTCACTTATGTCATTTATCACATCAAGTCATGAAGCATGGTCTCGTTTATCCTGACTCTACGCAAAGAGATCCACCACACACATGATTCATCTCATAAATTAACCATGATTACTTGTAGAGATCTTTCTATAATTAATTTTTTTATTTCTATTAAGCAGATTGTAGATGGACTCACTATTCTTCGAGACCCCCCAAGCGATGCTGATCTTCTAGTTTATGCAACTCGTGGCCTAGGCTTTGCCTATAAGGAGCTTATTACTGCTATGCAGACAAGAGATTTTATGATACCTTTCGAAGAACTTTTTGATAAAATCATAGATCATGAAACCTTCCTTCTTCATAATGAAAATAAAATTTTGATCCCATTGCACCTATTGCAAATTTGGATAAATACAATAACACATCACCTCATTTTCTAAGCTCGATTTCTTATCTCCTACGTCTAGTCTATACTCCACTCCTTTACATGTTAGAGATCTATTAAAAAATCTACACAGAAATTGTATAGAAATAATAATAGGATCAATGTATTACTGCCAGCCATTGTTTATGATATACCTCTTGAGATTCTGCATCAGGATCTTGATTGAGTTGAGTGCTTCCAATCAACGAGCAAACGCACAATGATGGTGTATGCCCTCAGGATTTGCTCTTGATCAGGGATCTGATTTCTTTGGCTTCTCTATGATTTTCTCACGTATGATATGATATCAAAAACCTTAGAAGGGATCTCTATTTATAGGGATTTTCTTAACTTCCTTCCACCATCTACTCCCATCAAAGTAGGTATTTTAAATTTTTTTAAAAAATATAATTATCACTTAATTAATTAGTGGATGGATATTGTTGAGAGTTATCTCCAAGAGATTAAGATATATCTGCAAGTAGTTACCAAATAAAATAAAATAAATAGGACCATCACCAACAGAATACTACATTCTTTCATTTGGTTCGTATATTTATTTTAATCTGCAGTCCTCAATATTGAACAAGAAACCAAATACATAAAAAAAAAGCGATAGGTCCTTTATAATTGAGTATTATCTTTCATGTATTACAATGCATTCAATTTCTTTACCACTATTCCAAATATAACAATATAACATAATAAATAAACCCTATGTTTGTTTTGAGTCCAAAAGAAAATTTTGTCATTTCTCGAAAGTCAAATAATATGTACACCCAAATGAGAAATAAATAATAACTGAAATAAGAGTTTCTTTGTACAAGTAGTTATCCATGCAACTAAATTATATCATGGGACCAACTCTTATTCGTACCATATGATCCTTAAAATTCTTAATTAGCATGCCTTTAGTCAAAGGATCAGCTATCATCAATTCAGTGCTAACATGTTCTATGACCACTTATTTTTTTTAACACGTTCTCTTATGGCTAAATACTTAATGTCGATGTGTTTACTTCAACTATCACTCTTATGATTTTAGCCAAAAATATAGTAGTTGAATTATCACAATATAATTTAATTGGCCTAGCAATAGAATCAACAATTCTAAGTCCTGAGATGAAACTCTTTAATCATACACCGTGTGATGTAGCCTCAAAACAAGCAACGAACTCTACTTCCATAGTAGCGGTAGCAGCCAAGTCTGCTATGTACCTTATGATCTTTTAAGCAGCTCTCTAATGGTCTAAACCTGTATTACTCTGATATCTTTCCAACATTCCTACTGCAAATACAATGTCAGGTCTTGTACAAACCTGAGCATACATTAGGCTTCCAACAGCTAAAGCATATAAAATATTGTGTATCCATTCCCGTTCAAGTTCATTTTTAGGCCATTGATTTAAAATGAACTTGTTACCCTTCACTATGGGTCCAACACTTGGTGAATAATCTTTTATCCGAAATCTCTTAAAGACTTTATTGATATAAGTTTCTTGAGACAATCCTAAAATGCCTCGAGATCTTTCTCTATGGATCTTAAGGCCAATGACATAATATGCCTCACCCATATCTTTCATATTAAAATTCTTAAAAAGAAATTGTTTTACCTTATATAACAATCCTTTATCATTGGTTGCAAGTAGAATATCATCCACATATAGGACCAAGAAATAAATTTTACTCTCACTAACCTTTTCGTATATACATTGATCCATTATGTTCTCTTCAAAACCAAAGGAAAAGATTACATCATGAAATTTTAAATACCACTGACGTGAGGCTTGTTTCAATCAATATATGGATTTCTTAAGCTTGCATACCAAATGCTCACTATCACTAGAGAAAAATCCTTCAGGTTGTTTCATATAAACCTCTTCCTTTAGATCTCCATTAAGGAATACAGTTTTTATATCATTTGATATAACTCAAAATCAAAATGAGCTGCCAATGCCATAATTATTTGGAGAGAATCTTTCTTGGATACAGAAGAAAATATCTCCGTGTAGTCGATTCCTTTCCTCTAATTGAACCCTTTGGCAACGAGTCTTGCTTTATACCTCTCAATTTTTCCTTGTGAAACTTTCTTTGTTTTAAAGATCCATTTACATCCAATGGCTTTTACACCATCAGGCAACTCAATAAGATCCCAGACTCGATTAGATGCCATAGATTCTATCTCATCCTTCATGGCATTGTACCATAAGTTTGATTCCTTAGAACTCATGGCTTGTGAAAATGTTTCAGAATCATTTTTGGCTCCAATGTTATAGTCAAATTCCTATAGATACACAATATAATTCACTAGAAATTGCTGATTTCTTTATTCTAGTTGATCTTCTTAATGTTGTGTCAATGACCTTCTGAGGAGTATCTTGCACAACTGATTGTTGTTGAATAACAGAATCTTCTAGATTATCATTAGCAGCTTATGGAATCTCAATGACTGATTGTCTAGCACTTATTTGAGCTTGAGGGGTGCTATGAATGACAACTAATCTTTTACTTGAAATGAAATTTGAAATATCTGAATTTTCTTTCTTAGAAGAAGTTAAATACCGAGATTGATCACTTCCGCTGATCAAGTTATTCTCAAGAAATTTTACATTTATTGATTCCGCAATCCTAGTTTTATGAGATAAACAATAAAATCTATAACCCTTAGACTTCTCAGCATATCCAATTAAATATCCACTAATAGTCCTTAGGTCTAGTTTCCTTTCTTGTGGATTATAAACTCTTACTTTAGATGGGCATCCCCAAATATGTATATATTGCAAACTTGGTTTTCAACCTTTAAATAACTTAAATGGCATTTTGAAAATAACCTTGGTTGGAACTTGATTTAATATATACGCAGTAGTTTTAAGAGCTTCAGTCCATAAAGATTTAGGTAGGTTAAAGCTGCCAATCATGTTTCTCACCATGTCCAATAATGTTCGGTTTTTTCTTTCAGCTACACCATTTTGGTCTGGAGACCCAGGCATGGTGTATTATGTAACAATTCCATTTTCTTTAAGAAACCAAGCAAATGAACCAGGTGCTTGTCCATCCTCAGTGTATCTACCATAATATTCTCCACCTCTATCTGGCCTCATGATCTTAATTTACTTGCCGCATTATTCTCTACTTCTATCTTGAACACCTTAAAGGCATCTAATGTTTCATTCTTATTATAAAGCAAGCAGAGATACATATATCGTGAATAGTCATCAATAAATGAGATGAAGTATCTCTGACCATACAAATCCATATCTGGATTACAGATATCTATATGTATGATCTTTAATATTTTTGAACTCTCTTGGCATCTTTTTTGGACTTGTTGGTTTGCTTTCCTTTTATGCAGTCCTCACAAGTGCTAAAATCAGTAAAATTAAGAGTAAGTACTTCATCTTTTATTAATCTTTTAATTCTCTCAATGGAGATGTGATCTAATCTCTGATGGCAAAAAAATAGAGGAATTCTCATTCACAACACATCTTTTCATACCAGTTTGGACGTGCATCATATTATAAGAGGTATTATTTTTTAAATTGATTTGAAAAGATTGTCAGATGTACCATTCTCAATAAGATTAGATTTATAAAATAAATTAATAGAGTTTTTATTAAAATTTAAGGAATATCCTGAGAGTAAGTCTTGACACTGAAATCAAATTTCTAAAGAAACTTAGAATATAAAAGGTCTTTTCCAAATCTAAAATAAAATTAGAATCTAAAATAAGTCTGCACGTCCCAATCGCTTCTACATGTGAACCTATCTTTTTTTCTAAATAGATGCTTTGTTCATTTTCCAATGGTTTCCTTTGATTTAGAAAATCATGCAAGGTATTTGAAACATGGATTGTAGAACCAGAATCAATCCACCATGTGTTATAAAAAATAACCATATTGAATTCATATATACGAATAAGGTTAGCATACCTTTCTTATCAAGCCAAACCTTAAATTTAAGGCAATCCTTCTTTATATGCCCTTTCTTCTTACAAAAGAATCACTTTGATTCCTTCTTATCTTCTGTATGGATGGGTACTTTATCATTTCCTTTGCGTTTGACTTTAATAGCTTTAGTCTTTCTCTAAGTAGCTAAATATGCACTTTCTTCCATTTCCAAAATTAACCTCCCTTTCTCTTAAACAAACATGGTTAGAAGTTCATTAATTGACCACTTATCCTTATGTGTATTATAAGATATTTTGAAGGGATTATACTGATGTGGGAGTGAATTCAAAATAAGGTGCACCAAGAAAGATTCTGACATCTCAACCTCTAGGGAATTTAACTAAGCCGCAATGTTTCTATCTTCATGATGTGCTCACGCACACCTTCAATAGTAGTGAGCTTCATTGATGACAACTTTGTCATTAGGGTGCTAGCTAGTGCCTTATCTGAAGACTCAAATTATGCATCAATAGCTTTCAAAAGTTTCTTGACATTTTTGCACTTAGGAATTGAACCACGTATACTAGCAAAAATTTTAGTACGTATGAACATCATACTGAAGCGATTGGATGCCTCCCATCGTTCATATGCACAATCTCAGCCTGAGTGCTAGTAGATGTAGCCGAATGTGGTTCATCCTTCCTGATAGCATAGTCAATGTCCATGCACCCTAATTGAAGAAGAATTCTTTCCTTCCATACTTTATAATTATCACCACTTAAATCAAAACATCACATTTCATATCAGAAATATTAACATGCAAAATAGCTATATAAAAATAAAAATAAAAATTATATTCATGTAACTAAATTTGAGGCATAAACTTAATGTCATGTCTTACTAATATAAACATGTAATAACATGAATCAATATATAATAACTATATGTGGTCTAAGTTATTATACTAAAATAGACTCATTAACTTAATGATGTGATTAAAAAATTATATTTCTTTCTTAATTCCTATGGGTAATTAAGAAAATAATTTGTTATCCTATCCTAATTAATTATATCAATGCAATAAAAATTCATATGGAATAAGATTTATTACATTAAATATAATTAATTACAATTAATGTCATCTAACCTTATGTGATCTTTGCATCTCAATATATTTTTGATTAATTAAGGATGCTATGGCTACTCCTAAATTAATCAAAATCATATTGATCACATGACATTTAAACTCCATTATATGCATATAGATTAGTCAATTTAGCATGATTATTAGGTAGTGATATTAATCAACATAATATTTCTAAATCAAGGTCTGAATCAATCGAATTGGCTAGGCCAATAGAAAAGAGGTGGGGTTTCCGTTGCTTTCCTTAGGTCAGTCAACAAAACCAATTAAGTAACCATGATCTCTTCATTTTTTTAGACACCAATTGATCAATCAAACCTTAAAAGGATTTGCATTATGATTTTATTAAGATTTTGTTTAAATAACTAAGTAGGTGTTTGTGAATGTGTTTAGTTGGTGTAACCTCTTGGTCTCTTGGTACCATTCATATTTATAACTGAATGATCATTAATTTGAGTAATGACAATTTAATTGGTGTAACCTTTTGGTCTCTTGGTCTTCTATGACCATTCATATTTGTAACTGAATGGTCATTAATTTGAGTAATGGCAATTTAGTTGGTGTAACCTCTTGGTCTTCTATGACCATTCTGAATGGTCATTAAGCAATGACAAGTTTAGTTATGCTATTCTATATTGCTTAAGGTGTGATAACAGTAGGCCATTGTTAATGGAGCAATAGCTATATAAAGAAGATAACTCTCTCTAAATAGATAAAAAAAAAAAGATCCACAAACAAATAAAATCAAAGTATAAGAAAAAGTTCTTATTTACAATCGAGTTTTCATTAGTGCTTTGATGCAAACTCGATCAAGGATTATTGTATCCTATAACATATTTCTATTCATCCACAGAGCATCCGAGAGAATGCAAATAATGCTTAAGGAAAGCATTCCGTGCGTGATTTAAGCCTATCCTTAACTTAATTTCTCTTGGTCCTTATCCTTATTCTTATCATTATCTATATCTAGTTCAACAATCTTAAGCATTATTTTTATGGAGACTGAGACTATCGTTTCCATAATCAAACTCATGAACCAAGACCTCGTGAGATTGGATCATTTTGATGGCACCAATTTCACACGGTGGCAAGACAAACTCAAGTTCTTACTCACGGTGTTGAAGATCTTCTATGTGTTGGATCCAGATTTAGCTCTAATTCCTGAATCCACCGCGGAGGACTTTGATGAACTTAAGACTGAAAGAAAGAAGAGGCGTGAAGATGAACTTATATGTCGTGGACACATTCTCAACGCATTGTCAAATTGCCTCTACGACCTCTACACCAACACACAATCTCCGCGGAAGATTTGGAATGCACTTGAATTCAAATATAAGGCTGAGAAAGAAGGTACTAAGAAATTTCTTATCTCTAAATACTTTAATTTCAAGATGAATGATAAGAAAGCAATTCTTACATAAGTGCATGAGTTGCAGATTATTGTTAACAAGTTGATAGCTGTAAAGATAGAAGTTTCCAAACCTTTCCAAGTTGATACAATTATTGCAAAGTTGCCACCATCTTGGAACGGATTTAGGAAGAAACTTCTTCATAACTCAAAGGATTATTCCTTGGAACAATTATAAAAACACCTTTGAATCGAGGAGGAATCAAGGGTGCGTGAAAAGCTTGAAAAAACATATATTGGAATTTTAAAGACAAATGCTGTGAGCAATCATAAGAAGTTTAAGAAATCTAAAGAGAACAAACTTGGTCTCAAAAAGAATCAAGATAAGTTCAAGAAATCCAACAAAAATAAGCCTTATGTGAGTTGCTTTGTTTGTGGCAAACCTAGGCACTTTGCTCGTGATTGCAGGTACCGAAAAGGGCAAACCAATAAAGCAAATACAACCGAAGTAGACGATGAGATTGTCGCCATCGTGAGCGAAGTTATGGTAGTCAGAGGTAAGATTCCTGGTTGGTGGTATGATACTTGTGCCACCACCATGTTTCCTATGATAAGTCAATTTTCAAGACTTATGTAGATATCATCGATGAACAAGAAATTTAAATGGGCAATGAAGGCCGATCCAAGGTGTTTAGGAAAGGAAGCGTGGATCTCCACTTCACATTCGGCAAGAAGATCACTTTGATCAATGTGTTGTATGTGCCGGATATGATGAGAAATCTTGTTAGTAGAAATTTATTAGGCAAATCGGGGATTAAAAATATATTGAGTTGGAAAAACTTATACTATCCCACAATGATGTTTTTATTGGAAAAGGCTATTCTACTGATGGAATGGTCAAGCTTTGTATTGTTTACAATAATAATAATAATATGTCTTCTGCTTATATTGATGATTCTGTTACTTTATGGCATGGTAGATTAGCACATATTGGTATTAGCACTATGAAAAGATTAATTAAATATGACATGATTTCTTGCAATGTTGATAAGTTTAATAAATATAAAATTTGTATTAAATCAAAGATGACTAAGAAGTTATTTCATAGTGTAGAGAGAAATACTAATTTGCTAGAATTTATGCATAGTGATATTTGTAAGTTAAATGGTATGATAACTAGAGATGGTAATAGATATTTTATTATTTTTATTGATGATTACTCTAGATATACATACATTTACTTACTTAAGTACAAAGATGAGGCTTTTTATGCTTTTAAAGTTTATAAAGCAGAAGTTGAAAATCAATTAGGTAGAAATATTAAAATCCTTATAAGTGATAGGGGTGAAGAATATTTTTTAAATAATTTTAATGTGTTTTGTGAACAAAATGGAATCATACATGAGTATACCACACCATGCATACCCGAACAAAATGGGTTAGCAGAACGTAAAAATAAAACATTTCTAGAGATGATAAATGCCATGTTTTTGCATTCTGAGTTGCCTTTTAATTTATGGGGTGAAGCATTATTATCTGCATGTCATATTCTTAATAGAATTTCTACTTAAAAAAAATAAGACCTCTCCATATGAGTTGTGGAAAGGCAGAAAGCCTAAATAGGCCATTTTAAAGTGTGGAGGTGTCTTGCTTATTATAAGAACACCGATCCTAAAAGGTTCAAGTTGGGTCCTCGTGAAATTAGATGCACTTTTGTAGGATATGCTACAAATAGCAAAGCATATAGGCTCCTTAATTTGGAGTCTAATGTGATAATAGAATTTAGAAATGTGGAGTTCTTTGAGACTTTGACCATTTTTGGAAAGAATTCTCAAAGTCCCACAAATAAAAATTCTTGTGAGGAGAATACTTCAAAGGTTGTTGAAGAAGAACAATCGAAACTTCAAGAAAGTAAGAGAATCTGAAAAGTTAAGGATTTAGAACTCGAAGAGATAGATTCTCAACTCATTTCTTTCTATTTGGTAAAAGAAAGTCGAAAGAATTTTATTCATAAGGTACCTATTGTTCTTCAAGTGGAAGACGATCCTAAAACCTTTAAGAAAGCAATGACTTCGAGAGATTCTGCTTTTGAAAGGAAGCTATTCAAGATGAGATGGATTCTATTATGTCAAAACATACTTGGGAGCTTGTCAATTTACCCAAAGGTTCTAAGCCTATTGATAGTAAATGGGTGTTTAAGAAGAAGAATCATAGTGATGGTACTTTAAACACTTATAAGGCTAGATTAGTAGCTAAAAATTTTCGACAAAAGGAAGGAATTGACTATTTTAATACATATGCACCTGTAGCTAGAACAACAATAATTAGAGTATTGTTTGCATTGGCTTCATTGCACAACCGTTATGTTCATCAAATGGATGTCAAAATGGCATTCCTAAATGGTGATCTCGATGAGGAGGTCTATATGGAACATAAAGTATGTAAGCTTGTTAAATCCTTGTATGGATTAGAACAAGCGCCCAAACAATGGCATGAGAAGTTTGACTTAGTCATACTCTCAAATGGAATTGTTCACAATGTTTCTGACAAGTATTTATATACTAAAGTGCATGGTGACTTTGTGGTATTTGTGTGCCTTTATGTTGATGATATGTTAATCATTAGCAATAAATTGAAAAGCATACAAGAAACGAAGAGGTTTCTATCATCTACTTTCAAGATGAAAGATCTTGAACAAGTTGATACTATTTTAGGCATCAAAGTGAAACAAAATAGTAGGGGTTTTAAACTTGGTCAATCACATTATGTTGAGAAAGTGTTACACAAGTTCAAACATTTGAAGTTCAAAGAAGTGAACACCCCGTTCGATCTAAGTCTAAAGCTTGAAAAAAATAGTGGACGAACCATGGCTCAACTTGAGTATACAAGTGCTATTGATTGTCTAATGTATTTGATGCAATGCAATAGACCTGATATAGCATTTGCAGTCAGTAAGTTGAGTAGGTTTACTATCAACCTAAGTGTAGAACATTGGAAGGCTGTTGGTAGAGTCTTTGGTTGTCTTTTGAAAACCAAAAGATTAGGTCTACAATACTCTAAATTTTCTACTGTATTGGAAGGATATACAGATGCAAGTTGGATATCGAGTGTGGGAGATAGTAAATCTACCAATGGTTAGGTGTTTACACTAGCGGGTGGTGCAATATCTTGGAAATCCAAGAAATAAACTTGTATTACGCACTCAATAATGGAGTCAGAGTTTGTGGCTTTAGCTTGACATGAGGCTGAGTGGTTAAGGGATATTCTATTGAAAATCCCATTGGCTTGTGAGAATATTTCAACCATATCGATACATTGTGATAGCCAAGCCACTTTAGCCAGAGCGTACAATGAAGTGTATAATGGGAAGTCTAGACACATTAGTCTAAGACATGAGTATTTGAGGAAATTAATCAAAAATGAAATAATTTCTCTCACTTTTGTGTGATCAAGCTATAATCTAGCTGATCAACTTACTAAACCTCTAACAAGAGATTCAGTAAAGATGACTTCCAGATGGATGGGTCTAAAACTCCTTGAGTATAGGTCCACCAATGATGGCAACCCAACCTAATACTAGGAAATGACTAGTCTTAGGTTCAATGGGTAACAACAAGTCATTGATAAGTGGATTGTAGCTGCACTTAGTATATAGTGCTGACTGTTACAAGTTGAAGGATTGAGTTTTTTAAACTCTTAATGAAGTTCAATCATATGGATAAGTATATGTTGTAACAGAGATACTAAAAAAACTTTACCTATGTGAACCTTGAGATGGTGCCGTTTCAAGTAAGAGTTGGAGTTTCTCTCATAAAAAGGTTCATGAAATAGGATAAGCACATGGCCATAAATTGTGCTAAGCGAGTGGTATAGACAAGAAACTCTAAGGAGTGTGTGTGAAGTATCACCGGTTTTGACACAAGGAATAACTGGTTCAAAGCGTTTATGCTACCTAAAATTTTGTTAAAGTTTTATGATATTTTCACTAAGGTTAGGTTTAAATCGAAAGATACCTAACTGTATTAATGCTTTTGGTCTTTAATTTCTGATGTGGACTTAATTTGTTTTAAACAAGTAGGGGATTATTGAGATTTTGTTTAAATAAATTAAGTAGATGTTTGTGTATGCATCCTCTTGGTCTTCTATAACCATTCATATTTGTAACTGAATGGTCATTAATTTGAGTAATGACAATTTAGTTAGTGTACCATTCATATTTGTAACTGAATGGTCATTAATTTGAGTAATGACAATTTGGTTGGTGTAACCTCTTGGCCTCTATATGACCATTCATATTTGTAAATGGTCGTTAACTTGAGTAATACAATTTTAGTTATCAATGGCCATTCTATATTGTTTAAGGTGTGATAATGGTAATGGAGCAATGGCTATATAAAGAGATAACTAGATCCACAAACAAATAAAATTAACTTCTTGTCTACAATCGAGTTTTCATTAGTGCTTTGGTACAAACTCGATCGTACAAACTCGATCAAGGCTTATCGTATCCTGCGGCGTATTTGTTATTCACCCACAAAGCATTCGAGAGGGTGCAAATAATGTTTAAGAAAAGTGTTCCGTGCGTGATTCAAGCCTATCCTTAACTTCATCTCTCTCGGTCCTTATCCTTATTCTTATTCTTATCATTATCTATATCTAGTTCAATAGATTTTTCATACTATCACTAAATATAATTTTATTCAAGCATAATATATAAAATCTAATATGCAAAATAGGAGAAATAGCATACCAATCATCTATTTAATGCATTTTCAAAATTATCATCTTAAGAAAATTTTTTATCAATTAAAACACGTCCGGCCTTAGCTCATTATTCCCTTGGGTTAAACTATGCAAAACACCGTAGGCATAGAGGTTCAGGAGGCATATTTTAATACAAATTTTTTTTAAACTTTAAGAAACAAATCATACCACATGATATAATAAATAAAATATTAAAAGATAATAGCATGCATTTAAAATTTAATCAAATGGATAAGATGCTATTTTATCTTTTTTTTTTTTCAAAAATCGCATGAAAAGCTAAAATCATGCGTTTAAATAAGCTAGCGGAATAGATATGCTTGCCAACCGCTTAATGGATAAAGCATTGAATTTTAACTTATCCGTTGGTTCAATTTTTATCATAATGAATATGATAAAATAAATTATATCTCATAAATCCTTATCTCCTTTATCACCTCCCAGGAAGGAAGGCTCAGGAAGAGGCTTCAACAACTTCAGCTGGATTCTTTATGGATGGAAGATTAAATTAAGTTTTAGTCCTGTATTTATTTTTCATTTAAGCAATTGACTGTATTTGTTTGATTGAGTCATGTTTAAGTTCTTTATTTCAATTAAGTGAAAAGGAGTTTAGCCCAAAAAAACCTGATCTGGTTCAGCACAAGAAGAATGGGTGAAGTCACCAACATTGAAGCTATATCATCACGCCACATCAACAAAGAATGTCGCCCAATGAATAGAAAGATTTTGAATCAAGTCAAAGTCCCCACAACCGTATCTTCTTGGGATCCACCTCCACAACCACCTTCTCTTATCATGAGACGCCCCACATTCTCCTCTTCGTACGTCTCCTCTTGGAAACCACCTCCATAAATCAAGGGACGTCCATATTGGAAACCACCTTCACAAATCAAGGGACGTCCATATTGGAAACTGCCTTCACAAATTATGGGATGCTCACATTGACGCTCACATTGAAAATCACCTCCACAAATCATGAGACGCCCCACATTCTTCTCTTCGCTAGCCGAGATCTTCTTTCTTTAATGATAATATGGTGTAAGTGCTTGGTAGTCTATAAAAAGGGATCCTGGCTTTTTGTAAAAGAGGAGATGATTAATAAAGTTTTCTTGAGAAAATCCCCTGCTTGTTAGATGGGTCCCCTGTGAGAGGGTAGGTGTGAGGCCTGGTGTCTATTTATATCGTCCACATTTTATCCTTCTTTCCCCACTTTGCTTCAAGCCCATTTTCAACCGATCAAGGATCCCCAGCTTCCATGGTTCCAAAGTTGCAGGTTGTTCCCACCATGAATCAAGGTACAAAAGCTTACAATATGGTGGAATCCCTTGTCATCCTCAAGTTCCTTCCCTGAGTGCATCGATTTTACTTAAGTTTATTAATTGTTGGGAGAACCCTCTTTAAAATCCTTTTAGATATGCAATTATTAGATTTACTTAGCCCTAATTTGAATGGTTTCTTAACCACAAAGATCTGCTTCTTTATTACTTTGTTTAAATTCTAAATTCAAACTTTGTTTAGTCTTCTAAGTCCCCTCCATAAAATTTCTAGTTCTTAAACAATGAGTGAATGCATGTGTTATTTCACTTAATCGTTCATTTAATCTTTACTAATTCTATTAGAAATACATCCCATGTCGGTTGTCCACATCATCATGGTATCAGAGCATAGTTGGTTAGGGCGAAATTTCTAGTTTTGCTTGCTCGCTGGATTATCTGAATATTACAGTATATGGTCTGATGTTTTAATTATTTCAGCATCTAGAAAATTCAAATTTTTATGATTTTATTTTTTTAGATTCTTTATAATTCAAAGTATTTTTCATAATTTTCTCAGGCATTATTTCGGACTGCAAATTTTTTGCCAGCCGAAATAAGGTGTGAGAATAGGTTCTGTTCTGTTTTCTGAGTTGACTGGGTTCCAGGAACTACCCAGTAAAGCAACGAATTTTAAATTTAATTTTCTTTCACCTGGAGTATCATTATTGAGTTAAGAGTATTCTGTAAATTTTTTTGAATTTTCTGAATATTTTACATAACACTCCTCGCATCACTTTGGAGTTGCAACACACACAAAAATTCTGCACATGATTTTAGGATTCATATGAATGTTACATACATCTCATGATAAATCAAGTTAAGGGCTTGTGTGCCTAATTGCACTGCATTACAACTAGGTTAGGTACACCTTACCAAATCCAAGCTCAATCAAGTGCAACCATGGACCAAAATTTTGAGACCTTGATGAAAACCCTGAATGATCAAATGGCCCGACTAAACCAAAATCTGACTGATCAATTGACCCAAACCACCCAAAGCAACTGATCAAATGACCCATATCACTTTTAGGCTTGACCAATTAGAGGCAGGTACTCCTACAAGAGCCCAGGAGGCCTAAATGGAATTAGAGCCTGAACCAGAGTTAAGTATGCCCATCAACCCTAGAAGAGCTTTACACCAAGACCTGTTTCCTGAACCCAATCCTAGAAGGCCTAATCAAGAGCCTTTCTTTGAGCCAAATCCTAGAAGACTCAATTTTAATCAAGTCCATGACTTGAATCCTAGGAGAGCACTCTATGACCCAGCTTATGAGCCAAATCCTAGGAGACCCAATCAGGACCAAATAGACCAGTATGACCGAACTCTTAGGAATACTAGATTAGAAGCACCCACTTTTGATGGAAGTCTAGATCCTAAGGTTTATGTAGATTTGAAGGGCGAGATGGATCAGTATTTTGAGTGGTACGAAATGATTAAGGAAAGAAAGTGCAAATTTGCAAAGCTTAGGTTAGTCTGTCAAGCTCGGTTATACTGGGGAAATGTCGAGAGATTCATTAGACAGAGAGGTGATGTTTCCATAGTAACCTGGAGAGCAATGAAGCATAGACTTAGAGAGAAGTACCTTCCCATGTCCTACTGCCAAAGACTTCTAGATCAGTGGCAGAGATTGACACAAGGAACAAAGAGTGTAGCTGAGTACATTGCAAAGTTTGATGAATTTGTGATGAGATGCAATGTCGATGAGTCCGAATCAGTTACCTTATCTAGATTCAGAGCCGGATTAAGGGAAGAGATCTAGAAAGAGTTGTTCATGATACAAGTTCAAGATTTAGAGCTAGCCTATCAGATAGCACGCGATGATGAGAGATTTCATATGGGACCAGTTTATCGCAGACCAGAAACCCTAGAACTAGTGCACCTAGTCAGCAGCCAGGACCAAGTCAGATGTGATCCAACCGGCCTAACCCTGGTACACCTCTGACTCATAGAGATGATAAGGGCAAAGCAACAGAAGTTTAGAGAAACCCAAACTAGAATGCTTGCTTCAAATGTCATCAGATAGGCCATTATGCAAGCAATTTCCCAAATAGAGCTTTGTACATGGAAGGGTTAGAGGAAAATGAGTTTGAATCCAAAGCACCCTTAGATGATTGTATCGAGGAAGTATATCAGGCCGAGGATAATCTGGCAGATGAGTATGAAGGTGATGAGGATCTTGTAGACCCTGACCTTTTGGGAGTAGTTAGATGCATCCTTACCCAGACTAAGACCCAAGACGATTGGCGTAGGACTAACATCCTACAAACCTTTGTCAAGTTAGGGGATAAGGTGTGTAAGATAATCATAGATAGTGGAAGTTGTGTGAATGCCATATCTACTAGTGCTGTCAAAACTTTAGGCTTATCCACAGCTCCCCATACAAACCCCTATAAGGTTTCTTGGATAGACTCCACATCAATTCCTATCAAAAGTAGGTGTCTAGTCCAAATCCAATTACAGTCCTATCCGGAGAAAGTGTGGTGTGATGTTCTACCAATGGGAGTGAGTAGTATCATCTTAGGTCGACCCTGGTTATTTGACCATGATGCAATCCTTTTTGGCCGATCTAATTATTGCTCATTCATGCACCTTGGGAAGAAGTTTGTAATCAACCCTTCACCACCTAAGGACACGGTTAAGAGAGGCTCGAGCCACCTAAAGAAAACAAAGACTAGAGTCAATCTGATAACTGCAAAGGAGATTAAGAAAGAACTCACTAAGTATACACCTGTTTGGATCTTAACCGCTAGAGAAACACAATAGCCTACCCATAAAGAGCACCCTCAGGAAGTAGTTGAATTATTAGAGGACTTTAAGGATGTATTTTCAAATGACCTGCCTGACCACCTTCCACCACTTAGGGACATCCAACATGCCATTGATTTAGTCCCAGGAGCAACCTTACCAAACCTTCCACATTATAGGATGAACCCTATAGAACACCTAGAGTTGCAAAGATAAGTAGGGGATCTCCTTAGGAAAGGATTTGTTAGGGAAAGTTTGAGTCCTTGTGCAGTTCCAACCCTATTAACACCTAAAAAGGATGGCACGTGGAGGATGTGTGTCGATAGTTGTGCCATAAATAAAATTACAGTAAAATATAGGTTTTTCATTCCCCGCTTGGACGATATGCTAGATATGATGGCCGGTGCAACTATATTTTCCAAGATTGATTTGAAGAGTGGCTATCACCAGGTTAGGATTAGACCAGGGGATGAGTGGAAGACTGGATTTAAGACTAAGGATGGTTTATTTGAATGGGTAGTGATGCCATTTGGGTTGTCCAATGCACCTAGCACATTTATGAGGATCATGACCCAAGTCCTACATGCCTTCATGGGAAAATTTATAGTAGTATACTTTGATGATATTTTGATTTACAGTAGGACTAAGGAAAGCCACTTAGACCACGTTAGACAACTATGTACAACCCTTAGGAAAGAGAATCTCTATGCTAATTTGAAGAAGTGTGAGTTATTAACCCATAGAGTCACTTTCCTAGGTTTTATTGTCACCCCTGATGGAGTTTCAGCTGATCCTGAAAAGATAAAAACCATAGTTGAGTGGCATGTTCCCAAAACTGTTCATGATATTCATAGTTTTCATGGTCTAGCCACCTTCTATAGGAGATTCATATGAGGTTTTAGCTCCATTGTCGCCCCAATAACTGATTGTCTTAGGAATTGTAGTTTTAATTGGACCAAAGCAGTTAATAGAGCCTTCCTAGAGATAAAAGATAGAATGACACAAGCACCTATTTTGAAGTTACCAGACTTTACCAAAGTATTCGAGGCAGCTTGTGATGCATCTGGAGTTGGAATAGGCAGAGTTTTAAGCCAGGAGAACCATCCCATAGCTTTCTTTAGTGAAAAATTAAATAATGCTAAGCTTAAATATTCCACCTATGATAAAGAACTCTATGCGGTAGTGCAAGCTTTAAAGTATTGGAGACATTATCTTCTACCGCAAGAATTTGTCCTATTCTCTGATCACGAGGCCCTTAGATTTCTTAATTCCCAGAAAAAGTTGAATCCTAGGCATGCCAAATGGGTAAAATACATCCAAGCCCACACTTTTGTCCTGAAACACCATGTCGGGGCTGAGAATAAGGTAGCCGATGCTTTGAGTCGTTGAACCTTACTTTTACATTCAGTTAGCACTGAAGTTGTTGGATTTGAGAGACTTAAAGATGAGTATGCAACTTGTCTAGACTTTAGTGAAATTTACCAGGCCTTGAGTCAAGGACCATCTAGTGGCTATAGTGATTATACCCTTCTAGATGGTCATCTGTTTAAAGAGAACAAGCTCTGTATTCCCAAAACTTCCTTGAGAGACTTTCTAGTTTGGGAGACCCACACGGGAGGTTTAGCTAGTCACTTTGGTATAAATAAGACCATTTTAGCTATTGAGGACCAGTTTTTTTAGCCAGGACTTAAGAGACAAGTTGCCCAGATAGTGGCTAGGTGTCGAACTTGTGCTGTTGGCAAGCAGCAGAAGTAAAATACTGGACTTTATACACCCTTACCTGTACCCGATTGTCCCTGGCAGGACCTTAGCATGGATTTCATATTAGGCCTACCTAAGACCCAGCGAAAACATGATTCGATCTTTGTTGTGGCTGATAGGTTCTCAAATATGGCTCACTTTATCCCTTGTTCCCAAACCGTTGATGCCTCTAGAGTCGCCAAACTTTTTCTAGATGGAGTGGTAAAGCTACATGGTCTGCCTAAAACCATAGTGTCTGATAGGGATGTCAAATTCACCAGCTACTTTTGGAAAACCCTATGACATTTGTTAGGTACCAAATTGAAATTCTCCACTGCCTACCACCCCCAGACTGATGGCCAGACTAAAGTCATAAATAGGAGTCTAGGCAACCTATTGAGGTGTCTTGTAGGAGAACATCTGGGAAATTGGGATTTATTATTACCTCGTGCTGAGTTTGCATACAACAGTTCAGTCAATAGGTCTACTGGGAAAAGCCCCTTTGAGATTGTCCATGGTTATAAATTTAGAAGACCTATCGACCTCATTCCATTACCATCACATGCACGAGTATCTGAGTCCGCTGAGTCATATACACAACATATTAAGGAGTTGCATAAAGAAATTAGTAAAAACATTCAAATGAGTAATGAAGTATATAACATATGGCTAACTCACGTAAAAGAATGAAGGAATTTAATGAAGGAGACTCTGTAATGATTAAACTTAGACCTGAAAGGTTTCCACCGGGAACTATGAAGAAACTACATGCCCGGGGAGCTGAACCTTTCAAAGTAATAAAGAAAGTAGGACCTAATGCATATGTTTTAGAGTTACCACCAGATTATGGTATTGTTCCACATTTAATATTTCAGATCTAAAATAATACAATGAACCAACATTAATTCCTAGTGAGTCTTTTGGGCCTTATCCTGCCTTTGAGAGTAAAACCCTATCTGAGTGTCCACTAGTAATTCCACCAGACCGGAGAGACAGAGTTGAACGTATTTTGGATGACCATGCGATTACCACCAGAAATAAAGGCTATCAACGTTACCTGGTTCATTGGCAAGGCCGACCTAAATCCCAGGACTCCTGGATCACCCGAGAGGATCTTCAACAAATTGCACCAGACTTACTAGAGAAATATCATGGACAGATTGATCCTTACTCAACAGGGTCGAGTTCCTCCCATCCGGAGAGAATTGGTGCGGACACCAGGCTCAGGAAGAGGCTTTAACAACTTCAGCTGGATTCTTTATGGATGGAAGATTAAATTAAGGTTTAGTCCTGTATTTATTTTTCATTTGAGCAATTGACTATATTTGTTTGATTGAGTCCTGTTTAAGTTCTTTATTGCAATTGAGTCAAAAGGAGTCTAGCCCAAAAAAACCCGATCTGGTTCAGCACAAGAAGAATGGGTGCATGGTCATGAAGTCACCAACATTGAAGACATATCATCACACCACATCAACTAGGAATGTCGCCCAATGAATAGAAAGATTTTGAATCAAGTCAAAGTCCCCACAATTGTATCTTCTATGGATCCACCTCTACAATCACCTCCTCTTATCATGGGACACCCCACATTCTCCTCTTCGCACGTCTCCTCTTGGAAACCACCTTCACAAATCAAGAGACGTCCATATTGGAAACTACCTTCACAAATCAAGGGACGTCCATATTGAAAACCGCCTTCACAAATCATGGGACGCCCACATTGATGCCCATATTGAAAATTGCCTCCACAAATCATAAGACACCCCATATTCTTCTCTTTGCTGGCCGAGATCTTCTTCCTCTAATGATAATATGGTGTAAGTGCTTGGTGGTCTATAAAAAGGGCTCCTGGCTTTTTGTAAAAGAGAAGATGATTAATAAAGTTTTCTTGAGAAAATCCCCTGCTTGTTAGATGGGTCCCATGTGAGAGGGTAGGCGTGAGGCCTGGTGTCTATTTATATCGTCCATATTTTATCCTCCTTTTCCCACTTTGCTTCAAGCACATTTTCAACCATCAAAGATCTCTGGCTTCCATGGTTCCAAAGTAGCAGATTGTTCTCACTATGAATCAAGGTATGAAAGCTTATAATATGGTGGAATCCCTTGTCATCCTCAAGTTCCTTCACTGAGTGCATCGATTATACTTAAGTTTATTAATTGCTAGGAGAACCCTCTTTAAAATCCTTTCAGATCTGCAATTATTAGATTTATTTAGCCCTAATCTGAGTGGTTTCTTAACCACAAAGATCGGCTTCTTTATTACTTTATTTAAATTCTAAATTCAAACTTTGTTTAGTCTTCTAAGTCCCCTCCATAAAATTTCTAGTTCTTAAATAATGAGTGAATGCATGTATTATTTTACTTAATCATTCATTTAATCTTTACTAATTCTATTAGAAATGCATCCCACATCGATTGTCAATTCTATTAGAAATACATCCCACGTCATCAAATCGGTATGGGAAAAAGAAAATATCCAGCATGAGAAGAAGAGAAATCCCTTTTTTTTATATTTATGTAGGCACCTATGGCCGTTCATTTCCTTCATCACGTACGGAAGGAAAACCGGAAAATGGAAAGGGAAAAAAAAGGCAAAATGCACATCCCATGCATTGAACTTGAGACCTCCCATTCAAAACCCTAAGCTCTAACGACCACACGATCATCCCTTTTTTCATAATTAATATCAACTTTCTTTTATTTAAGCCATACTTAAGAATAAAAAAAGTTTTCTTAGCATGTAACTCCTTTCGGTACGTAGGTAGTTGGGTCAAACGCACCATGGTACTACTAATAGCCTTCCTTATTGGTATGTCCCTAATATCCCTATCATACACCCATTGGATCAAATAATTCAAGGTACTACAAGTAGCCTCCCCTTTAGATTATCCCTATATGAGAGAAATAGAGACCAAGAACAGAAGTTGCTCTAAAAGATTTAATTAAATCCTAAAATAATTAAATCTCAAATAGTGGAAACACTCGCAACAAAACAAACAAGGCAGAGGTATTGAGGCTCTGATACCAACTATTAGAGATCTATTAAAAAATCTACACAGAAATTATATAGAAATAATAACAGGATCAATGTATTACCTCCAGCCATTGTTTATGATCTAACTCTTGAGGATCTGTATCAGGATTTTGATTGAGTTGAGTGCTTCCAATCAACAAGCAATCGTACAACGATGGTGTATCTCTTAGGATTTGCTCTTGTTCAGGGATCCAATCTCTTTGGCTTCTCTATGGTTTTCTCACGTATGATGTGATATTAAAAATCTTAGAAGGGATATCTAATTATAGAGATTTTCTTAACTCCCATCCACCATCTACTCTCATCAAAGTAGGCATTTTAAATTTTCAAAAGAGATATAATTATCACTTAATTAATTAGTGGATGGATATTGTTGAGAGTTATCTTCAAAAGATTGAGATATATCTGCAAGTGGTTACCAAATAAAATAAAATAAAATAGGACCATCACGAACGGGATACTACATTACATACCATTAAACATTATAAATCCTCCTCTTCTTCTCCATCATCCTTTATTCGATTGCTTCTACCCTTATCATTTGTTAATACTGCAACAAATGTGGTCAAGCCGCAAATAGATGCTTCAAACACTTTCCATATATCTATGCCTCAGTGTCCATCTGCTAATCATGTTGTCGTTTCAGCTATTACTCCAAATCTATAAATATTAGACTTGGGAGCGTCTCATCATGTTACCTCTAATCTATCCAATTTATCTCTTCATCAACCATATGAAGGTTCCAATGATATTCATATTGGTGATAGTTAGGTTTGCAAATCACTCATACCAAGTCTACCTTTATTACTTCATCTTACAATTTATCTAATGTTCTTTGTGCTCCTTTTATTAAACAAAATTTTATTTTTATTTCTAAATTTTTTCATTCAAACCAAACATCTATTGATGAAATTTTTCCTTCCCATTTTGTTATTAACGGTTTGCGAACTGGGACTCCTCTTCTTCGTGAAAGAAACTAGCATGATCTCTATGAGTGGCCATCAGTTGAATGTGTAAATAAAAGTCCTATATATCGTTTCTTTATGGTGTTGCTGCTGTAGCTTCTCAAGCAATATGGCATAGGTGTCTTGATCATCCCTCTTTTAAAATAATAAATAAAGCTGTTCAATTTAGATTGCTATCACTCTCATTGTTTTGTTCTTGTAATTTCTTTATTAATCTTGCTTATATAATAAAAGTCATTGTTTGCCATTTAGAGAATTTAGTTTAAAAAGTCATAGACCTCTTGATTTAATTTACATTGATGTTTGGCATCCCTCTTCAGTTGAATCTATTGATGGATATAAATATTATGTTATTTTTGTTGATTATTTTACTAAATATATCTGGTTCTATTCTTTATGTTTAAAATATGATGTTTTCATATATTTCATCAGTACAAAGCTGTTACTGAAATTTTTTTCATCTTTCTATTACTTCTATATATTCGGATGTTGGCATAGAATATACCATTTTCAAAGATTTTCTCTGTGCTATGAGAATTAAACATCTTAAAACACCATCACAAACACCTCAACACAATGGCACTGCCAAAAGGCAACACAAATATTTTGTCAAAACTGGTTTAACTCTTCTTAATCAAGCAAAAATTTCTTATAAATACTACACATATGCCTTTCAAAGTGCGATTTATTTAATTAATTGTCCCCCAACTCCTGTTCTCAAATTTTCATCTCCTTATAAAAATTTATTTAATCAATCATCAAATTATAACAAACTTCGTGTTTTGGGATATTTATGTTTTTTATGGCTTAAACCATATATGGCTCACAAACTAGAACCAAAATCATCTCCGTTTATTTTTCTTGGATACTCAGCTAAATCAAAGTGTTTATTTTGTATGGATTTAAAAACACAAAATTTACATGTCTCGTCATGTTCACTTTGTCAAAAATGAATTTCCTTCATTCAAGTTCCTTTACTAATATATCTTCAAATATGTCCTTTGCTGATTGGCTTATGTTTCCGCTTATTTTTTCAATGCCTACGCCTAAGCCACAAGTTGTACAACAAACTCTAGTTAACGAAGCAACGATGGCTCCGCTACATATACTACCATAGCCACCTCTAACATCATGGCCGACCATTTCTATAGGGCAAACATTCCCACAAATCTCTTTTCTTCTCTAAATATTTCTAATTCCTTTGCTCCTACCACTTTCTTCCTTCATCAACCTTTGGCAATATCCCACCCACCCCAGCTGAATATTTCCTCCTCTCAACCCATCGTGTCATCTCAACCAATACAACCAACCACTCACTATAAATATCCTTCTCACTCCATAACCATCCAATCAAAAAATAATATTTTTAAACCAAAATGCCTCTACCAAACTATCACAACCCATCCTTTACCTGAATCTATTGAACCCACTTGTGTTTCCAAAGCTATCAAATATGTTGAATGGAGGCAAGCCATCTCTGATGAAATTACAGCACTTCTTCAAAATGGTACATGGGAACTTGTGCTGCCTAGCTCTTCTCAAATGTTGTCGATTGCAAATGGATATTTCACATTAAATAAAATCCTAATGGCTTTATCTCAAACTATAAAACTCGTCTTGTTGCTAAGAGGTTTCATCAGCAACCTGGTATTGATTTTCATGACACCTTTAGTTCGATAGTTAACTGACAACTATTCATCTTATTATTGCTCTCGCTTTATCTAATAATTGGTCATTTCGACAATTGAATGTTAACAATACTTTCCTTCATGGTACATTATCAAAGGAAGTTTTCTTGCAGTAACCGTCAAGGTTTGTTGATCAAGCTAAGCCAAGTTTTGTGTTAAACTCAAGAAGGTCATCTACGGACTCAAACAAGCTTCGCGGGTATGGTATAATGAGTTAAAGGAGCTCTTACTTTCTTATGGTTTTGTTAATTCTCACAGTGATACATTTTTATTTATATATCATACATCCACTATCATGCTTTATTTCTTGGTGTATGTTGATGATTTGATAGTTACTGGCAATAACACTAGCTTTCTCAATTGGTTTCTACTCCATTTGGATTGCTCCTTACTCATTACAAATACATTCGTAATCTTTTAGCAGAAACGAACATGTGCTAAAGAATGTGCTACACCCATGTCATCTTCTCAATCTTTACAATTTCATGATGGTTCTACACCTATAGATGCTACACAATATCATCAAGTTATTGGTACTCCAATACCTATCTTTCACTCATTCGAATGTATCATCGCCATTAATAAGCTGGCTCGTTATATGTATGCTCCAACTGAAAACTATTGGTCTATAGCCAAGCGTGTCATACTCTACCTGAAAGATACTTTGCATCATAGTCTCTTCCTCAAACACATCATGGTCTCTTCCTCAAACACAACCAAAAACTCCTTGTCACTGCCTTTACTGATTCCAACTGGGCAGGAAATCAAAACGATTGCATATCTACCTCAGCCTACATTATTTGTCTAGGTGGCAATACAATCTTAGATCATCTATAGAAGCGGAATATTGATCTTTAGCTTCTTGTGCATATGAGGTTCTTTGGATTAAAAATTTGTTACAAGAGTTATATGTTACGTATCCATCTGCTCTGCAATTTTTTTGCAATAATAGTGGTGCCACTTATCTCTCCTTCAATCCAGTTTTTCACTCAGCACATTGCTATTGACTATCACTTTGTTTGTGATCATGTTGCTAGAGGATCCTTTGTTGTTTCTTATGTCTCTACCAAAGATCAACTTGCTGACGCTCTCACCAAGCCACTTCCAACTATCACATTCAAATAATTAGGATCTAAGATCATATCTCCAATGGGAGCACCGTCTTAGAGGGGCATATCAAAGAATCCTTTTCATCATTGCAACTCTCAACCAATCTTCCTGCAAACTCAACATCATCAGTATCTCTAATAGCCTCGGATTTACTAACAAATCATCCATCGGTCTTCGCACCGAAGCAGTCTTGTCAATCTCAACATGATCATTATCTCCAAGACTGTAATAGATAATCATTATCTCCAAGAATATAACGGATAATCATTATCTCCAAGATTATAACTGATAAACATTATCTTCAAGACTACAATGAATAATCATTATCTCTAAGACTGTTATAAATATGATCATTATTTTAACTATTTTTTTTCTCTTCCTTGTAAATAGCACGATTGTTATTTTAATAGTCTATAAATATTGTAATATGTAAACACTTACAATCATTTAATACAATAAATATTTAACTTATATTATCTTCACAAAATACTTGTAAAAATAAGAGATGGGAATCATAGACTAATTTTATGTTGACAAGACTCATAAAGAGAATTAAATAAGTTTTCTAAAGAGATTAGGATAAAATAAGACATCAAAACTCAAAAAAAAGTATCATTAAAAGACAACTTTTCTTGTTTTTGCTCTTTTTGACTAGATCAATATGAAAGAGAAGGAAAGCAAAGTGGTAAAAAAACTCAGTATCCTTTTTTATCTTTCGATGGACAAGTAGAGAAAGAAAGTAAAATGAAGAAAATAGGAAGGCTAGAGAAGAGATGCAAGAGGGGCTGATAGTGAATGAGGGTTTTACTCTCTCAATTTTTCCTCTCTAACAATAGGTAGGACGAGGGAGACAAAGTGAATGCGAGAGAGAGAGAGAGATGGGTCAGGAGGGGAAAGAATGGTTGGAATGGTGGTGGGGGTTGGGCAACTTCAATGGAGGAAAAAAATAGGGCTCTTCAAAGAAAATAGGGGCGCTACCCTATTTAGTTGACGGAGAAGGCATTCTAAGGTTGGCCTTGGCTCGGCTTGGGTTGGCTTATTCCAAGCCTAGGTGTATGCCAATCCCCATTATAATTAACTAGGTTTTGAAGTTTGGACTGCACTACCTAAGTGATGAACTTAGAACATCAAGAAAGAAGGCATTCTTCCTTGAAGCTAATCATCAAGGAAGCAATGGTCTCTATTGGCAAACTTCAAATTTACGATTAGTTTAGAGAAGATTTTAAAAGCATTGAAAGCTCGAGAACATTATTTATAGATTTCTTCTCTCCTCTCATGGGAATTCCAATTCAATAGCCACATTCTTTTTCTTGCTTTTTGGTTCTACTATTCAGTATCTATCCTCTTGGGTAATGTCTTCTTTTGTTTTGTTTTCTTTCTTTTCTTCTATTCTATTGAAACTTTCTTTGGCTCTATCTCTTTGTATTTTTGTTCCTCTCTTTTCCCTCTTAACTAAAGCTTTCTTAATTTTTAGCTCTTTATATATATTTTTGTTTTAAATTTAATAAACAAGTAAAATTTTCCTCTTTGATAAGGTAGAATTCTTTAACTTTTAGTAGGTTGACACATGCTAGCTTGATCTGCATTAGCATCACCAACAACACAATCGAGAAAATGATTTAGAGGCACATGTCTAACAGATTAGTAGGCGATACACATCCAATAAGTTAACATATGCATATTGGTTGACTGATAAGAATGGATGCTTGTCTATATAAAATGTAGCCTATAGTACCCCATGCAGTCTTATCTAAAAAAATAGGCTCATCATAATGAAGCATCTTGCTCATGATTTGGACTATTTATACGGTTTCATCACAAGCATGCTAGGATGTCAAGCACATATCTATAAAAGACAAGCTTGATCAAGAGCTAGACATAACTAATCTATCCATAACTCATCTCCAATAAGACTATACCTCGCTCCCTCTCCCTCTCTATTACATTCTATTTTCTTCATAAACTTAAAAAGATATAAAGTTCACCCTTTGTCATGCTCATCATCCCTCTTCATTGGCTTGAATATTAGAGGGCCCTTGTCAAGAAATCCTTAGCACGGCTATTCACATTCTTTCTCTGCTATCACAGGTCATATTAGTGGATACATTAGCTTTTATTGTTGGATTTATTGATGATCTTATTTGGAAATTATTATTTTTATCATCCATCCTGTGGGGTCCCATAATTGAATTCTGACACCATCACTTTTAATTAAAAAAACCAAACTTACAACCTCTAGTCAATGGAATGAGTGAGTGTAAATATTGGCAGAAGTCTTCATCTACCATAAAACATGCTTTTCAAATTACTTATTTGTATTTTTGTTTTCTACAAATTTGGCCATCGTAACTAACATTTGTTGTAGATTCATTGAACATATCAATGATTGGATATTGCATTCAACTCAATATATTCAAAAAATATGTTAAAGCTGGTTAGTTCCCCTTTAATTTTTTTGAGAGAGAAAGGGATGAAAAATTTAAATGGATATTTTGAACTCCTATTATACAACATTTCTTTGTCTTTGCAAGCATCCTAGGGTAAACGTGTATGATAATGTCCCAAAAGCTTCACGAAAAGAATTTCAAAGTGATTCAAGAAAAATGGTGGAGAAGTTTGAGAGAATTCTTTCTAGTTTTCTAGATGATAGGGTGCTTAAAAATCAAACAACTATCTACTATGGACATTGGATGAATGCAATATGCATGGTGCATTTATGACTTAAGAGGAAGAATTTACAAAAATATTTCTTCTATCATAATTCTGATTGTACATAGGTGGTGCCATAGATAATAAAATGTTCAGGGGCATAATTATGTTAGATAAAGACTAGAAAGATTAAATGTGGCTTTAAAATAGGGGCACAGAGGTATTAGGTAAAGACCTTAAAAATTGGATGGTGGCTTTAAATAGATGAAATTGAAGATACAATTGTTATAAAAAATGATTTTATTCCATCAATTATAAATATTTAGAATGTTTTAACAAAATAAAAATATTTATTAAAATGGAAGTCAAATGTCAACCGAAACATGAGATCATATAGTATTTTGGAGGAATAAATTTTTATGTTTATTAGCCACAGGACAGGTGCAATGCATATCTTCTTGCGATTAAAAAAAAAAATGAAGAGTAGGTATTAGAGTCTAATATATTCAAGAGCCAAATTTATAAGTATGATTAATCTGAGAATTAAATTTGAGGAAAGTATAGAGGACAATTTATTTGGACTTTTGTAAAAAAAAAAGGTTTGGATCTAATTGGAAATGGGAGGACGTGTGCTAGTTAATAACAAAGTAATATACTGTTAAGATAAATTAGAGGGAGACATATTCTCGGCATAAATATTGACAAACAAAATCAAGAGTAAATAAATTTTTAATCATAAATATTATTTATATATATATATATATATATATATATATATATAAGGGATTAAAAAAATGAATAGTAGGTGTTAGAGTCTAATATATTCAAGAGCCAAATTTAAAAGTATGATTAATTTGAAAATTAAATTTGACGAAAACATAGAGTACAAGTTATTAGGACTTCTGTAAAAAAAAAGTTTGGGTCTAAATGGAAAATGGAAGGATGTGTGCCAGTTAACAACAAAGTAATATACTATTAAGATAAATTAGAGGAAGACATATTCTCTGCATAAATATTGACAAACAAATCAAGAGTAAATATTTTTTAATCCTAAACATTATATATATATATAACAAATGGATGGATGGGTCCCACACGGAAGTAATAAGAACTATTTCTTGCATCGAAGGTTCTCTTCTAAATGTTAATTTTGGTGCCAAATTATGCTCCATCAATGTAGATCTAGCAGAAGGAGATGGAAAAGGTAATAGGCGTCCAGGTATATATGACAGGCTTTAGCATGGAATTGCCGTCATCAATAAAACATATTAGAACTTCAGTATTATATTAGGAGAGTTCAACTAAAGCTCTTCTTGTTAAAGTTAATATTAGTGGAGTGTAGACTGTTAGATCTGCGAGAGAAGTGTAGACTGTGGAATTGTCTAGGAGTATTTAGAAGTTTTTGATTTGCTAGATTAATGCCACCTGACATGATATTTATGGGAACTGCATTCATTAATAAAACATATATTACAAGTCAATGGTTTTAATATCTTCAGATTGGAATTTATTGGTATAATCATTCTTGCAATGTATACTTCAGTACATGGCACTGTTTTGTGGGTCACTCAATGTGATATATATAGCCCTTTTTTTTTCATCAATATGTATATCCCCTTTTTTTCATTAGCATGACATCAATTTGGTTTGAAAGAAATTATATATATATATATATATATATATATTAAAAATCCAACAAAAGTCTGCTGAGAAAAGATTTGTCTCATAAAATGTTGCGCTCCAAAAGAGAGAGGACTCCACTAGATTTATTAAGGTTTACCTTTGTATCAATCTGTGTTTAAAAATTCATGAACTTATTTCGTTACAAGAAAGTAAGACGGATAAGGTTCATATTAACTTAGACTATCATAGTTCAAAAGGATCCAATTGGTACTTGCCCATCTTTTTTAACTGGTTATAAATCATTCAATCTTTCTTTAATTTTTTAATATGGGAATCTGATGCATGATTCAGATACCATATTATAATAATTCGGATTCGAAAACCTATGAATCCGTTTCGTTACAAAGAAACAAGATGGATAAGATCCATAGCTATCACAGTTCAAAATGATTCAATTGGTACTTTTCTATTTTACTCAATTGATTATAAAATTTTAATTTTTTTTTAATTTTTTGATATTAAACTAAAAGAAAGAATATCATAATCCCTAAATTATGCAGGCCTAAATTGGACCTCCAGTTCGGAGAAGTCCTACATGATCACGATTCCATGATGGTAAACGGACAACTTAATTAGCAGCTAACCAGTTTTTTAAATTAAAAAAGATAAGGGCCTACCGAACGGTTACCTCACCTGGAAACCTAAAGCTGACATTTTACTCAGCTAACCCGTTGATAATAGAAGGCACTCTCCATTGGTCCTCCACCATGGCCATTTATTGCTCCACTAATCCACTCTGAGCGAATCAAACAAATCCTATCCGTTCCTTCTCTTGGACGACGGTTCCGGGTAAACCTTTCCGCATGGCGTTGGCGTGGCCTGCGGTGGCGTTAGGAGACCATGAGAGTGGGAGTCTTCGACAGGAAAGCTGGGAGGAAAGCGGACATGGGGGTTTGACTTTGGGCACCGTTGGCGGTGGTGGCCACGAGAAAAACTCTCCCCCGAGCCCACTGACACGTGGCGGTTTCTCTCGGGGCGGATTCTCCGGCGGAGGATCGTTTTCTGTCCCCGTCCGGTTAAAGCAGCATTTACACCGTACGGTGAAAATAGTAATTACCGAGTAAATGTGATGGCAAAATGTGGGAGGGAGGGGAAATATAGATGGAGAAAGGGGACCTCCCTTGCCTTTGCCTCTGAGGGGAAGAAGGGAAGAGAGAAGGAAGGAAGGAAGAAAGAAACCGAAGGGTTGGATTGCAAAAAAGAAATCAGTCAACTGAGGGAAAGGAGAACAGCTTCCCTCCCCCATTCCCCAAAAAAAACAAAAAAAGGCACGGCGGTGTTTATCTTTTCCTTTCATCACTCCTTTCCCGTTTCTTTCTATTTCCTTTATTTTTTTTTTGCCTTCCATTTTCTTTTCTGATCCCTTGAAAGCAGTTCCTAGATCTCTCCTTTCTTTTCCCTATTTTTCTTATTTCATTGTTACCTCATTCTCCCTGTTCTTTGTCTGACTCAGGTCGAGGCGTCTCGGACGTGCCGTCGGCGGCGACTGGAGGAGTATTAGTATGGCATGAGAGAGAAGATATGGCGGATCATTTCGTTTTTTAAGTATAATTTTAGGGGGAAGAGGAGGGTAAGTGTTGGGATCTTGAAGGAGGGAAGTAAGGATGTATGGAGATTGCCAGGTTCTGTCGTCGATGGTGGGAGGAGGGGGCGGAGCAAACGTCGTCTCCTCCGATTCGCTATTTTCATCGCCGATCCAAAACCCAAGCCTTAGTTTCATGAGCAACATGCCCTTCCACTCGTTCCCTGCCATAGTCCCGGTGAGTACTCTTCCATTTTCTTCCATTATATTCTGAAACGGTGAGATATGGCGAGGAGGAGGAGTGTAAGCGTGGAGGCTTGTGGTGTGCTGCGCGCAGGAGGAGGGGGCGATGGCTATGGGAAAGGGACTGGGGAAGGAGGAGGAGATGGAGAGCGGATCGGGGAGTGGACACGTGGACGGCATCAGCTACGACGAGGACCAAGATAATGAGCAACAACTGCAGCAACCGACGGCGAAGAGGAAGCGGTACCACCGTCACGCTGCTCGCCAGATTAAAGCAATGGAAGCGTGAGATATCGATCGACAACCATCTCCATTTTTGTCCTCTTTCTCGCAGATTTTATAACTTTCTTTTTTCTTCCACCGCGAACACACACACACAAAAAAAAAAAAGAGGAGGAAGAAGAAGAAAATAAAACTGTGATTATTATTTAATCTTTCGTTTTTCAATATGTGGAATTAAAAAATAGGTTATTTAAGGAATGTCCGCACCCAGACGACAAGCAGCGGCTGAAACTAAGCCAGGAACTTGGCCTTAAACCCCGCCAAGTCAAATTCTGGTTCCAAAACCGCCGGACCCAGACGAAGGTACGCAATTTAGCAACCATTAATATTCTATCATACGTTTTTTATATTATTCATACACACGTAAGCCTCACACGTGTGAACAAGGAAAAGATTTTTTTTCTTTTTTTTTTTTTTTAAACCATTGATCGATGGTCGTCTGCGGTGTTGTGCGCAAAAAACGAAAGGCGCAACAAGATCGGCAGGATAATGTTATACTCCGGGCCGAGAACGAGAGCCTGAAGAATGAGAACTGTCGGCTCCAGGCGGCGATCCGGAACGTCGTCTGCCCCAACTGCGGTGGCCCGGCCATCCTCGGCGAGATTTCTTACGACGAGCAGCATCTCCGGATCGAGAATGCCCGCCTCAAGGAGGAGGTAATACCAAAACCTATAATCCCCCACCCACAGCAATGAAACATCCTATCCTGTTCCAGAATACTTGTGGCGCGATCCTGAACTTCGCAGCATGCGCATGCCTGATCCAGCGTGTGGACGAACCCACACGTGTGTGAATTAAATTTTTTTTTTTTTTTTGGTCTACGTTGGAGTTCTGTTCTGCACTACGCGTGTGCCCGTGCATGTGCTCCGGCTGCATGATAGAGGTGACGGACAGAGTACACGGTCCCACCGCATCACGGCCATGGCACAAAATACGGATGGTCTGATTGCCCAACTTGACTTTCAAGTTCACGAACTTGAGAGGATCCGGGCCTCATGTTTGGTCTCTAGAGGTGGTTGCCGACAACGGAACATTAAACAGTGATTTGACCTGACGTTTTTGTTCTTTATTTATCTCTCTCTTTCACTCATATAAACCTGCACTTGTATACAGTGCATAGCTTATGTAATCTCTGTAGTAATTTGTTTAATCTGTTGTCTTTTGACCTTAAAACCGAGAGAGAGAGTAACGAATTTTTTTTTTTTTTTTTTGCTCCAAAAGAACATATTCAATTAAATTTACCACTTTCAATAGGTTTCTCCGAATATGTTCTAATCGAATGGTGCATGCATGGTAACATTCGGTGATTATTGGTTTCACAATCCTTAATTCACCATTTATTCTTCAGTACTTTATCAGTCTTTCGAATTTTGTGCTTCTTGGCTATCAATCAAATCTTAATTTTAACAGCCGGAAGGGTCAGAAAATCCACGAATAGTAAGTTAGTAAAATGCATATATATGACCACATATTGTTGTAGATGATAAGGATTTGTCGCTTCAATCTGCAGCTGGAGCGTCTATCTTGCATCACATCACGTTATGGGAGCCGGCCAGTGCAGCCATTGGAGTCGGCGCCGCTCCTGATTCCGTCCCTGGACCTTGACATGGGCATATACTCGAGGCACTTCTTCAACGAGCCCCCCATCGTGAGTTGTAATGACGTAATTCCGGCGCTTCCAATATCTGACGGACACCAGCCTTTCTCCGGCATGCTCATCATGGACCATGACAAGCCATTAGCTCTCGATCTAACCATAACTGCCGCAGCCCATCTCCTCAGAATGTGCCACACCAATGAGCCTCTCTGGGTTCGAAATGGCAGCCTTGCTAAGGAGGTCCTAAATTTGGAAGAGCACTCGAGGATGTTTCCTTGGCCAATGAATTTGAAGCATGGAGAATTTAGGACAGAAGCTACCCGGGACGCTGCATTAGTGATAATGAATAGCATTACATTGGTGGATGCCTTCTTGGATGCTGTAAGTTAAAAACATCCACAAGTGTTCTTTTCATTGTTTTTTTTTTTTTTTTGTAATATATCTAATCTCATGTGAAATGAGGACTAATTTTCCCTGCCCCATGGCGACTTTTTAGAACAAATGGATGGAACTATTTCCTTCAATTGTTTCCAAGGCTAAAACAGTTCAGATTATAACTCCCGGAATCTCTGGCCATGGGAATGGATCCCTTCATCTGGTAATTAAGCACCGGTTTTAGCCTTGATAAATTTATAGTTGCATTAATAATCCTTCTTGGCTAATTGTGTACTGTTCTCTGTGCTTTGTACTTATATGGGCAGATGCAAGCAGAGCTGCAATTCGTTTCTCCCCTGGTACCTGCACGTGAAGCTTACTTCTTCCGGTATTGCCAGCAGAATTCAGAGGAGAGGACATGGGTGATTGTTGACTTCCTGCTGATGGCTTCAATGATAGCCTTGATATGGCCTTCCTTCGGTACAGGAGACGGCCTTCTGGCTGCGTTATTCAAGACATGCCCAATGGGTACTCAAGGGTACGTCTTGCGTCTTGCTAATTCCTTAGATAGGTTGTCATATATATGAACTTTGCGTTCTATACACTTGCAGAATTAAGGCTTAAGAAGCATGCGCGAAGACCATTGGAAGTCTTATATCACTGTATTTATAAAGCAACAATAATAACAACCACAAAGTTTTAAATCTAAATTAGTTGAATCAGATTATTTTTCTCTGGTGTATTTGATTTTAAGTTCTCCTTTCCATTAATATATAAAGGTTTAAACTTTTCTTTATCATTTCCTTCAATATAATTTATGATCTATTTTTATCTTTATTCTTCTGTGTGTATCACATCACTTTTTCATATTTATGCATTTTTAAGTTTACATTGTAATCAATATATTCATAAAATTAAAATATTTAATTTTATCATGCAAAGTACGTAGGTAGTGTGATGGACTTCACCCACATGTATGATATATGGTTACTCAACATAATTGTGCTTTTGGTGCATACATTTCATATTGAGTAGAAAGCAGAAATAAGTTTAATAATACTTAATAGAAACACATGCAATGTTGCAAATGGAGTAGAGATTGTTTTTCATATAATCTTGATGCAAACATGATATGGTTATGTAACTAAGAGATGCTTATGATTAAAGTAGATATTTTGCTTAATCTTCGGTAAATTAATATTCACATCAAAGATGATAAAAAGCTATCCTAATGCTTATGGTTGCCTAAGCCTATGGTTAACTAGTGCTACATCTAATATTGTCACCCTGAAGTTTTTGATATGACTAGTTTTGCTTGTCTAAGATGAAAAAATGTGATCGCAGCCATCTCAGTGAAAACAACTTTCATTATTTTGTACAAAAAAGTATGCTATCAACTCCTCTTATTTATAAATGGAAATAACTGAAGACCCCGGTTCTTGGATATTAAATATAATCCGCAGTTAGTATTTCCATATTGTTTCAATAAGCTAATTTTGTAGGTTACTGTAATTGGAGAAAGAATGTTTACAAACACATCATCTGCTAAGAATGTTTACAAACACATCATCTGCTCACTTCAAAGGCAACTTTTAAATCTCTATGATGATATTTGGCTTTCCATGGTGATGACTGCGTCAGATTAGTTTTTAAGGAATCAAAATCCTATTGCAGTTATTTTTTATGTTGTCATTTACTGGCACGATTGCTTTTCGCTTGGATCAGCAATTATTTTTTATGTTGCACGTTCATGAAAGGCTCGAGTTTCATTGACCATCTGGAAAAATGCAAGTCATTAATATTGCTGTTATTGTTATCCAAATAACAATGAAAGCGTAACGGGGGACTGCAAATTGTTCTGTAACTGCCACCTGCATAATTTGGATGCAACGCGCAATAGTACACAAAGGCGATTGAATCATGAAACAAGATATTCACCTTGTCTTTGTTCCTTTGCTACAACATTTTGTATTTGTTGCTCGACTTTTCTTTACTTTTAACCTGAAGAATTGATATGCTTACTACGTCTGAAATTGGAGTACAATATAACCACCTGTTATCTTGGATTGTATCAACCCTAATGTTTTTTTGAGGAGAAAGGGAGTGCAAGCCCATCCGAAATTGTCGGCCTGGTGTTATTTATTTATTTATTTGGGTAACAGCACCTGATGTTATTTTATTCCTGTAATATGTACATTACGAAAAAAATAAGAGGTATTGGAAAGTATCTCTTGTGGCCCTGCTTACTTGTTCTAAGACGATTGTACAGGTGATATGGGTAGAACATGCAGAGGTGGAAGATAAGCCACTGCATCAAGTTTTCAATCAATTTGTCAGCAGTGGGAAGGCATTTGGAGCAACTCGCTGGGTCTCAACCTTGCAACGACAATGCGAGCGGCTTGCAAGCCTTATGGCAAGGAACATCTCTGATCTTGGAGGTACTCATCCTTTTGGCCGGCCTACCCTTTGATTAAATTTGTATCCAGTGCATGGTATGAGGTTCAGTTAGTGTACGTTTATGGTATGTTATGGCATGTTAATCTTATCTTATCTATGTCCTCGATCATTTCAGTTATTCCCTCCCCGGAGGCAAGAAAGAATATGATGAAACTATCACAAGGAATGATAAGAAACTTCCATGCTAACATCAGTGCCGCTGGAGCCCAATCCTGGATGGCGGTATCTGATTCTTCTGATGACACAATTAGGGTGACCACTAGAAAGAATACAGACCCAGGCCAGCCAAATGGCGTAATTCTTACCGCAGTTTCAACAACATGGCTTCCATTTCCTCATCAGCAAGTCTTTGATCTTTTGACGGATGAGCAGCGCAGATCCCAGGTATACGATAATTATAATCTCCCTTTTTTGCTTTCAACTCTAATTATTAATTACTTTTACATTTGCAACTGTCACGAGGTTTGGATTTGCATTGCAGCTTGATGTTCTTTCCAATGGAAACTCATTCCATGAGGTGGCTCATATTGCTAATGGCTCACATCCAAGAAATTGTGTCTCTCTTCTGCGCGTAAATGTGAGTTTATACATTCCTCACACAACACAATGTGTGTCATTTTTCCAGCAGGAAAGATCATAGGACATTAACTAAGAAAACTTCCTAAACTTTGTTCCATAAAATGAGGATGGCAATATTTGTCCTACCTAAACATCCTAATGCACCTTTAAATCTTCTGCAACATTCAAGGTCCAATTCTTGCTAGGGTCATCCCTAAATCAGTTCCGCTTGAACTTTACAATGTTTAATGATTGAAAACCAGTCACTAGTATAATAGGATCGAATATAGTTGGCTAGTTTGGATGGTTTTATGCATACTTATTTGTTTTTTCTTTGTCTAATATGGGAAAAAAAGAGAGTTCTTGCACATTCCTTCACGATGTCCTTTATAACACATAGTTTTGCTAATTTAATGGTAATTTTACATAACTATCACATACTGCACTCTTAAGGATATATAACAAGATTTGTACTCTTGAAATCCCTACAAGGAACTTGAAGTGTTATACTTTCGTGAGGTAGTGCTAAACTAGCAGTGCTAGTCTTGCAGAAAATTTAAGTCCCAACGATGAAAATTTAAGTCCCAGGGAGCATAAAGATTTATCTTCAAAATAAAAAAAGAGAATACAGCTTGATTTTTTTCTTATTTACTTTTTCCCATGTCCTTAGTCCATTTTTTTTTTTTTTTATCTTCTCCGTTTGATTAGGATTCTATCAAAGTTGCTCTTTATCATGCCTCAATCAATCATCCTTTATGCCCCACGGAAGAAAATTACATCATATCCTTTTCCCTTACTTTTTTGTTTTTCATTTCCTTTCCTTGAAATGTATCTGAAGTTACTTGCTATGAATTTTAAAAATTATGGTTGTTCAAAAAACATATATTAAGATCTCTCTCTAGCTATATATATGTATCCGATTTTTGGTTGGAGGAAATCCAATAATTTAATTTACGTCGGTTATAATGTTGGGTAGTGGGCATGTTCCTCTGATTTATGGCTGGTCATGATATCAAAAGAAAAAGAAAAAAAAGGGGAGAAATGCTGCAGTTATCTTACATAGCATTTACTGCGGCATTTATTGTTTACCTAATAATAAAGGACAATAATCTGCGGTAGCATGAGCTGTCAACGTTGCCTTGTTGAAAGAGTTCTGCAAGTCACACACGTATCTTTCGCTTAGCTTGCTCTATCTGTCTAACCAAAATTTTAAATTTTCACTTCTTGATCTGTTGCCCATAAACCAATAACAGTAAACCTTTCTTTTATTCTTTCCGTATACATGTATTGGTGTTGAGTTTCCCTCCCATGACCGTTTTATTCAGAAATGAAATTTAGTTTTTTTTTTTAATTTCTGGTCCTATCTTGCTTTTGTGTCTAATCTTTGGGACTATTCCCTTCGGCTTTCCTGGTAGTAGTAGATTTTATTCTGTTTTTGTGCATCAGTTTATGCATTTAATTAAAATTAAAACAGCATTCATTGCCCGCGCGCACCCCCCTCCCTCCTCTCTCTCTCTCTCTCTCTCTCTCCCTCTCTCGTGTTGCGTGTATATCTCTTATAAAAAAATTTAGTCGTACAACTTTCATGTTAATAGTCGAACTTTCATCTTAGATATACTAATCTAAACTTTATTATATTCTCCTAATTCTTGTTTTCTTGCATGCACGTACGTGCATGGATTTTAGTCTGCAAGCAACTCATCCCAGAACGTGGAGCTCCTGCTGCAAGAGAGCAGCACCCATCCTTCCGGCGGTAGCCTTGTGGTGTATGCTACTATTGATGTGGATGCCGTCCAGGTTGCAATGAGTGGAGAGGATCCATCCTTCATCCCCCTCCTCCCTACCGGTTTTGTCATCTCACCTGCTGGTCCACCCGCCACCGGTGTCATCACTGCACTCCCTCCTAATTCCAATGAAGTTGGCGCCACCAGCGATGGATCCGTCGTGGGTTGTCTCCTTACGGTGGGCGTGCAGGTGCTGGCGAGCGCAGTCCCGTCTGCAAAGCTAAACTCGTCGAGCGTCACCGCCATCAACAACCACCTATCTAATGCTGTGCACCAGATCAGCGCCGCCCTCGGTGCCGGGGCCAAGGCTGAGCCAGTCATCACCTCGCTGGAAAAGTAGACAATGGCCTGAGAAACCCTATCCCTGCCTTTGCACTTGGAATTACCAACATGCCCTTTATTTTCTCTCTGCTGATGATATCTAAGGGTTAATTAGCGTTATTATTATTATTATTATTATTATTATTATTTTGGTTCAGGGTCAAGGGAGGATTTGACGAAGCCCCCTAACATGAGCTTAAAATGACTAAAATACCCTTGAGATCCTGAGGGCATTGTGGTCATTTTAGGCTTATTTTATTACTAAAATTTGTGGGTTCTGTCAAATTCTCACTTGTGGACTGTAATTAAAGGGCATTTTGGTCTTTTCAGTGTGACATTGGAAGGGCATGGGTGATCACCATTTTATTACAAAGAAGAAGAATGCTGGATGTAGGAGTACGTACTCTGTAATAAGAAGGGAAGAAGAAAACCAGTAGTTTTTCAGTTTCTAGCTTCAAGTAGGATACTTCTAGTAGAAGAAGAGAGGTGGTGGAAGGGAGTCAAGAGCGCACCAGCCGTGACCCTTAGCTCTCTGGCGAGGCCCCAAGACTCCAATCGTGGGGTCTGGTCTCACCAAATAAAACAGAAAAGGGAACGAGGGTGTTGGTTCGGGAATTGACTTCTTTTGCTTGTTAGCCTCTGTACCTTGCTTTTGTTTTGCTATGCTGTAACTCTTTTGGCTTGCTCCAGATGCTTCATTTATGTCAAGTTGGATTGGTAGATGGGATTTTAATGCATTTGGGAATCTGGGGATTATTATGACCATTTCTCTGTTTGCTCATTAATGGTTGCCCCTTTTCGCTTCTTCTCTTTTGGTTTTGTTATGAGAGAGGAGAGGACGTGTCATCAGGGGTCAGCCATTGATAGGGTTGGGCATGGCAACTCTTTCCGTAGATGCGTCCGTTGTGCGTTCTTGCGTCCGTGCCCTGCGGAGGGAAGGGACCGGCCAGGTTTGGATTGTAACGGCACTGAAGGCCGAGATGAACGGGAGGGAGACGGCCTGGTAACGCCGGCGGCAGTTTAATTTAAATAATATTATATATTTATGCAATAATACATAATTATTAACATTTCTGACAGTCTTATATATTAAATTGTTATATTTAAATAATATTATTTATATTATAATTATTATCTAAATATATTACTAAATAATACAGTGCATTATTAAATAATATATTATTAACAAACATATTTTTCATATTCCAATGGAAAAGAAGATAACCACTTGAAAGGTCAAAAAAATTATAATAAAATATAAATAAAATAATATCATAATATAAAATTTTAAATTTCTAAGAGTATGAACCAATATTATTAAGGCAAATTAAATATGATTCCATATTTCAAGTAATTTGATTGCCAAATGCAATATTACAAATTGTTAATGATAATATTATATTATTATGAACTAAATGCCATCAGAGGATCATTCTTGTTGGACCTAAAGAGATATTAAATGGTGAGACTTATATAGAGATTCCTCTTTGAAGAATTACTTACTAACAAATTCTTATTATGAGTTTTGTTGTCACACCTCCTTCATCATCCAAGTTAGTCATGTGATACGATTGTATATATAATCTCTAAGAAGTAAACCTAGGAATTATGTAAGAGCGTCAAATTACAAAGCATCCTATTTGTTATTTATTTAAAAAAATAAAATTCAGATATATTCAATATTAGACACAAAGTAACTACTACTCTTACTAAAGTCATGGATCTAGGCGACGAAAAAGGATGCAGTAATAATGAAAGCTGATAGTGTAATAAGAAATACGCTCTAATAAGAAATACGCTCAATCATAATGCTTCTCCAATCAGAATGCTTCTCCTTTTTCACCAGGTTACCTGTAGATCGGAGAGGGTTCTCTCCGATGGGACCCTCTGACGCCCAAGTTAGCACTCGATTGAGCCCTTTTTAGTGTGAAAAAGGATGTCTCAGGGAGGAGGGATTCCTTCTTGAATACTAAGGCAGGGATGTCTCAGGGAGGAGGGATTCCTTCTTGAATACTAAGGCAGGGATTTTGAAGATGCAGGGATTTTAGAGATTATCGCGCATACCTGTCCAGAGAGTGGATTCCCTTTTTATAGGGGTTGACATGGGTCACGTGGGATTCCGTGAAGAAGAATGTCTGTGGGTCCTTGAAAGTTATGTGGATATGGGCTGGTTGGTGGGTCCCGTTCCATCGAGAGGGAGAAAACGGCGGTTGGTGGGTTAAGTCCCATTAATTCGCAGGGTTGTTGGGTTGTTGGGTCTAGTCCCATCAACAACGTGGCCAGGGTTGTTGGGTTGTTGGGTCTAGTCCCATCAACAACGTGCCAGTAGTAGGTGGACCTGGCGTTGTCAAGCGGCACGAGTCAGAGAGGCGATTTCTTGAACAGCGACACCTCGACCCTCCCGGGGGAGTCGAGGCTGACACGGCTGGCCAGGGGCGGCCGGGGCCGACCTCCTCGGCCAAGAAGTGCCGGGGCGGAACAGGCTAGGAATGGCCGGGGCCAACTCGGCGGGCTTGGAGAACTCGGAGATGCCGGGGCCGGGCTTGGAGAACTCGGAGATGCCAGGGCCGACTCGGCGGTCTTGGAGACGACGGGGACGAGAGGGCTAGCCAGGAATGGCCGGGGCCAACTCGGCAGGCTTGGAGAACTCGAGATGCCGGAGCCGAGAGGGGCTGGCCAGGAATGGCCGGGGCTGATTCGGCGGGCTTGGAGAACTGGGGCCGAGAGGGGCTGGCCAGGAATGGCCGGGGCCGACTCGGCGGGCTTGGAGAACTCAGAGATGCCGAGGCCAAGAGGGGCTGGCCAGAAATGGCCGGGGGCCGACTCGGCGGGCTTGGAGATGCCGGGGCCGAGAGGGCCGACCTGGAAAGTCATGGTCGATTCGGCAGACCTGAAGATGCCGGGGCCGAGGAGGGCCGATCAGGAAGGGTCGGGGCCGACTCGGCGGGCTTGGAGACGCCGGGGCCGAGAAGGGCCGGGGCCGACTCGGTGGGCTTGGACACGTCGGGGGCCGACTAGGAGGCTTGGACACGTCGGGGGCCAGCTAGGAAAGTACCGGGGCCGACTAGGAGGTGCCGGAGCCACCTAGCTTGGAGACGTTAGGGGGCCGGCTAGGAAGACGCCGGGCCGCTTGGGAAGGTGTCGGGGCCGGCCAGCTTGGAGCGTAGGGGGCCGGCTAGGAAAGTGCCGGGGCCGGCTGGGAAGTGCCAGGGCCGCCTAGCGGGGCGAGGCCGATTGCCGAGGCCGAGGTGGCCGAGCGGGACCAAGGATGAGGTAGGCCAGGCTGACGTCGAGACCGAGGTGGGCCATCGCGGACGCTGAGGTCGAAGTGGGCCGTGGTCGATGCCAAGATCGAGGTGGGACGTCAAGGTGGGCCATCCAA
>UESW01002420.1:199018-223824 GCA_900491605.1 Calamus simplicifolius
TCTTTATGATATAGTTTGAATATTTCAAACGACTCAGATTTATGTCTCATAAGATAGACATAACCAAACCTAGAAAGGTCGTATGTAAAAGTTATGAAGTAGTAATATCCACCTTTGGCACAAGTGCTTATTGGTCCACATGCATCAGTATGTACTAGACTCAATAGCTCTTTGGCTCTTTCACCTTTTCCAGTAAAAGATGACTTGGTCATTTTACCAAGAAGACATGATTCACAGGTAGTTAATGATTCACAATCATCAACTCAAAGGATGCTCTCCTGAGTTAAACCTGTTAATCTATTCTTATTGATATAACCCAGCCGATGGTGCCAAAGATAAATGTCTGTGACATCAGTTATTTTAGGGCGCTTACTTGAATTGTACACTACATTCACAGGCTATGATAATATATAAATGCCATTAGATAAATGCCCAGTCATTACAGTGACTCCATTCATAATGATATTCAAAGTAAACATCCTTTATTGAAATTTTATAATGATTTTTGGCCAGAAGGCCTACAGAAATTACGTTCAACAAGAACGTTAGGCAAAAATGATAATCATTTAGTATAATGACATTTCTATTGAAAATATTTCAAGAACTCCTAATGCCAGAACTGGAACTAATTTCATCGCCGACATTAAGGAATCTTTCATTGTCCTCAAATCTTCTGGTGACCTGTAGTCCCTGCAATAAATTACAAATGTTAAAAGGACTCCCGGTATCCAATACCCCAGGTCTGATTATCATATACAGAAAAAATTACAAGGTGTTATCATATAAATACCTTGTTGAGCAACATCTTACTCCTTTTCTTCTTTAGCATGTTTTGATCAAGTGTGGCAATGTAAAGAGGACAGTTCCTCTTCCAGTGCCCTTGCATCTTGCAGTGAAACATTCAGCTTAAACTTTTATCAACTTTCTTCTTCTGCATCTAACCCCTCATAGATGTCCTAGCATGTTGCACCTTTTTTATTCTTTTGTCTTCTTCCCTTTCTCAAAGGATTTACGCCCTACCTTAGAACCTTCAACCACATTAACCAAACCCTTAGAGATCTGGTTATCCTTCTCAAAGTTCTGTAACAACCCCAACAAACTGTGGTAGTTTGACTGCAGGCTTTGTCATTCGAAAATGAGTAAGGAAAGGTCGGAAGGATGGAGGCAAGAAATTCAGGATTGCATTTTCCCAACTGCTCATGTAAGGGAAAGCCGAGCTTGCTTAGGAGTTCTATCTTCTCGATCATATACAATACATGATCAGTGACAGGAGATCCATCCCTCATTCGAGCATTGAAAATTGCACAACTAGTCTTGTGCCTTTCAACATCGTCGGGCTGCTGAAATTCATTCAACGCTTGAATGATTTCTTCTGGCTGAACATTCTCGAACCGGCGATCGAATTCATCGTTCATTGCTGCTAGCATGATACAACGCACGCTAGTTCTATCATTGAGCCACTTCTGATAAGTGTCTCTCTCAGAACTTTTGGTGTTTGCATGAGGTATCTTTTGGTGCAGGATTATTCGGAATATATAGAATCCTCTCATGCTCAAGGATGATCTTAAGTTTTCTGAACCAGCTATTGAAATTGGAACCATTCAACTTGTCACTATCCAATAGGGACCTTAATGATAAATTAGTGGCCATGTTCTGCATAAGGAAAAACTAATGTTTATTAGTATATAAATTGATTCTAAAGACTTGGACTTTAGTCTAAGATTCTCCCACTATTTGTTCAAATTGGCAGCCTCTACACCCCAATTCGAAGAATTATTCTTAATTCTTTAGTGGGCACTAAGATCTACATAACTACATACAAGGCCCAAGTGAAGCTTGGCTAACCATATGCATCTAAGAGTAGGTTCAAAACCAATTGTTTTCCCAAACAATTCTTAGTGTTCAGTTTTGCCCCATGTACCTCTTCAGCAGGCATGGAGTGCCTCCACTGAAAGTTCTGGTTATGTCCAACCATTAAATGATATAATCAGTGTAACCTATCAATAGACAACCAAGCCCGAGTGAAGCTCGGCTCACCTGACTATTTATTTAATAGTTACGCTGACTTATCATATAATGAATGATAATTCCGATGGTTGACAAGCACGAGGGATGGAGTGCCTCCAATGATTATCAAGACATCGGACTCATTATCACCCACCTTAATGGGAGGCTATGATCTAGTTATCATATAACTATTTCATTTTAAGGACCTGATAATTATAGAGGATTTTTAATAATATGAAGATAAATTGACTAATCAAGTTCTCCCACTGAATCTATGAAATCGGTAGAATAAAACAAGATTAAGTCAGGTTAAGTGACACCTAAATCAATCAGACTGATTTCCTTACAGCATGGGTCAATCTGAATCAGGTAAATGATCTGAATCATAAATGGTTCACCATATTGACCAGATGAGTGAGATCGATGGGAGGGATATGCCATTAACTCGTTAAAGACGCATAAATATGAGTAGCTCCCAATTAAAAACCATTCGATCATTGATCCTAGAGCAACTTGCCAACCCACCTTGACATCATATGGTTAACCAATTCTGATTTGACCATCTAAGAGATTCATGCTCAACCACGGAGCCTAATCTACTTCCATTTGGTTTAATAAAAGAAGAGGACTGATCAACTACAACTATTATTTGATTTAGAGCATTCTTAACCTAATCTAATTAGATTTGATCAAATATCTTACAGTCCAGTTGATTTAAACCTTAGGGTCTACCCTTTATGGACCCGATTTAGCTAACCCAAAGGATTAAATATATTTCATGTTTACATGTCATATATTTCAATCAAGCATCATATGTATTATGTTACTACTCATAATTCCTATTTAGATCATATCTAAAGAGATTATGAATTAACATTTGACATTCAAATTAGACTCTCATAAATATTGTATATTTCATAACATAGACATCATGCCACATATATCATATCTATGTTTTATACTAAATATGCAAATATCAGTTTTATATACATCAACATGTATCAAATATAAAACATATTTTGAGAGTGTGTGTAATCAGTGTTTTGAAAGCCAAAGATCAATTTAAATTATCACGGCAATATGTCACAAAATACCTCGTTGAATGAGTAATTTGGATTTTCAATCCATCTGTGACCGAATAGACCTGAGATTTGTTTTAGCCTTGATTACACAATTAATAGGAACATTAATTTACATGTAATAAATTAGATCAATACGAAACCATCGCTCTGATACCATTTGTAGAGAGAAACATTCCCGAGGCATGCATATTTTAAAATTTTGATAACAATTATTAATGCAGAATATTAAAAATTACATACTAATCTATCTAACATGCATCAAGATCATATCTTTGCCTTGTATATAGGATCGATTGATCCAAAATATGCATATAAATAAAAATATCAAGATCATATCTTGATCTTTAAGATGACTAGTCATACTACTTATCTTGAAGCCTGCCTTAAGATCTAGGGATCAAATCGCTTACCTTAAGAACAGTAGGTAAATCCTTATTGCTCTGCAGCCGTTCAATCGTCCGGCCTCTAGTGTCATCCATGCGAAGCCCCGAAAGATCGGATTTCTGGGAGTGCTAGCTCGCGGAAAAATAGCTTTGCTGATCTTGAATCCTCCCACTTGAATCTTCCTCTAAGATCCACCACGCTTCCGCTAACATCAGAATCACCAGAATTTTTATTCTAACCTTTTTAGAATTACAATCCACGACATATCGTGTATTGTTGTTCTGTATTTTCTGATGAGGGAATGCCCTCTATTTATAGTCTCAATTTAGCCTTAACATTGAATTCTGACATTAAGAATTCCGTCTGTTTGGTAAAAGCGAAGAGACGCTGAAGGCGCGGCGCTTGGTTAATTCCGACGCTCGGCGAAAATCAAGGAGACGCGGCGTTTGGTTTAATTCCGACGTTCGGTGAAAACCAAAGAGTGTGGCTAAATCCGACGTTCGGTGAAAACCAAAGAGTCATGGCTAAATCCGACGTTCGGTGAAAATTAATGTTAGGCATTAAATTCTACATGAGAATTTAATCTCTTATGAATGAGATTTTAGCCACTCATCATATGAGATCCTTATGCGAGAGGTTTGGGTTTAGGTGATGGTTTAATCTGATCTGAATTTATTTGACTAAACCCACATAGATCATGGTCCAAGCCCAAATCAAATTTGGCTAGTCCTGAATCTATTTAAATCCAAATCAAGTCTAATTTTAAATTAATATTTGAAATTGACTAGTCCTTCTAATGGACTTAAACCAATTTGAATCTTATTCACTTGTACTTAACCCAATTGAGATAATTCAATCAATCAAATTGATTAATTAAATCATATACGATTCTCAATCGTTGATCAGGAAATAGATCATCCTAGGAAACTTCTATGCGTGTGACTCTCTAGGTTCGAACCTAAGCCGGTAGCATAGAAACAACTTTCTATACTAATCGATGTGCCCATCTAGCAATGGAACCCGACGTCCAGATAGGTCGAAGAGTTGCCGAGCAAACTCCAAGAACCCTAAGAAATAGTTACAGTATAATTCATCCTCTTGACCACAAATGCTAAGGATGGCTTAAGAGACTGTCAACTCTAAATAGCAAATCCATAAAGTGATTTCAACTTTAGTGATCATGTGACTTTCACATGAAGTGCCTTGGCCAAGGTCTTGCTAAATTGAAACACAAGCATTTCTCCTTTTAACGGGATAGGTCAAATTCTATCTTGATCCACAACTGACTACCACAAGTACTTGACTGCACCCAGTAACCTTTCATAGCTGGATTAGAAATTCAGGTGGTCCGGCACCTAAGTACAATGAGTTACTTGTAAGCCACTGGTTGTGATCTTCAAGTCTGAAGGATACTTATACCTATATCTTCTCGGATTAACTCTTGACAGTAGAGTATCCGAAAATGAGTCACGTTCGATGAAATGTACTCCTACACTTCCACCTGTATGTCATACTAGTGTCTCTACACTCCTTGGTTAAGAGGACAACCAACAAATATGATATACAACGTTCTATAACTGATAGTACTATGGCCCTGTCATAGTATATCATTGGTCGCGAACTCTTTTAAGGACCTTCAAAGATAAATCCTCTTTTATCATGAAGGAAGATCCTGAGGGCTTCATTACAATTAGGAGTATTAAGAAGATGTTCTTGTAATGAATAAACTGCCAAATAACTTTTATTAATATATCAATTTATACAATTTACATTAGCACAATCATCAAATGATTAGCTTTAGGATACAATTCCCAACACTAAGTGCCACGCATGACAGTGCTACATCCATGGGATGGGAACCACCTTTTGAACCTGTAGAGGCCACCTCTAAAATTTTGCATGTCTGATGGTTGCGATCATGTGCCTCTGGCGATGAGGATGTCGCCTCTGTAAGGAGGTAGTAGATTGTGATGCCCCTCCCAATAGTCTCATATTAGAAAATTAAAAGTTGGTTGTAGGGTTTATAACCAGTTAAGAAATATGAACAAGTACCAATGAGTTCATTTTGGACTGTGATGGCCCAAGTTAATGTGAACCTTATCCGTCTTACTTTCTTGTAACGAAATGAATTCATAGGTGCTGTGGGCCTGGGTCGTTATAGCTACGGCTTAAGTTGAATGCACAAGGCTCGCCACGACTGCACCAGACCAACCAGAGCCATCGGGCTTCGACAACCCCTTCCGACCGGCCATTGGCTCCGCCTCTCCACCAGAGCATCTAGTCCGTGGAGCTCTGATGGCTGTCGACCACCGGAAAGACTCCTCTTTCCCTTTTTCTTTTAAAGCTATGTCTAGGGGTGCAACTTGGGCCGGGTTCAACCAGAATCCGGCCCGCCGAACCCGATTTACAGCAGTGTTTAAACTCATGTTTGCCCAACTCGAACCCGAAAGACCCGAGTTTAACCCGGCCCGATTTGCAATTGATCCGGGTTAGGGTTGACCGCAATCCAAACCCGAGATAACCCGAACCCGAGGGTTACCCGAACAAGGGTAGCTTATTGCACCATGTTTTTGGAGGCGTTGAAGGTGCCAATCGAATCGGACGAGATGGCCAACTTGAGAACGAGGAGGGCAAGGCAGTCGATCGCAGGCGAGGAAAAGGACAAACATAAAGGTGAATCATCCGCATATTTTGTTTCACTTCTCGCCTTCTCTTCTTCTTTGTTTACGAAACCTTCTCCTCTTTTTTGTTTCAGGTAAGACTTTTTTTTAATATAATGTTAAAGCCCCGAGTTCAGCTTTTGCGTTCGGCCCGGGAGCTGTGGCTTGAGGCCGAGGGCGGAACTCGAGGCCAAGCACTGTTCATGCAGCCCGAGACCGAGGGGGTCTCGGGGGTTGAGATACTGTTCATAAGGCCTGGGAGCTGTGGCTTGAGGCCGAGGGCGGAACTCGAGGCCAAGCACTGTTCATGCAGCCCAAGACCGAGGGGGTCTCGGAGGTTAAGATACTGTTCATGAGGCCCGGGAGCTATGGCTTGAGGCCGAGGGCGGAACTCGAGGCCAAGCACTGTTCATGCAGCCCAAGACCGAGGGGGTCTCGGGGGTTGAGATACTGTTCATGAGGCCCGGGAGCTGTGGCTTGAGGGCGAGGACGGAACTCGAGGCCAAGCACTGTTCATGCAACTCGAGACCGAGGGGGTCTCGGGGGTTGAGATACTGTTCATGAGGCCTGGGAGCTGTGGCTTGAGGCCGAGGGCGGAACTCGAGGCCAAGCACTATTCATGCAACTCGAGACCGAGGGGGTCTCGGGGGTTGAGATACTGTTCATGAGGCCCGGGAGCTATGGCTTGAGGCCGAGGGCAGAACTCGAGGCCAAGCACTGTTCATGCAGCCCGAGACCGAGGGGGTCTCGAGGATTGAGATACTATTCATGAGGCCCGGGAGCTGTGACTTGAGGCCGAGGGTAGAACTCGAGGCCAAGCACTGTTCATGTAGCCCGAGATCGAGGGGGTCTCGGGGGTTGAGATGTTGTTCATGAGGCCCGGGAGCTGTGGCTTGAGGCCGAGGGCAGAACTCGAGGCCAAGCACTATTCCTACAGCTCGAGACCGCCTCAATCTCGGGGGTTGAGATACTGTTCATGAGGCCCGGGAGCTGTGGCTTGAGGCTGAGGGCGGAACTCGAGGCCAAGCACTGTTCATGCAGCCCGAGATCGAGGGGGTCTCAGGGGTTGAGATACTGTTCATGAGGCCCAGGAGCTGTGGCTAGGGGAGCTCAGGAGGCCGAGAGGGCCTCCGTCAATCGCCGTTATCGTTCATTCTGACGGCGTTGGATCAGCCATATCAGGCAGCATGCACCCTTGGACTTCATATAGAATTTCTTCTCATTTGGGGTGTTAGTATCAAGGAGAGCTCATTGGTCTGCCATTGCCTTTAGGCTTGACCGACCTTAGTGGTTGGCTGATGGCTTTGTTGGGTAGGCGCCTGATAGCCCCTGGCCTCCTGAAGATCTCAGCAAAAGTTTTGATTGGTTGGCATTTTTTACTGAGAGTTCGACGGCCCATCACTACCGAATGAATCAGAAAGGTCACCCACCTTGCGTGCGTTCCTACTCCTGGAGGGCGCTTTCCATTGACTTCAGTACTGGCCATGGGATAATATGCTTTTAAGGGTCTGTTTGGATGGGAGGGAATGTAGGGAAGGGAAGGAAAAGGAGGGGAAAGGTCATAAGTCATCTTGTTTGGAGGAAGATAAAAGAGACCGAGAGAAGGGAATGGAAGTAACCGATTCCCCTCCTTTCACCCTCAACGAGGCTAAATCTGTTAACCCCTAAATCGGGGGGTAAGCTTGGGGAGGAAAAAATATTTTAAGTCATATTTTTATGGAAGACCAAAATATCCCTTCATTTTCTTTCTTCATTTTTTCATTCTCACGGTTCATTCCTTATTCTGGAAGGATATAATTGTCACAAAATTCTTTCCTTTCCTTTCCCTCCCTCCTATCTAAACAAAAAAAAAGGAGAACAACCCTTCCTTTCCCTTTCATCCTTTCCAAACAAGAGAAGGAGAACAATCCTTCCTTTCCCTTCCTTCACTTTCCATTCCTTTTCTTCTTTTCTCTCTCCCCTTCCTTCCCCTCCAAACATCCAAACATAGCCTAAATGGAGTTGGGTAGGTGAAATCAAGCCACTTATAATGATTCTAACGTTATCTTGTAAAAAAAAAAAAAAATGCATAGAGCTGCGCACAAGTTACTGGGATGAGAATGTTGATTGTGCTCTGGTTGTAAGAATTGTACTTAATTTACATGTTTGGGTAAGCATGGGTAAATGGTAGACTTGCATTCACTTAGGTAGAGTTGAGAGTCGTCAGGTGCCTTTTAACACCAAGGGTGACCTGAGGATGCATGGACCAGGCTCAAGTGCCTTTTAGGGTGACCTGAGGGTGCGTGGATAAGGCTCAGGTTCCTTTTTTCTTTGTGCCAATGATCTTTGTTGCCGACGCTAGAGTCAGTCTTTGTTGTCGAACTGGCCTCGGGCTTAGGTGCTGATGCTGGAGTTGGTCTTTGGTGCCGAGCTGGCCTCGGGCTTAGGTGTCGATGCTAGAGTCGATCTTTGGTGTTGAGCTGGCCTTGGGCTTAGGTGTCGATGCTGGAGTCGGTCAGGTGCCAAGCTGACCTCGGGCTTAGGTGCCGATGCTGGTGTCGGTCTTCGGTGCCGAGCTAGCCTCGGGCTTAGGTGCCGACGCTGGAGTCGGGCTTCCCTGCATGACATTTTTAAGTATCAATGAAAGAAACATTGCTTAAGCGTAGTGTACTTAGCTTTTGTAGCACCCTTGTTTTCTTCTGCTGATTTGGATACTTCAGCCCGCTGGTGGTCTGCCCCCAGGGAATCAGGTTGATTGGAAATGAGGCACTGGGCCCTTGCTTGGGCCTCCCCCCGCGTCTCCATCCGTAGGAGAGGAGGCCGTTTGGATGGCGAGCGATGGCAATCTTACTAATAAGCTCTTGCTTTTGAGCTTGAAGATGCTCATGTTGATGAGCTTGATGGTGGTGAGCCTTTTGCTGGCTGCTGTGTAGCCATAAGATATTGCTTCTGGAGCTTTTAGATAGCTGTAGTCAATGGATTTGCAAGATAAGGATGGCATGCTATTTTTGCTTGAGTGGCCTGAGGTAGTAGCGATAGTGGAGTGAAGCGGTTGGCTCTGTTGCTCAGCTCGTTGAGCATGTCCCCCAGCGTGACCAACGGAAGCTGCTCAGGTTCATGTCATCACCATCGTTTTGATCCATCATTTTTATCTAAAGGGGGACAAGGATCTGTAAACTAGCATCGCTGACGATCCATGCTCTGCTCCCCTTCCTGGCACACCAATCTATTGACGCCAATTCACCATCCTTGAGTGTCCGCGAGCATCCGGTCGCCTCCTCCAGTAAGCCCAAGATCTTTTGGAGAGCTTCTCGCGGCGAGGAGCCTGCAAAAAGTCCGAGGACCGAAGATTCTGGTGGGGACCCATCGACGCTCAAGTCAATGCTATGGGAAACAGCCGTGAGCTTGAGAAAGCTCGAAAGATAGAAGAAGAAAGAGGCTTAGAGCCGTGCTCTCTGTGAGCAAGAATGAGCGTTTAGGAGTGTAATGAGTTCATTGGAGTTGGGTCGGGTTACCTGGTCGGGGGTCCCTCTTAACCAATTTATAGATGCTAGAATTTTGGTTTGAGTGATTGAGGCCTCATAATGATGACTTTTGTAAGTAAAGTGTCAGAACTGATGTCTGTGAGGCTTGGGGTGCTGCCACTTGTCAGAGCATTTAAGGTGATGGTAGCAATGGCAGGGCTTGCTTCCTTCTTTGGCATGTCAGAGTTGAAGGCCAAGTCCCATCAGAGTGGGTGGCTGCAGCTAGCAGGTACTACTTGGTTTGGACAGCTGTTATAGGCTGCTGTAGGATATGGCCGACCGTTACGGCGTTTACCAGATGTGTCCCCATGCCACACTTTTTGTCTTGTGCGGACAGTGATGGGCGATAAAGTCAAGCACGTTGGTCCCAAAGTGTAGCCGCTGAGGCAGAAGATGAAGTTTAGAGTTGAAGCCGATTTTATCCCTCGTAGAGCATTGAATATAAGGTACATGCATGGCACTGTTCATGGCCGAGGCCAAGGATGAGATATCCGAGCACTATTTATGACCGAGCACTGTTCATGGCCGAGGCCAAGGTTGAGTTGGCCAAGCACTATTCATGGCCGAGGCTGAGGCTGATGTAGCTATCTTGATGAGGTTAAGGCCGAGTACCGAAGCCGACTGGCTGTCTTGCCGAGGACCGAGCCCGAGGGCCGACTGATTGAGGACAGAGGCCGAGGCAGAGGACGGACTGGCTGGGGCCGAGGACTGAGGCTGAGGCAAAGGACCGACTGGCCGAGGCCGAGGCAGAGGACCGACTGTGGCCGAGGCTGAGGGGGAGAGGCCGAGGCCGAGGACCGAGGTCGATTGGCTGAGGCCGAGTGGGAGAGGCCAAGGACCGAGGCCGACTGGCTGAGGCCGAGGCTAAGGTGGCCGAGCATTGTTCATGGCCGAGGCCGAGTTTGAGGTAATCGTCTTGCTGAGGCTGAGTACCATGGCCGACAATCGAGGCCGAGGACCGAGGCCGACTAGCTGTCTTGCTGAGGCTGAGGCCAGGGCCGACTAGCCGAGGACCAAGGCTGACTGGCTGAGGACAGAGGCCAAGGCAGAGGACCGACTGGCTGAGGCCGAGGCAGAGGACCAACTGTCCAAGGCCGAGGGGGAGAGGCCGAGGCCGAGGACCGAGGCCGACTGGCTGAGGAGAAGAGGCCGAGACCGAGGCCGACTGGCTGAGGCCAAGGGGGGGTGGCCGAGAAGGGAGGCCGCTTGGGATGGCGCCGACTTGGGAGGAGGAGAGGTTGTCTTGCTGAGGCCGAGGGGGTATCTTTTCGAGGCTAAGGGGCTATCTTGCCGAGACCGAGGGGCTGTCTTACCGAGGCCGACTCCAGAAACAACTAATCCGACCCCGACGATTATCGTTGCCCATGGGGCTTATTGGCCCCATCAAGTGTGAAGTAAAAACTAGTAATGCTGCTGATTGCTGCAGGACCTAGTCCATAATTTTATCTTTGGTTTTTTGAAGCCTAGTTGCTGACCGCCTGCAAGGCTTGAAGTACTCATTAAAAATTTTGAAACAATGCTCTGCAGACAATGGAGGGCCATAGCTATTTTTAAATTATTAAAAGATGCCAACTAGTGCAGTTGATAGAACTATTGAAGGTTTGCATATATCAATGATTTAATTTCAAATCCAGGCATGAAAGGGGGGAAAGAAAAATGTATGTTATGAGTATAAAATTATTAATCATTAGTTATTGATGATTTGCTAACAATATTTATCATACTTAAATTATAAAGGCCAGATTTTTTAGAAAAATAAATTTTCTATTATCTTGATTCTCTGGAGATTACTTTGCATGCTACAGCAACGGAAGGGGTACGATTAATATTTATGGTGGGAGATGGTAGGGCAGTTCAAAGAATTAGCAATGTCAAGATTTTAAGGGTAACCTTTTTTTCATAATAAAGTTGGCTAGAGTGATTCAGAATTTTTTTCTATATTATTTATAAGAAATTTTAGAGCTTGAGTACATGTCTCTAACATATTTTGCCATGACTTTTTGTTTTCTTGGCTTATTTTTGATCAAATGATTTCTTAGGTCAGGGCTTTCCAATTGCTTCTTCTTTTTTATTTATTTATTTATTATTGCTCTCTCTTTACTTATCTTTATCTACTTTTTTCTGCTTTGACTTAGACATGCACCCTATTCCATTTAGGCAAAAATATACTTTTGATTCTTAAACTTTTACTTAAAATTTATTTTGATTATCAATGCTTCAATTATTATATTTTAATTTTTATATTTTAAGATACGCATTTCGTTATTCATTAATTTTCATTGATCTGGCATAATAGAACATCAAAATATAATATTTTTAAAATATAAAAAAAATAAATTGTAGTAATTAAAAGTTTAAGAACCAAGTAGGAGTTGTAAGAATGAAAGCATATTTCAATCTATAATATTTCAATCTACTTAAATGAAGAAAGAAGAAAAATAAATTATTTTCTTTCATAATAAAGAAAGAATTAAATATATAATTTGCTTTAAATCTAGCACTAGAAGTACCTAAGATGATGAGTCCAATATTTGGATACATAATTCCCTTTAATTAGATTATTGACATGTTTTGTATGAATATAAAATCAGATGGTTCAGAATAAGTTTTAATACATTAGCTAAAAATTTTGGCTGTAGGATTTTACTAACCTTATTATATTTAGTGCAATATCCATCAAACCTTTTTAATTTCTTAGTAGCATTTAAATCTTGAAATGCAGAGTAGGAAAGATAAAAGGTAAAAAAGGGAGAATCTGGTCTAGTCTAGATTGAATTGTAGACTTTCCTTTGTCATACGTTTTAAAGATTTTCATTCATTTCGATTTATTTGATCTTGAGCCTTAAGTTTTTTCCCTTAACTCTGTCATTTTCTATGTAATTGTAATGTTCCTCTTTATTAGACTTGATAACCCAATGTTATCATTTATCCTATTGAAGGTGAAGATGCAAAAGCTTCTGATGATCACAATAAGGCTTTAACTGCTCGTATTCCAAGGTCATCATCACCAACTGTGGATTGATAGATTAGAAAACCGAATTGTTTCCTTTATCATACTTTCCATCCTCTCCTTTTTGCAGTAGGTGATAGGAAGAATAATACAATTTGTAGTATTTTCATTCATGTGAACTTCAAGCAAGAATAAATTTACCAGCAATATCTGAGACCTAACAGAAACCCATTTAACCATGATACTCACAAATCAAGAATTCTTCTAGCACATTTGAACCTAGGCAATAATAATAAGCACTGCTAGTCCTTAGAGAGAGGGGGGGGGGGGGGGGGGGGCAAAGATCCTAGAGGATGCAAACAGATCGATTCTAACTAGTGATGTGAGAAATGGTAGATTTGGTATTTTTTAATTTTTATTGTGTTCTTACATTATCTTGGTTCCCCATGAAGGATATGATTGTAAATTTGCTTCAACCTTTATGATAGACATAAATGTTCTTTGATTTTTTGGGGTTGATGGTCTCAACAGCCTTTCAATGAAAACAATGGGATCATTAACCTTTATCTTATTTGTCTGTACAAAACAAAATACCAGCTTGAGATATCAGTCATGAGACTGGAGGAAGTTCATACAAAATATTGTAAAGTTTATTTCATTCACCAGTTTATTTTCTGGCAAAGTTGATGAAGCCTATCAAATCAAGGAATGAGATGATATCCATCATCATCTGTCTTGTGCTGCCCGACCAAATTCAGAAATTTTGACACACACAAGTGGTTTAACGTCGTTTCCCATCTTCTGCTATAAGCACATTGTTGATCTAGTATTGTAAATAATCCCCGAACTTGGTGATTATTTTGTGGACAGCAGGGTGGCCATGATGATTGGCAATAAAGGGTTGTTATCACACAGAGAGGTATCAATTCCCATTATTCAAACATGTGGTATAGCTCAAGGAAGCTAAACCTCATGCACGATGGATGATGGCAAAGTGATGGTGAACCAGTTTTTGTAACTTGATCTATTGGTTATGGAGACATATAAATAAATAAAACACCCCACATCCCTTGAAAAGATAGATGGGAAAAGGTGGGGAATGTTAACCCAACAAAGGACATCGACATGGATCATCACTTAGTGTATGTTCTAAAACTAACAGTTTTTCATAATCCACTGATGTTTCCAATTTCCATGTACCAAATTCTTTAAATTCCTTTTAGATAAGATATTTTAAAAAAAGGAAAAGTAATCTGCTTGTTATGTGCAGTCCAAAAGGTTTGTTTGCCACATGTGCCCAAATTATTCTTCAGAGTTGTCAAGTTGAAAGAGGGTATATGAAAAAACCAGGGTCATAGAGCTCATTTTACAATCAATTTGCCCCCTCATTACCTCCACAAGCATGTCCAAATGACATCATTCTAAGCCATAAATCACATTCAGTGGCATCTAAAAACCCTTGAAATTCTGACTAGGTAGCCTTAGTTCCAAAATTGCTTGTTAAAGAGAGGCTTGCATCTCCTTACCATAAGTTGGAGTATCATTTATTGTTTAACAATTGAAGCCTTGGATACATACAGCCCAAGAGACTAGTCCAAGTTGATCAGTCACCAACCGAGATCAAATTGATCATATCAACTTGCAGAATAGTAAGAAAATTTGTTTCCTACATGCTAAAAAAATACATTTTCTGATTTCCATGTTCTCACCATCGTATAAGATTGTTTCTTTAACTAGGGATGAGCTAAGATTTACCAACATTTCATAAGAATCAATAAAAAGAGCCTAAAGCGAGCATTGATATATAGGATCAATGTTCTTGTCATTAGAAATAAGAACATGGCCTAAGGGGCTCATGTTCTTTTGTGGAACAGGGAATCATAATACCAAATGGACATGATAACATATTGGAACCTTACTCAACCCCACAGCTTATCAACCTCTTTTCTTCCTGAATTTACTTCATATAGGGCTAAACCTCACGTGACCCTCCACATGTTCAGTGTCATGATTGGGTAAGTTACCCCAAATGGTAGATAAAGGTCACCATTAACATCATATGGCCACAAAAGGATGGAAATCTTGGCAGTGCTTTCACACTGAGCTCTCTTGTAAATACATGCTCCCAAGCAAAATCCTTTAATCTTCAGACGGGGTCCACCTGAGGTCCCCTCATCCTATTCTCCCACTGGCGTTCGTTCTTATTGGATAAAACCTTTTCTAAGTAGTTCTCTTTCATAGTTTTCTTAAGAAATTCTTTCTCGAGGAGGCGTGAGTGAAAAGTTATCAATCTTTTTTCCTTTTAATAGGTTAGCTAAGATTAACAAACTAACATTCCATTAGAGAAGGTGTTTCTATCTTTTCTTCTTTCTTTCTTTTTTTCACTACCTATTCTGTCTTGTCTTGGAAGTGACTGTAAGAGGCCTTGTTTTAGATATCTAAAGCTTAAGCCACTAGGGTAACAGTAGGGTGAGCAAGTAGTGTTTGGTTGTGTAATTAATACATGCAGATATAAAACCAGGCAATGCCATGAGCTAATCTTTCAGAGATAGCTTTGTTACCTATCTTACATAAAATCACACCTGAAGAGGCCTCAGAAAATTTTCTTACATAAATGAGGCCATCAACGCACTCAATGTAAAACTATTACATGCTCCTTCCTAATTTTATACAATAAACATAAACTTTTCATAGCAAATCCACAGCACTTACAAATTTATCATCACTATCATTGGCATAAGACACCATCTGAAGTAAATTCATAATGAAAATGCCACATGCCATCTTATTTTCTAAGATATAACAGACAAAACATAAAGGAACAAAATAAAGAAAAAAAGGTACTTAAAGTAGCACCACTCAAGTACTCTTTTGGCATCTGAAAAAAGGGGGAGGGAGGAAACGAAGTGCTTGCTTTCACTCACAAAACACCCATATAACGATATATTCCATCACAGGACAAAATAACACATCCAAATCCATTAACATCATCAAGAGCAGAAATAGCAAGCCGAACTCGAGATCTAACCAAGCTAAACTACACAATCACGGCAATAAAAGCCAGAAGCTTAGTATTTTCAGATCCCATTGTGAAAACTAGAACAAGCAAGGCTCAAGAGAATAAAATTAACATAAAACAACGAAAAAAGAAACAGTTGTTGCTTTTTATGGCATATGAAGAAGGAAAGGAGAAAAAAAATTCAGATAAGAAAAAGTTGCTCGCTTTCTTCATCTGGATAGGTAAACGAGAAGAAATCCTATCACTGAATAATATAAGACTGCCAAGTCCAACGAAATCATTAAAAAGAAACATTGATGCAATAATTCAAACTTTAATCGAACGAAACTATGAAAATTTAAATCACGAGAACTCGCAAGATGAAACCTGGGAACCGGTAGGGAACTACCTTCTCGACGGCGCTCAGCGCGGCGCCGTGAAATCTATCGCTAAATCCATCGTGATGAACCCATCATCTGATCTTAGCGCAAGCCCATTTGGAATTCTCATGGAAGCCCGAGTAGACCTCCAACTCGTTTGGAATTTTAGTTGAATTCCTCCGTCTCAAAGCGATTCCCCGATGCTTTAATATATATATATATATATATATATATATATATATATATATATATATATATGAAAGCCTCCAAAATAATAATAATAATAATAATAATAATTTTATATAATCAGAGTTGACATAGAATTGATGCAATTTAAAAAACTAGCATTAATACATTTAAAAAAATTAAAATATCTCTACTTAATGCATTCTCTTCTCATCCAACTTCCTCTTTCTCATTCTATTATAATAAAATATCAAATAATTAATAAAACAAATATGAATAATATTTATCAATTATTGACTCTTAATGAGATCAACTTGGTTGCAGAAGATACTATATCAATATTTTCTTTTAATGATAATGAAACATTAACAATTCATAAGAGTTATAAAAGAAAACTATTTAATGAGGTAATATTGAAATTATTCAATTCATTTTGATCTATTCAAATAATAGAATTCATTTGAATTCTAATGTTTTAAGATTTATTCCAATTGCATAAATTCTATTACATATTACAAAATTATTTCAATTCTATTCTATTAATAGAATTCAATTAAATTATATTATAGAATTAATTTCAAATAAAGTACTTGTAAAAAGAAAAAATTGTTTCTGCAACCCTATGTTTATTTTACTCCTAGGATTCTAAAGTTCAAGTTTTCAAATGTGGGGAATGCATTAGATTTGGCTATATTGAATGTAACAAAGGTCCAGTCTCTTGAATCGATACAGTTCACGAATGCCAAAAAAAAAAAAAAAAGATGAAGTGACTCCGAAATCGGTATGAATATAAGGATAGAAAAGGTGACTAAATCTTGAACTTAGATATATATATGTGTGTGTATGTATGTATGTACATATGTGTATATGTCAGTATGTATCAATAAAAAAAACTCACATAATTATGTAGATAAAAATATCAAAAAATTATTACAATGATAATATGAAAAATTAATTTTTTTAATATTAACTTTTAAATAATATCTCTATAAAATAAATGGAGCATGCGACAACATACATATAAAAAGATTTACATTAATTAACTTGAATTATAATATATCAACATTTTCAATAATGATATTACAAAAATATATGCAGAGTGTTTTCTTTAAATATATTTGCTATACAATTATCATGAAAAAAATTATTATAAATTAAATTAAAAGGTAAAGAAATGAATATAGTAATATTGATGACTTGTCTAAAGTAAACTTATAAATGAGAAAACATAAATCAATGCTTCAAGGGAATGTCTTTTGATGTGAACTAAGAACTTACTAGTATCAAAACAATTCAAATATATTAACAATAAAAATATGGCCCTATTTGAATTAGTTGTTGAGTACTTTTAAGTGGCTATTGGTAACAATTGGCAAGGTCAAAAGCTATTTGAGGTAGCTAAAAGTTATAAAGTGACTCCATTCAATTCAAATCAGTAGAATTTGGCACCTTTAACTCAATTTAGTCAATTCGTTCTTAATATAAATGGAGCTAACTCAAAAAGGCAGTCTCATATTTTCTCTTAACAAAATTCCATCCTTAAAATTTTATTTTCAAATTTTAAATACTTTTCTCAATTCATATATTTAGAAAAAAATTAAAAGTACTTCTATTTATATCCTGCTCATTACAATGCTAAAATTATGATATTAGATCTACTACGCTTCTATTGTGGAAACTCTTATATAAACCTTTACAATAAAAAAAGATTTTATATACTCTGATTCAACCTTTCTACTCATATCACTACAATTTGTTTAAGTCTTTTAAGTATCAAACCTAAACTCTAATATTGTCATAATGTCATGCCCCAAACTTGAAGATGGATCTAGGATATATCAATTCATAGCATACATACAGAAATAAACCAAAACATCTTTTCGTATAGTTAATATATTTAATTAGTAATAACAAATTATTTATCTATTAAACCAAGCTGGTCAAATTCAAAAATAATATTAATAAAATAACTAAAAACCAGATAAGATGCTAAAATCAAACACTAATTTTTTATAAATTTTTAAACTAAATCCAGTCAAACTCGATCTTAGTCTAAAGTACGTTGTTAAAAAAAACGGTCTCACATACCCCAATAATCTTAAAGCCCTTAATTCTATCTCTTGTCTCATTCTTGAATTCTTTTTTTTCCCTTCTTTACAAAGGTCAGGATATTCTACAGATCAAAAGCCATATACTTCTCTTCAAAATTATCTAAAATTTTAAATAAAGCAAATATTTTTCAAAAAAAATGTTGCAATCACTATTATCAACCTTCTACGAAGATCCTTTGTGATCACAAACTCATGCTCACTCCCTTGTTAAAGTTATGATATCAATCTTGGCCTTATATACTCCTTCAAGAGTGTAGGAGAACTACCTCCATGTTTTGTAAAAACTTTTTTTTAAAAAATGAAATAGGCTTTCTATGAATTAATAAAAGTGGAAAAGAAAGAAAAATTACCAAGTATGAGGAACAAAAGATAATACTAATGTAAAGAGAATCCTTCTCTCTATCTTATACTATAAAATCTTTCCCATTCAGCTGCTATGGTTTTTCATTAAAGAGAATTTTTAATGTTGTTGTCTCTTATCTTTAATTGTGTAACTTGAAATGGCTTATGCATCCTTTTTAGTGTTTGACAAGGCAAATAATCCAATCCAGGCCCATTCTTTTCAACTTCTATACTAACAATTTCAACAATAGTTTACAAGGTATCCACTACTATAAGGAAGTTAACACGGGATTTATGAAGGAACTCATGATATTAGAAGGCAATGAATCTTTGCTTTATTTTAATGTTCCATAAACAAAGTAGATAAAGAGGTATATCATGCTAGTCAAGATAAATAGGCCAATCCAAATATGCTTTTCCAAACTTATGTATCAACAAATTTAGCAAGAGTTTACAAGATATCTACAATCATAAGGAATTTTCATCTGAACGGCTTATGAAGGAATTCATAAAATTAAAAGGTGATACCTCTTTAAAATTTAGATTAGTTTAATAATCTAGTCATGACGAAAGAAAAGAGAGATAGGGCCACAACAAGAGGTTAAGATTGATAAGATAGCATGAGATTTGATGATAGATAAGGATTTTAAAAGTCCATAGTTACCATAAATATGGGAGGTAGGACAGGAGAGTGAACAGAATGATAGCTAATTAGATTTTTTTATTGGAATAATGAATGGGGGAGTTAATACATGTATTATTTTTCTTTAATTTTCTTCTAATAACTAAAATCAAAAGTAAAAGACTTCCAAGTAAAATCTAATTAATTCTAATTTTTTATTTATATCTTTTTTCTCAAACTAATGGTGCATCTAATATATGAGTGGAAGTAATTTTTATTATGGAAGGGTTGCCAAAAGTCAAAGCCTCCAATTAGATCCTAATTATTTTAATTTTTTATTCATATTTTTTTTCTTTTATGTCGCTTCTAATGTACGAGTTGTGAGAGCGATTTTTAATATGGAAGGATAATTAAGAGTTAATACTTCTGATCAAATTCTAATTAATCCAAACTTTTTTTTTTTTATTAATGATGCCTGGAATATATAAGTTATTTTTGATAGAAAAGGTTTATCTCATTGTATATTCTTTATGATAATTAAAGAGTGGTAAAAGATATTTACAAATTTATGAAGGAACAATTTATTATACCTCTATATTTTTTAATCCATATTATTTCAAGTTATTGATTGAAAATAATCTCTCTCCCTCTTTTAGCAAGGCAAAATATATGTTATTTTATATAAGAAAAAATACATGCAAAAAAATACATATCTTTTACAATAATATGATAAATAAAAAGAAAAATAAATAATTTTTTTTCTTTAGTATCATGGAATAGTACTATGATTACTTTTATTTGTACTTTAATATTTCATTGTAGCACATGAGCATCCATTAAGATTTCTAAATATAATAATAAAAAATAAAATAATCACCATCAACTACAATAATAAGAAATAAAACGTAACGACAAAATACTAACATCTAGAGATTAATATTAGATGACTTTAATGTTATTGGTTTATTATTAGATCATCCAAATAAAACCTTAAAAATTTTATAAATCATTATTATTTTTTTAATTTTTTGTTATGAAGAGCTTATGAATATAGGACAAGTGTCATCTTCACACATGGTAATTATGAGAGAATAATGGCCAAATGCCAGCCATTAGTACAAAATAGGGAAAAAAAGTATATTGAAAAACTAAGCAAAAGGAGTGGGTGCATATGGGACAAGAGACACCCATCTTAAGTCCTTATAACTTCCTCCCTGTACGCTTATCCATCATAGCGAAGCCATCCCCATCCACACACTTGCACACCAACCAGGAATGTAATCCATGACATTCTATGTCCATCCAGAATAAAATTACTCAAATACCCTTGCCTACTTTCAAGTTTTACCGCATCACAGGACTCGCGGTTCCATGCGAGCCGTGTGAGCACCCGAGGGAGCGGCTCCAATGGGTACAACGGCCGGACATGACTTGGTAATAAGAAACAAGGCAAGGGTATTTTTGTCATCGAGCTCGATCTTCCTAGATCGAGTAATGTCACACAGTTGAAATGACAAAAATACCATTTCTGTACTTTATGGCCATATTAGAATATTCCAAGGAATAACCAGAGCTAAGAATCATAGTTGTCAAATTCAGCTCGACATTGACTCGACCAAGGGCTCGAGTCACTGGATCACTTAGTTCAACCATCAGGTCACGATTGAACCATCGGTTCAATTATTATAATATAAAAATATATTTATATTAATAAAAATTAATTTTTAATAAAAATAAACATATAAATACTAATTTTTATAATCTTCTTTTCAAAAAAAATCTTTTTTTATCTTATTTAATGTCTAAAATTCGCTTACTTTCAATCTAGGTACCCAATTAGTCTGATTTATTTTTTTCTTAAAAAAAAAGAAAATTTCTATCCGAGTTTCCTTTATTTTTATTATTTTCTCTTATATCTCTGCTTTTTCATCTTGATTCCATAAAATTTTTATATTTCCTTCCTTTTTTCTTTTTATTCTCCTCTCATCAATGCTCTTCTTTGCATGATTTTTTTTCCTACCATAAGGCCAAGCATATCCCCTACCCCATTAGTTGTTGTCATCTTTATTGTAATGCCATTTGAAGGAATTGTGATGGATGATAAACTTTTAAATCTTAAAACCTTCTTTAATTTTCATTCACTCTTTCGCTTTATTAATCTCATTTCATCAGCCATCTTTCTTAGTCCATCGACAATGCTTAGACCGAATCTTCTTTTTCAGCCAATCATCTCCTCCTCTGTTAAGAAGCTTATTGCCGATGATGTCGTGGCACACACTCCTTGTATAGTATAATGTCATCGTCGCTACCAGAATTATAGCGATAATAACATCAAACCGATATGTATGGATGCAAAGAAGAAGCAATACTATACTTTTATTAAATCAACTCATAATAATAAATCTTACCTTTATTAGATGGAATGTTAAACAAATTTGAGTTTTAATTCATTGAATCAGTGATAGATCCGGAAACCAACTTACTATTTTGAGATGAGTCAATCGATCTCAATCAATAACATAAATAGAAGTGTTTGAGAGAAAACATTGGTGGATTATAAAGGAACGCACGGCGATATATTTTTAAATATTATTATTTTTAATATTAAAATCTATCAACTAATAATTTTTTTCTCTTTTTTTTTTCAATAATTAATAATAACAAATCTTACCTTTATTAGATGGAATGTTAAACAAATTTGAGTTTTAATTCATTGAATCCGTGATAGACCCGGAAACCAACTTTCTATTTGAGATGAGTCAGTCGATCTCAATTAAAACATAAATAATAATGTTTGAGAGATAAAACATGGATTATGAAAGGAACGCACGGTGATATATTTTTAAAATATTATTATTTTTAATATTTTATTTAAATCAACCCATGATTACATAATTAATATGCATTGTACCCTCTTGAAATAAACCGCACTGCCTCAGTCCACATTAACTTATCCTGAACCATCGCACAATACAACAAAATAGCCGAGAGGGACAGTTCCATCCATGGAAAAGAACAAAAGTGCTCGGGCCATTAAATAGACTTGGCTTGGATCGTGAAAAAAGGCAAAGGCGAAAAAGGCTGCGGTGGTCTCGCAAAAGCGTGAGAACTTCTCGGGCTCTCATTATTCCACCTCGGTCCTTCTTTTTCTCTCTCTCTCCTTCGCTCTCCCAACGAATCTAGGGTTTCCTTTCGTGTCCCACTCTAGATCCCGTTCCTCCAATTCCCGATCTTGGTGGGCCCTAAGGAGAATTTGCTTCCTTTGCTCGTTGGGGGGCAAGGTTTACACCCCGTGGTTCTTGGGTTGGGTTGGGAAAGAGCGAGGGCTTTGAATTGAGACCGAAGGCCCCAAACGAGCAAAAAAGCAAATTCTCCTCAAGGCCCACCAAGATCGAAAATTGGAGGAATGGATCTAGAGCGGGACACGAGAAACCCTAGATTATGGGGAGAGCGAAGGTAGAGAGAGAGAGAAAGAAAAGGACTGAAAGTAGAATAATGAGAGCTCGAGAAGTTCTCACGCTTTTGCGAGACCACCGCATTCTTTTCGCCTCTGTTTTTTTTTCGCGATCCAAGCCAAGACTATTTAATGGACCGAGCACTTCTGTTCTTTTCCATGGACGAAACTTCCTCTTGGCTATTTTGAATTATCGCTTTGTACTGCTGGTGGTTCAAAATAACTTAATGTAGACTGAGGCAAGTGCCGTTTATTTCAAGGCCGGTACAATGCATATTAATTATGTAATCATGGATTGATTTAAATAAAATATTAAAAATAATATTTTAAAAATATATATGCTTCATTCCATAATCCACCAATGTTTTATCTTCAAACACTCGACTGACTCATTAGTTCGGGTCTATCACGGATTCAATAAATTAAAACTCAAATTTATTTAACATTCATGAATAAGATTTGTTATTATAATTGTTGATAGATTTTAATAGATTTTACACATAATTAATACAGTAAAAAAAAAAAAAATGAGTTGATAGATTTTAATATTAAAAATATTAATGTTTTAAAAATATATCGCCGTTCGTTTTTCTATAATCCATTTTTATGAATTTTCTCAAAAATAAGATGGTCTATGGAATAACATAAGGCATCATCAAAGTTGAGTCTATTAATCAATGACTAAATATGCAGGACAATCGCTTGTCATAACTAAAAGAATCAAATAATTATTCTCCTCGTGGATAGAATTTAGGCTGAAGAATAAAAAAAAAAAAGGTTGGGAATGGGATTTGAGTTACCAGAGAGATTTCCCGCTTCCAGTAGCCATAACCACCAAGCAATCTCGTCCATCTAGGATCTTTTGGATGATCTCCTTCTGATATGGTCGAAACTGAGAATACCCAAAGTATTTCTGCGTTCAAACACCGAGAAGTGACGCGAAAAAAGGGTTTTAGTACCTTTCTTGCATCCAATAATCGGATTAAAAAAAAGAAATAGGAAAAAAAAAGGAGGTGAAACACAATTAAACCTAAAGAAGGGTTTTAATAACTTTAGTTCATCAAGAATCAGTGAGAGAAAATGGAACCAAAGAAAGAAATTAGAGGAAAATAAAGTGAAATCCTATTGAATCGAAACGAGAGAGGTATGGGATCGAGCCTGTCATTGAGAAAGAATCTATATCTTGGTTTCTACTTCCCTTGAGAACTGACTCCATCGCAAGGGTTTCTTCCGATCACTCGAGAGATGGCAGAGGAGCCGCGGCTGAGGCGAGAGGACGCTTCGATCCTAAAATCCCCCGGAAATAGAATGCCCTGCGATGACAACCATTTAAGTCGGTTAATTGCGGACAGCTGTCATGACCGACGAGACGAGATTCGAAACAACCGCCGCTATAATCATAAGCTGTAACGATTTGTGATCCCGTTAACATGATAAGTTCCAATTGTCAAACCCCGATTCGACTATTTTATAATTAAATTATAATTTCAAACCTATTTGCGATTGAATGGAATTAGATTAAATTATTAAAAAAATTAAATCTTTTTCCATATTTATGTTAAAAATAAGGTTAAATTATATTTTTAATTCTTAAATTTAGGATGAGTCATTTTAGTTTGAATTTTTAAAAGTTATAAAATTAATTTTTAACTTTATATTTATTTTATTTGATCTTATAATTAAAAAAAGTAACTTATAAGTATCTGGTTTATATGTATTTCATGCGTCTCTAGGACCACATCAATAGTAAAAAAGAGAGAAGAAAAAAAAAAAAATAACGCCTCTCCTTTCTTTCTTGATGAAAGAGAAGTAAAGGACCACGAAAAACCATCCGGCCCCTTATCTGTTCTCCTCCTCAACAAAAAAGCCACGGAATGCCTCCAACCCCTTGTGGTACGCAATGGATAGAGAAGGAGGAAGCCTCCTCTCTTCTGAGGCCGCGAAAGGCCCTCCGACTCACCACGGCATGCAAAGGGGAGGAAGCCCCCACTTAAAAATATATGTTAAATATAATTAAGTTAAAATAAATGATTAGATATATGGTTATTAAGATAAAAGAGAAATTAATTTAAATAAAAAATTTATTGAGTGAATTAAGAAAGGTGATTAGAATGAATAAAAATAAAG
>UESW01002421.1:0-30986 GCA_900491605.1 Calamus simplicifolius
ATTTAAATATAAATTTATTTCAAGATAACCACTAAAGTCCCTATGGATTCGATCTCTTATTCTCGTTATTCTATTAGTGAAATTAAGGTGTTTTAATCATTGTGCTATGACACGCATCAGATTTTGGCGCCGTTGCCGAGACTTAAGTGCATTATTTGAAAAAAAATTATAAAAAAATAAATAAAAAAATTAGATTAATTTTCTCTTAATTTTATTCTTATTTTTTATAGTTATTATCTCTTATTTTATTATTTTGTTACCTTAATTGTTAGAATTTCATATTTTCTTTTAACATAAAAAAAGAGAAAATTTATTACTTTCCTTCTTGTCACAAATCCACTTTTAACCTAATCAAAATTTTCTTTTAATTAATTTACCTTCAAAGAACCTGAAAGAAAACCCTAAGACACCTTCCATAAAATATAATTAATTTAAGGAAACAAAAAATAAATATAAAATAAAAATATAAATATATAAATAAAAAAAATATAAAAAAATAATTATTTTTTTCTATGCTTAGATTGACTTAGGTAAATTTATTTTCTGCAAAACTTAAAAAACTTCCATTGTCATCTCATAATTTATTAGGAAATTAGAAACCTAATCATAAAAATCTTTTAAAAAAAGTAATTAGATTAATTTTGTTTGATAATTTCAAGAGCTGGACATCTGATTGTTGCATAGCATTTTCATAATAACTTTAAGGACAAAGCCCCTAATCAAGATAAGGTAGGAATTTCATCACCCTTCCTTGCCCACAAACCACATCCTTCATTTTGCATTAACCCAAACCTTTAACTCTAAAATTAACTAGATGTCAGCCCCTAAGGAATCGAGCTCAGTAGAACAAGGCACCCAAAAGAGTTGGACCGGGTTGAGATTGACCGCTTAATTGGTGTCTAGAAAAGGAAAGGAAAGTGGTTACTTAATTGGTTCAGTTCGCTTACCTAGTAAGCAATGGGGGGACCTCCACTGACTTTACCCTTAATTGGCTAGTTAATCAGCTAATTTTACTTGGAGGGCTCCAAGGCGGTCTTGGAAGTTAGGAGCTATCTAGATCTAGGATAAACCTAGAGTAAAGAGTATAATCTTTGTTAACTTGATTGCTAAGTATTATTAAAACCTAATTAAATTATTCATTGCTCTTAGTTCTAGGAATCTTTTAGGATATTTTCTTTAGAATCTTCTTCTTTCTCTTCTATAAAAAAAAACTGAATTACTGTTTGCTTTAGAGTCATTATTAAGGTGTATGCTTGGTCGCCGATCATTACAACCCAACCTTATACCCTTATCCTGAGATAGAAAGAACTTTTAGAGCAAATAGACTCAGAATTATGGATCCTAATAATGAAAATGATCCACCACGATAGTTAAAAGAGTATTTACTCCTTTAAGGTATACCTACTCTCGCTGCATTCAAGTGCCTCTAGTAGATGCTGTCCAATACGAAATTAAGTCAAGTATAATCCAAATGTTACCATCTTTCTATGGACTTACAAATGAGGATCCCTACAAACACTTAGATGAATTCTTGAAAATTTGCTCAACTATCAAGATTCAAAATTTCTCTGATGATGCACTTAGGCTTAAGTTATTCCCTTTTTCCCTAAAAGATAAAGCCAAGTATTGGTTAAATTCACTAGACACTGTTATAATTTCAACTTGGGATCATCTTCAGAGAGAGTTTCTTAAGAAATATTTTCCTATAGGAAAAATGAATCAAATTAGAAAAGCCATAACAAGTTTTTTCCAGACAGATGGAGAGATGTTTCATGAGACATGGGAGAGATTTAAAGAACTGATTAGAAAATGTCCACATCATGCCATACCCAAATGGCAACTGGTTCAGTACTTTTATGATGGTTTATTAGAAAAGCATCGGCAAATGGTTGAGGCTTCATGTGGTGGGACATTTATGTTAAAAAATAAACATGAAGCATGGCAACTCTTTAAGATATTGAGTGAGAATTCATTACATCACATGTCAGTTGCTCGTCGAGACCCTCCCATAGGACCTAAAAGAGGTGAAATATATGAATAGGTCATTCTACATATCTATACAAAGGTAGATGAATTATCCCATAAACTTGACTGAATTCTACAAGTTGGAAACATCTCTTCCTATCTACTCAATTACATGAGGTCTGCATAATTTGTTCAAGTTCAACCCATTCTATAGGTGAATGTCCAGCTGCATACCAATTTCTTGAACTTGTTCAAGAGCAAGCCCATCAAGCCCAAACCCAATTGGCTCCTAAATAGGAAATGATCCATATGCAAATACTTACAATCCTGGCTGGCGAAATCACCCAAATTTTTCTTAGAAACCTCAACCTGTAACCAATTCATCATCGATCAGACCTAATTATCAAGAAACCAATTTTAGAAGCATGCCATATTCATAATATCCAAACATCTCACAACCTCCACCGAATAATCATCATACTTTCGAAGACAAAGTGTTACAAGCATTGAAAGGGCTAGAAATGAATACTCAAATCCTTCACTCCCACACACAATCTATTGCAAAACTAGAAACTCAGATAGATCAATTAGCCACAGCATTCAGTAGAAGGGAGGAGGGTAAGTTACCTAGTCAGCCTATCGATAACCCGAAAGGACAATTCATGGCTGAAGGTTCTAATATCCTGACAAATTCCCAGAACATGCTAAATCAATCATGACTCTAAGAAGTGGAAAAACATTGAACCCACCTGAACCAACCCAAAAATTAGAAGTGGCTAAACCAGAAAAGAGAAGAAATGAAAAAATAAAGGAATTCAATGATCAAGCAATCACACCTAAAGCCCCATTCCCTAGTGCTTTAGAATCTCCTTTGTCTTCATATAAGAAGAATATAAAAATGAATGAGATGCTTGAGTTATTTAAGCAAGTACAAATAAATTTACCTCTTCTCGATGCTATCAAGCAAGTTCCGGCTTATGCCAAATTTTTGAAGGATTTATGCACACAAAAACGAAAAGCAAAGTCACAAATACCAAAAAAGATCCATTTGACTGAGCAAGTCAGCTCAGTTGTTCATAAATAACCCTACCCAAACTAAAAGATCCTGGTACCCCAATTATATCATGTGTCATAGAAAACTTCACAATCAAGAAAGCATTATTAGATTTGGGTGCGAGTGTAAACCTTCTCCCAAGTTCAGTGTATGAGTTATTCGGATTTGGAGAATTAAAACCCACTACAGTAACACTACAATTAGCAGATAGATCAGTCAAAGTACCTCATGAAATATTAGAAGATGTACTAGTAAAGGTAGATGAATTCTATTTTCCTGTCGACTTCCTTGTGTTAGATATAGAATCTAGTGGTAATCCTACCCAAATTCCCATCATCCTTCGACGATCTTTTCTAGCTACCGCTAATGCATGTATAAATTGTAGAACAGGTGTTATGGATGTATCTTTTGAAAACACGAAGATGAGATTAAATATTTTTAATGCTTCCCAAGGACCACCTGTTTATGATTTAAATGAAGTAAACATGATCGAAGAAGTTGTAGATAAAAAATTCCAAAGTTTACTTGATTCGGATCCTTTACAAACATGTCTTACACATTTTAGAATATATGACTTTGATCTTGATGAGTACACCAAAGAGATAAACCTCTTATTAGAACCACCTAAGTTCGATGCCATCCCTCCTGGACTATAAAATATGAACCACTTCCAACTAAACCAAACCCTTTAATACCATCCTTGGAAGCACCACCCCAACTAGAATTGAAACATCTTCCTGCTGACTTAAAATATTCATTTCCTTGGACCCAATGATACCCTTCTGGTAATCATTGCATCTACCCTAACCTCTGAGCAGAAAGATAAATTGGTAGATGTACTTAAAGAACATAAAGAGGCAATGGACAATAGCTAATCTTAAGGGAATTGACTTCCATTTGCATGCACTACATTCATAGTGAAATTGAAGCCAAACCACATAGAGACATGCAACAGAGGCTAAATCCGAACATGAGGGATGTTGTTAAGAAAGAAGTAGTAAAATGGCTTGATGCTGGTATCATTTATCCAATTTCAGATAGTCAATGGGTCAGTCCAATCCAAGTAGTACCTAAAAAGTCGGTATTACCGTGATTGAAAATGAAAAGGGTGAATCAATTCCTACTCGCACATCAACTAGTTGGAGAGTGTGTATAATTATCGAAAGTTGAATGTCGTGACTAGAAAAGACCACTTTCCTTTGCCTTTTATCGATCAAATTCTAGAACGCTAGCGGGACAAAGTTTCTTTTGTTTCTTAGATGGATATTCAGGATACAATCAAGTCCCAGTATTTCCTACAGATCAAGAAAAGACCACATTCACCTATCCCTTTGGAATATTTTCCTTTAGATGCATGCCATTTGGTCTTTGTAATGCACCAGCCACTTTTCAACGATGTATGTTGGCCATATTTTTTGATATGATTGGTCAATTTTTGGAACTATTTATGGATGATTTTTCAGTTTTTGGTTCATCATTTGATAGCTGCCTCGAGAACTTGACTAAGGTACTGAAACGATGCATGAAAATGAATTTAGTCCTAAGTTGGGAGAAGAGCCATTTTATGGTTCGTGAGGGAATTGTGCTCGGACACATTGTTTTAAAGCGAGGTATTGAGGTTGATAAAGCCAAGGTTGAATTGATCTTAAATCTACCACCCCCAACCTCAGTTAAACAAGTACGATCTTTCCTTGGTCATGCTGGTTTTTACAGATGCTTCATCAAAGATTTCAGTAAAATTTCTCGACCATTGTGTAATTTGTTGACTAAAGATAGTTCTTTTAATTTTGATGAAGATTATCTAATAGCCTATAACATCCTTCGAACTACTTTGACCACTACACCAATTATCAAGCCCCTAGATTGGACCATACCCTTCGAAATTATGTGTGATGCTTCTGATTATGCTGTAGGGGCAGTTCTAGGATAGAAACTCAATCGGGAACCCCATGTAATTTAGTATGCTAGTAAAACTCTTTCAGATGCACAAATGAACTATACTACCACTGAAAAAGAATTACTAGCAGTTGTATTTGCCCTAGAAAAATTTAGATCATATCTGTTAGGGTCTAAGTTTTAGTTTATTCTGATCATGCAGCATTGAGGCATCTTTTATCAACAAAGGATACAAAACCCAGACTGATTAGATGGATCCTTCTATTACAAGAATTTGACCTAGAAATCTTAGATAAGAAGGGTTCTGAAAATATGGTAGCAGATCATATCTCTAGGATCTCAGTGGAATACAACAATAAAGAAATAATCAAAGATAGGTTTCTTGATGAGCAGCTGTTCTCAATTTCCATAGCAGTCTTCCTAGTTTGCCCACATTATAATTATTTGGTAACAGAAAAGTACCTTCCCATTGGACAAAACAAGAAAAAGATAGATTTTTCTCACAAATTAAATATTACTTTTGGAAAGATCCTAAATTATTTAAGTACTGTTCGGATCAGGTGATTAGGCGATGTGTCCCCAAGAGTGAATTCAAAAGTATACTTAACTTCTGTCATTCTTTGCCTGTGGGGGACATTTTAGTGGAAGAAAAACTGCAGCAAAGGTACTGCAAAGTGGGTTCTTCTGGCCAACTCTTTTTAAAGATGCACACAAATTTGGCCATAATTATCTCCAATGTCAACAAACAGGAAATATTTCTCGAAAAGACATGATGCCCCTAAACCCTATATTGGTTGTAGAAATTTTGATGTATGGGGTATTGATTTTATGAATCCATTTCCTTCCTCTTTCGGATTCGAATACATTCTAGTGGCAGTTGATTATGTGTCAAAATGGATTGAAGCCATGGCAACTCGAACCAATGACCATAAAGTTGTAATCAAGTTTATTTAGCATAACATCCTTAGTCGTTTTGGATGCCCAAGGGCTATAATTAGTGATGGGGGTACACATTTAATGAATAGACACTTTGAAGGATTAATGAACAAATATGAAATTACTCATAAGGTAGCTACACCTTATCATCCCCAAACTAGTGGCCAAGTTGAAATATCAATAGAGAAATTAAAATATCCTTGAAAAAATGGTGAGACCGATAGGAAAGATTGGTTAGAACGTTTGGATGATGAATTATGGGCTTATCGTACTGCATTTAAAACTCCCATAGGAATGTCTCCTTACCGGCTCGTATTTGGAAAGGTCTGCCATTTACCTGTAGAATTGGAACACCATGCATTTTGGGCCATCAAGCAATTTAATTATGATATGAAGAATGCAGGTGTCAATAGGAAACTCCAATTAAATGAGTTAGAAGAGCTACGAAATGATGCATATGAGAGTTCAAAAATTTATAAAGAACGAACCAAAGCATATCATGACAAATTTATTAATAGAAAAACTTTTGAACCAAATCAAAAATTATGGCTTTACAATTCAAGATTACATCTTTTCCCTGCAAACTTCGTTCACGATGGAATGGACCATTTTAGTAACTCAAGTATTTCCTCATGGAGCTGTAGAGCTTAAAGACCCCAAGCAAGAAAATACATTCAAAGTAAATGGCCAACATTTGAAACCATATATAAAAGAAATTAATGATGGAGAAGTTGTTGAATCAATTGATCTTGTGAACCCAATACTATCATAATAAGTAGCATAGTCTGGCTGAAGACTTTAAACTTAGCGCTCTTGGGAGGCAACCCAGTTTATTATTTATTTTTAACTTTCTGCTCTTTTAGTATGATCTCTCCTTTTAGTATGACTAGAGAAAAGAAAAGAAGTAGATTGAAAGAAGATGGCAACAATGAAACCTCCAGCCTTCAAATACTCTACCAGGTAGTATCTTTTCTTGAAAGTAATTTTTCTTCCATTAGGGAAAATAAAAATTAAGTTGGGGCGGGGGGAAAGAATAAGTAAATCCTCGAGTAAAACTATAATCATATGTGTATACCAAATTCTATCTCGATTTGAAGTTAATCAAGCAGTCTGATTAATGATTAATGGTTAGATTATTTTTGAGATACAAGGAATAAATTATTAAGAAAACCTAATAAAAGGTAGGGTTTAGCCCAGAAAAATTTTAGAATAATTTCAGACCCTTCTGACCACTTATCTTAATAGTACAATCTACTTAATAAGGGTATGGGTGAAAATGTCAAAAAGAAAGAAAAAAAAATCTCTTAAAGTTAATAAATTAGGTTCTTAGCATCTTTCACTAAGTAACCGAACCCCATCACTTAAGAAAGTGATGTTGTTCGCGTAAAAAGGTGAGAATGTAAAAGAACCTAAGTAGAGTCAGTCCTACCTAAAGCCTTTTTAACTCGAGTTAGTAAAAATGTGAGAATGTAAAAGAACCTAAGTAGAGTCAGTCCTACCTAAAGCCTTTTTAACTCGAGTCAGTAAGTCTGAGGGGTGTTTTACACCTAATTCCCTAAAACCAATTGGTTTGGGAGCCATTGGCCTAAAGCTCGCTACAAGGGTTAATTAGAAAGCAAGGGGTTAGGACATTGCACTGACTTTACACATAAATAAATAAATAAGGGACTAAATTACAAAAGGCATTACACCCAACCCAAATTAAGTTAGAAGACTTAATCAGAGAAGTGGAAAGTTGGTGAAGGAAGACTTCTATAAATTATTATGGACTACACTCTATCACTAAATGAGTAAACTTAATAATCCAATGAAGTACCTCCCTTATGATCTAACCAGAAATTTTTTTAGAACTGTAAGATAACTGTCAATTCTTGGACTAGCTTAGTACATATTTCTAATTTCTTATTTACTCAAGGACGAATAAGATTCAAGTTGGGGGGAGTGATAAATGCATAAATAATTATCACTAAACCTATTAATTAATAATTCAATGTACCTATTATTATTTAATATTTTAATATTTTATATAATATTTTAGGTAAAACTCTATCAACTTAAAGATCTCAATTTTAGGAATTCAACGACGCAAACGACACTCAAATCGGACTTAAAACGACCTTGGAATTGATTTTATAAGGATTTATTTTTGTTTGTTTGTTGGCACGCATTTTAAAGCAAACTCGGCAGATGGTCTGCCGAGTTCGTCTTCTTCCCCGTGGAAGCTTGGGACGCACAGAGGCTGCCAGAGATCGATTTCTTTGCCAAAAATATCACCGTTGCGAAGCTCCTCGCCGTCAAAAAGATCCTCAACATCAGAAATTACCAAAATATCCAAGATTTAATGGAATTTAAGGAAGGAAGCCCATATTCTCCGCTTCTCTGATTTCACGGTCCAGCTACAATTGAGGAAGAAATTTGAAGCTAAATTGGAAGGGAATCGTCTGCAATCTCGCCACGATCTCTCCACATCTGTTCGGGTGCCAAATTGGGAAGAAACCTTGGGGTGGAAGAAAGCAGCCATCGCTATCTCCGCGTCTTCACCGCGTCTCAGCATCTATAAGAAGCTATGTTCCCAGGGAGAGGAGGGGCAGTTCCAAGGAGCGATATATAGTTTGGATGTGGCTGTTCCCAGGTTCTAGGGGTTCCGTGGGCGTGGAGGTTGCTATTCCCAAAGGGAGTTCCATGGAGGATTGAGAGAACAGAGGCGTTGTTCGTCTTTTCGTTCATGGAGGTTCCTCTTCTTGGAGCGTGGAGGATGCTCTGTTCACGGAGGCTGTTCACGGATGTTCTAATTCATCCGAGCGTCCCTGGAGACGTTCAGAGGAGTTTTTCCCAGGCTGGTTCGTGGAGGCGCTGCTAGGAGGCACTCTGTTACCAGGCGGCCGTCCGTGGTTCATGGATGTTCTGTTTGGAGGCGTCTGCAGAAGGTCTTCAGTCCGGTTCAGCCTGTCTTCAACCTGGTTCAGTTCGTCTTCGGTTCGGTTCAGGAATTTATTGCAATCTGTTGCCTTCTTAATGTCATAAAATAAATTTTTTTAATTTTAATTTGCATTGTTGGATGCTATGAAATAAAATTTCTATTCATGTTTAATTTTTATTAAATTCTATTTAAGTAAAATAATTTTTGACTGATCTATTCTTAAAAGGAACGGGCCGTGATCTACGGGTATGGGCCGTGCTCTTATAAGATGACCATATCTTAATTATTTTTCACTACTAATTATCTATTTATTTAAATTTATAAATTTATTTCAAGATAACCGCTAAAGTCTCTGTGGATTCGATCCCTTATTCTCGCTATTCTATTAGTGAAATTAATGTATTTTAATCGTTGCGCTATGACACGCATCACAAATCTATGTTGATGATATCATATTTGGTGCCACTAATGATTCTTTATGCAAAGACTTTGCTAAGCTTATGCAGGGAGAGTTCGAGATGAGTATGATGGGTGAGCTGACCTACTTCCTCGGACTACAAATTAAACAAAGCAAAGATGGAATCTTCATAAGCCAATCCAAATATACCAAAGAAATGATCAAAAAGTTTGGCATGGAGACATCCAAGAGTATCGGTACCCCTATGAGCTCATCATGTAGACTTGAATCCTATAATTCTGAAAAGTCTGTTGATTTAAAATTATATAGAGGCATGATTGGATCATTATTATATTAATTGCTCGTAGGCCAAATATTTTATTTAGTGTTTGCATGTGTGCAAGATATCAAGCCAATCCTAAAGAATCACACTTGCTTGCTGTTAAAAGAATATTTAAATATTTAAATGGAACAATAAATTTAGGTATATGGTATGACAAACAATCTAGTATTGACTTAATAGGATACACTGATTCAACTTTGTTGGATGTAAATTAGATAGGAAATCAACCACTAGAACTTGCCAGTTTCTAGGTGTTAACTTAATTTCATGGTTTAGCAAAAAGTAAACTTCAGTAGCACTGTCTACGGCCGAAGCCGAGTATGTTGCAGCTGGAAGTTGCTGTGCTCAAATCTTATGGATTAAGCAACAGCTAGAAGATTATGGTATTAAACAAAAGCCATACCTATAAAATGTGATAATACAAGTGCAATCAGTTTAACAAAGAATCCTATTCAACATTCCAGAACAAAACATATTGAAATTGACATCATTTCATTAGAGATCACATAGTAATAGAAATATTGTTATTAAATTTTTAAATACTAAAAATTAAATTGCTGATATTTTTACTAAGCCTCTTGATGAAACAAAATTTTATGAAGTCAGAAGAGAATTAGGAATGTTTGATCCAACCATTTAATGAATCAATTAATGACTTAATATAATACTAAATTGATATGACATCTTATAATCAAATCAATTAAAAGGAACACCTTATCAAATTAAATGCTTGAGTATGCTGCAAGTTTTAAGCTTTTTCATTTGTATGAAAGCATAACTTCCATAAATTCATCCACCAACTGGCCATTTGAAACCTTTTTCATTCTATTGATGATAGTTAACCGACCAGGCAACCAAACAGTCACCTGGCCAGCTAACCATCAAGCTCTCTCTCTCTATATAACCTTTTCACCAAACCTTTGTTTCATTTCATGTTGTCTCTCTCAACCGAGCGTCTTCTCCTCGTCTCCTTTCACTCTCATTAATCATCCTATCAATCCTTTCTTCCATTCAATCATCAATCCATCTTGAAGATAGTTGATGGCTCCCAAGAAGAAGGCAATCGCCAAAGATGATGATTGTGCCGATCTTCGCCGGAAGTCTTCTACTTCTTCATCCCAGTTCAACTCCCTTCTTGCTTCTAAATCTTTCGCTCATGGAAGGTTAGTTGACTTTAACTTCTTAGAATAGGAAGGCTTTAAAATTGGAAAATGGTTAGTTAATCAAGGTTGGAATAAGCTTTTATCTACCAAGAAACCTATTTATCCTGAGCTTATTAAGAAATTTTATGAAAATATCTCTTTTGGTAGTGGGACTATCTCTTCCTTTGTGAAAAAGACTAAAATCGACCTAATCTGCAAAACGTTAGGTTGTGCTCTAAATATTTCATCTAATGGTTTCTTAGAAATCCTATCTAGTGAACGTGGATATAAAATAGGTTTAATCCTTAATATTGATGACAATGAAGCTAGTAATATTGAAACTCTAGATGCAAACATGTTATCTGTAGAAAATAGATTATTCCATAGTATCATCGCCAAAATCCTTGCCCCACGTGCAGGTTCGTTTAATGCAGTAAATGATAGGGACATATGTATAATGTATGACATCTTAATAGAAGACCCTATTGATCTTACTCAACTAATGATGACCGTAATGAAAGAATCCCTGTCTAGATCTAAGGTTGCATTGCCCTACCGAATGTTTCTCACTTACATATTTGAGTTTTCAATATTAAGCTTAAGGGAGAAACTGCAGTGGAATTATGTCACTCTGACGTGTTTAATGCTCATTCACTGCACCGTATGGACTTTGCCAAACGGGATGGTATTTGGTTAAAGGTTAGATCAAGAACTGCTCAGTCTAGTATGCCACCGCTAAATGTGACTCAATCCGCTTGTTCTCCTCAGAACTTCTTCAATTTTGACTTCAACCAACCGAATCGTACCTTGCTGCTATGTTGCTGACCAAAATCCTTTTCTATCTGATCCACCCAATATGAATGCTTCTGGACCTTCATATCGTAATGACAACCAAGCTCCTGCTCCTCTTCCTTTGGTTCGTCTAAGTGAGATCAAATTCACCATATTATCAATGAATTGACCCTTGCCACTTCTAATCGAAGCTCTGGAGACAATGCTTCTTCTATCAATGATCAGACTCTTGTACCATATTTTTTTCTATTTTTGAGACCATGTCTCAGTTTAAAATTACTTTTGATCGTCTCGTCCATGATGTGAACATTCTCAATGGAAGAGTTTTTCATCACAATGAATCTATCATGGACCGGATCCTAAAAGAGATAAATTTCCTAAAAGGTAAGCTTGTGAATTTTGAAACTAAGGCAGAGTGGGTAGAATACCAAATGAGATCCAACGAGACCCATACTCGAGATGCAACAAACGTTGTCGACCATTGGACCGCATCTCTCTAGGCTGAGTCATCTTGTGGAGACTTACATCACTCTTACTACCGCTTCTGCACCTGATGCTTCTTATTCTCATCCGCACCTCTGGACTCTGTCGACACAGCCTTCCTCCGACAAGCCTAGATCTTCAAACAAGCCAAATGTTTCTTCAGTTCATATTTCTTCTTCTGATGATGACAAGTAATTGTGCTTGACTTATGTAGTAATCGTACTTGGTACTGCTTATGTAATGCATGTTTATGACTATATTTTATGACTTGAAACCATGACATGTAATATTTGTATTGTATTTACTCTATTTTGTAATGATCTGAATGACTGCTCTAATTATGTAATGAATGGTAACATCTCCTTGGTATGTTATGCTTAAATCTATTGCAAAACTCTTCAAACTTCTTTTTGATTAATGACAAAAAGGGGGAGAAGAATATTGCATACATTAAGGAATGGAGTAAAATAATAACTCCATATACTCAGGGGGAGAAAAGAGTTCACTTATTCAGATTGACAGGGGGAGTAAGTAATGTTTTTCTGATTACACTCCTGTCTATTTATTAAACTTTCTATAATTATTTTCTTTCATGTTTAAGGGTTTTGTCATCATCAAAAAGGGGGAGATTGTTGACCCCAGATTGATTTTGATGATTACAAAACAATTAAGCAATTCTAAGCTTGATACAGGGAAGTTCGGTCACCTTGCAAGTAAGTATTTTCGAGCAAAAATTGATTGGTAAGAGTATATTTCATTCTATTTTGCCTTAGATAATTTTATTGGCTTGGGAGTTAACTGGTTAGCTAACTTGTTATTCCATTTAGCTAGCTGGCACACCTTTTAGCTAGCTGGTAAGAAATCTCAGTGCTTGGCCGAACGTTTACCTTTTTAGCTAGCTGGTTAGATAGCTTGTTAGCTAGCTGGAGCTCTTTCAGGTAGCTAAGGTGCTCGTCATTGTGCTGCCCGAACACTCTCCATTTTTAGCTAGCTGGTTAGCTAGCTTGGGATGCCCTGAAGCTAATTGGATTTCATTTTAGCTAACTCCATTTGCCTGTTATCTTTCCTGGCCGAACGGTCTTCAATTTTAGCTAACAGTTAAGCTAGCTGCCGGATCTTTTAGCTAGCTGGCGTTTCTTGGAGCTAACTGCTTAGCAACTATTTTATCCTAGAGCTAACTGCTTAGCTAACTATTTTTCACAGGTAAGCTTCTGGCCGTGAGGTTTGAAAATTTAGTTTACTGAAGAGCTAACTCCCTCTCTCTGGCCGTTTGAATACTCTACTTAGCTAACTGGAGAGCTAGCTATCTTTTGGTTAGTTAGCTGGAGAGTTAACTGCTTCATTCAGATGTGTGGCTGCCTTTTTGCTCAGCTAGCTGGAGAGCTAACTAAGTTGGGCGGTTTCTATGTTACTTTTGGATTTAGTTAGCTAGTGAGCTAACTGACCTTTTCTTTAGTTAGCTATTGAGCTAACTCCCTTCACCTGTAACTCTTGTAATCGTGAGCCTTCAAATTTTAGTTAGCTGGGGAGCTAACTAGCATTGCACGGCTTCTTTCTTCTGCCATTTGTATTGCCTATTAGTTAGCTGAAGAGCTAACTATCTTTTGCTTAGTTAGCCGCTGAGCTAACTAAGTGCCTTGCACTTTTTTCTCCTGGGCGTTTACTTTTGCTGTTAGTTAGCTAGGAAGCTAACTAGCAACCATTTTAGTTGCCTAAGGTGCTGCCTCTGGATGCCTTTTTTCTGCCGTGGCCTCTCTTGTGAGCTAGCTGACTAGCTAGCTAGGGTTTTCTGCTTATCTCTTGGCGCATTCTTGACTTCAGCTACCTGAAGTTATCTCCAGCCAACTGCCACCTGAGTTCTTGAGTTTGCTCTTTCTCTCTTACTCTCTCTCTATTGCTATTTTAAGCTACATTTAACTTTTGATTTTTTGAATGATTTCAGGATTCTTCCTTCCTCAAATGGAGATCTGCATTCAATGCTTAAAGGAACATCTTACAACGGTTATATTTTCTTCCCGTTTTTATTTACATTTGTTCCTAATGTGTCTAACAGATATCTTTTTAGTTGGATCATTATAAATAGCTGTGATTTGAAGCACACCATGATGATTTTTGAAAAATAGATTACAAGAGAAAGAAATCCAAAAAAAGAGCTTTTATTGTTGAGTGGTTGATAAAGGAGTTGTTGTGCATTCAAGTTCATTCATTGCTCTAAAAAGTCTCATTGAAGCATTTCAAGCAATCAAGACTTCAGCTACTTCGACCTCATTCATTTATTGCTGAAATTATTGCTTCAAAAGGTGTAAAGCATACTCTGAATATTTGCTCATTGTAGGAGCTTCTCTTTATCATTCTTTGATCTTTTTGTAAAAGGGTTAGTGTTAACCCTTGTTTATTGTTGGCTTCCTTGTGCCGTGAAACAAGAGGACTAGCCTAGGTTTGGCTAGGGGTTTTTGGCTTCCTTGTGCCGTGAAACAAGAGGACTAGCCTAGGTTTGGCTAGGGGTTTTTGGCTGCCTTGTGCCGTATAAACAAGAGGGCTAGCCAGGTTCGGCTAGAGGTTGTAATCGTTGTGATACGATTAGTGAAATTTCCAAAAGTTTTGGGAGTGGATGTAGGTGTTGAGTTTGGCATCGAACCACTATAAACTTCGGTGTGTTTGTGGTTGTTTGTCTCTCTATTGTTATCATTTTGTGCACTCCACTACACTGCTGCAAATCAAAATTAGGGTTTAAGCACATACATGCTATATTAATTAATTTTTTAAATAACCCAATTCACCCCCATCTTGGGTTGCTACATCTGGGCAACACAAATAACAAAACTCACAATAACTCAAAACTGGATTGATTGATTAATAATTCAAAGATGCATAATTCATACAAGAGGGTCTCTTTTATAGAGCAAGAGACTTAGTGCAAGTAAATACAGATATGAAAAGAAGAGGGGCGCCCACTTTCTTCCTAAAGTGTAGATTAGATTACATGAAAAAAAAACTTCATGCTATACAAATCCCTTTCAAAAAAGGCAATTTATGGGCAATAAAGGACATCCCTTTGCTGCTTCTTTGGGCTGGAATTCTTCTAATAGGGTTGCATGATTTGGGGATTGAGGCTTATCTTGTTGACCTGCTTGCTCTGCTAGGTGGCGTATGGAATGCTTGTGCTGGAGGGTGGCAGGTGTGTGGCTAGCATGTGACTTCTTATGTAGATGTGGCGCCAACTTGAATTTAGCAGCTGCTCTGTTTGATTGTGATGGCCTTGTCTTCTGCTCCAATACTGGTGTCTCTTCTTGTAAGTTGAATGAACTTAATAAAAATACCAACTGGACTGGACATGACACATATAAGACCAACTGGACTGGATAGGACTCAAATTGACCCAAGCTCATAATGAGCCGACTCAATAAAACCCAAACCCTAATAACGAGTACCATCTCAAAAGACAGGACTCAAATGCCTAAACAAAAATAAAATTGGATCCAAATTAAAATAAAATAAAATAAACCTAGTTTCCAACTGAATCAAACCCTACAAACCTAATATGATATCTATAGAGGATTAAGAATCCTCTACTTGATCCTGGTGCCCGCACCATACATATTGGCTTTTAGGGCACTACTCTTTCAGCAAGGGCTTGCCTCCCTTATGGCGTGTCAAGGTTGTTGGGCCAGGTCTCGTCAGATGTGGTCGCCGCAGAGAGGTTGATGGGCTAGGTCCCGTCAGACGTGATCGCCGCAGAGAGGTTGATGGGCTAGGTCCATCAGACGTGGAGGCTGTAGGGAGGTTGGTGGGCTAGGTTCCATTAGACGTGGTGGCCGCAGAGAGGTTGGTAGGCCAGGTTCCGTCAAAAGTGGTTGGCTGTTTAACGGTTGGTGGGCCAGGTCCCATCAAACATGTTGGTCTAGAAAGGTTGGTGGACCAAATCCCATTAGAAGTGGGTGGCTGTATAACGGTTGGTGGGCCAGGTTCTATCAGAAGTGGGTGGCCGCAAAATGGTTGGTGGACCGTACAAGCTGACCCTACGAGGGCCTTGCCGAGGAGGCATGCTGGAGGCACAGCCCGGGTGGCTGAGTCGGGATCCTACTCGAGAGGCCAGCTGGAGGCACTGCTCGAGTGGCTGAGTCGGGGTCCTACCTTAGAGGCCAGCTAGGGACATGCTCGGGTGACCAAGTCGAGGTCCTATCCGAAAGGCCGACTAGGGTTCTCCCTGCGTGGCCGAGTCAGGGTCCTACCTAGGAGACCAGCTGGAGGTGCTTCGAAAGGTTGATTACCGCCGTTGACCGAGCATGACCTCATCAGTTCATCAGGTGATCTCAACCGTTGGTTGGGTGTGGCTCCACCAGCCACATCAGTAGGGTATGTACTCTCTATATATACCAGTAAAAGTAAATAAAATTATATATAATATTAATTTTTAAATTTAAAGTTATCATTTTCATTTTTAAATTTTAAAAAATTATAAAAATAATTTAAATTTAATTTATATTTTTATCATTAAATAGAAACGATGTCGTTTAATTTTATTCCATGTAATAGCACATGATTATTTGCCAAATTTTTTTAAGAAAACTTTTCCTTTCTTACGCTACAGTCCTCTCCATTTTGCGGTCTCTCCTCATCCTCCCTTTGGCCTTGGCCTGCTTTCTTCCTTCCTTTTTCTTCCTTCGTTCCGTGGCTCCTTCGGTTTGCAAAAATGCTTCAAACCCTTAAATGCTTCTCTCTTCAATAAATTTGGGAGAACTTTGTGGCCACGTTTCATTCGCTTTAGCTGAACACCATAAAATAACCTTCAGTCATTCAGCCAAGTTGGCATCCAAAAATAGCTACTCTTTTTTTCTTCCTCCCAGTTTTGTTTCTGGAAGACATGAACCCATTTGAATGCCTCGTTAAGAGGGTTAAGAAGGAGGTGTTCTCTCCCTTCGCTAATATGTACTCTTTGCCATCGTCTGCCAATGAAACAATATAGATAGCCATGATACCCCATTCTCAATGCAATCAGAGCCATCGGGGCGAGGGTGGTCCAAGGGGGCTTTCGTGGCCCCCTTATGCCAGGGGAGGGGAAGCCCCCCTTTTCCCATCGACCGTGGCCCCTTCTCCCCCTGCTCCCCTCTTTCCTTTGCTTATTGTGCGTGCACCGCAGGGTGAAAGCCTTCCATGGTCCTCTTCTGCCTTTGTAGGTGAGGAATGAAGGAGGTCACGGCGGAAGGGAGAGCTGTTGTATACCATGTGAGAATGTTTTTTTTAAAAGATTATTGAATATTGGATTAACGGTTAACATATTAATAATGGATTTTAAATTTGACTATCTACATTTACTATTATGTGGGATAAAATTAAATGGCATTTTTCTATCTAATGGTGAGGATCAAAGTAAAACAAAAAAAAAATTAGAATTATTTTATAACTTTTTAAAGATCAGGAATTAAAGTGACATAATCCTTTAGTTCAAGGATTAAGCTGTAATTTATCCTTTATAATTTGATGATTTTCAATCGATTCATCAAATGTATGAGATAATAATTTATTGTTATTTAAATATTAAATTATATGAATTTAAATTCTATATATTTAACATGTTTCATGATAATTAATAGAGTACATTCTTGGTTTAAATGTCTATGTATTTTATACATTAGTATAATAAAAATTTTTTGTTTTATGTTCAAACGATGTATCTTGTTAAAAGGATCCAAAAGTTAAAGGAATTCAAAGTATGGACACGTTTTATTCAGGATCGAATCCATTGAGTGCTTCAATCTTTTTCTTATAAAAAAATAAAAAATAGATATTATCTTTCTATAACATTTATTTTCAATAAAAAAAACTTATACATAATTTTTATCATTTTTTCTCTAATTATATAAAAAAGAAAGAAGAGAAAAATCATCCGCCCGCCCCTCTTTTCAACAAACTTGAGTGTTAAATTAGGCCAGGGTTCAAGGAGGGGCATCACCCACGACATTGCTAGCTAGTTTATATGCTTAAACTATTTATAATTTTTTACTTAAAAAATATGTTATTTTAATTTTAAACTTTAAAAAAATATATAAAATATTTATAAAATTTATTTTTTTTATATTTAATATTTATCGTTAAAATAAAATAATGTCAGCAATTTATATACCTGCACTACAGTAATTTTGTGAATACTAACACTTTTAAAGTAATTTTTTGATGCTTTTTAGCATCGGGAAATAGCTTCCTGACGCTTTTGTAAGTGTCGGTTCTTTCCGACGCTTTGTAAGCATTGCGAAAGTGGGGTGGAGATGAAATTTTGACACTTTTTAAAAGCATCGGAAAAGCGTCGGGAGAATTATGACGCCGACGCTTTACAAAGCGTCGGAAAAATTATGATGCCGATGCTTTAAAATGAATCGGCAGAATTACGACGCCAACGCTTTAAAAGCATTGGCAGAATTACGATGCCAATGCTTTTAGAAGCATCGGCAGAATTACGATGCCGACGCTTTAAAAAGCATCGACAAAATTATAATGCCGATGCTTTTAATAAATCTCGACGCCTTGAAAAGCGTCGTAATTTGCCGATGCTTTTAAAGCGTCGAGACGTTTCACAATCATCATCAAAAAAGATTTTTTATTAAAAAGAAGAAGATTTCTTGTATCAAACCCAAAAGAATTAGCAAGAACAAAAGTTAAGAACTTAACATGCAAGCCAATCATTTACAGATGATGGACCTATGCCGAAGGACTAGATGCTGAGGTGCTAGCCTCTGTCCGTGAGCACGGCATAATGTCACCTATCATTACATCAAAGTAAGAGAAGTGAAAATAAATATTAAATTAACTGAATAATTACTACAAAATCTAATACATTGCAAAATTTAATACAAATAAGTGTCAAGCATTATCATTTCCTTCGAATTTGTCCTAACCAAGGATACCGTGGCATGTACGTCATCAACCAGTACAAAATTGAATGGCATAGAATGCGTATAAGTGTCATCATCTTCATCATCTTCCAGCTGCTTTCCCATATCATATAAGTCCCTAGGTTTTGTTTAATAACAGTAGCCCAATCTTTATCTTTTGCATCTTGTACAAAAAATATTTGACGAGCTTGAGAAGAAAAAAATGAATGGATCATCCTTCAATAAGGCACCAGTATGTATCAACCTTATAAAATTTACAAGTGTAAATTCATTTGCATCCTTTTTCAAACCCCTTGATGAGTTTATATCTACCCAATCACATCTAAATAATATGACTTTAAAGATTCCGTAGTAATCTAACTCAAAAATATCTTTTAGTGCACCATAATAAGTTTTTCCATCTGCTTCCACCATAACACAGCTATTCTGTGTTCTTCTAAATTTCTCATTATTGACCCAATTATTGATTTTGATGATTAACAAAAGCCATGAGTATATTCATTGTGTTTCTGACAAATTTGAGAAGTGTTTTAGGGATTAAGAATGTTTAATTATTCAAATAATACACAAAATCGGTTTTGAATTAAGTTTAAAATAGAAAATATTTAAGTTCAGACCTTGGAGTCGACACCCACAGTGTCCGGAGCCGACACCAGGGCGTATCAGAACAATTCTAAGTTTTCGGCATGGTTTGGAGCTAGTCAACACCTGAAACTCTAGAGCCGACTCTAACCTGAGATACAGAGGAGTGCTTCCTACTTCAGTTTTGGAGCTGATACCTGGAGTTTGGGAGCCGACACCTGGAGTTTGGGAGTCGACACCTGAAATTTCTGGAGCCGACTCTAACTTGAGAACAGAGAACGTATTTTTAAGACATCGTTAGAGTCGACACCCTCAAATATTGGAGCCGACACTTGAATGCGCCGAGCTGACACATCACTTTTTCAGAGCCGACTCCCCAATGAACTTTTTTATTACTATTTTTGGAAACCCAAGTTGGAGCCGACACATGCAAAGTTGGAGCCAACTCCAACCTGTCAGGAATGGATTTTCAAATTGTCAGAACGAACTCCAACGGTAATATTTTTCCACCTAATCTCTAATGGCTATATTTCTTTGAGTGTAGAAGCAATCCAAGTACCTTATAACGGCTATTTTCTCACCTAATCTTGGATTAAGAAATCTATAAAAAGGGGATTCGACCGTTTAAAAAAAAATGGACTGAAAAATCAAAAAAATAAAGTGAAAAAGGGAGAGAAATTTTCAAAGAGAAATCTCTAAATCCTCGTCCATCTTCTGAAGAGAGATTCAAAAGAAATCCAAGCTCTTAAAGATTAATTTCGGAAGATTTTCAAAGGAGAAAAGAAGAAGCTCAAAGCCCCTTTTTCTTTAACTTCTCTACAACAAATTTTTGTGAAGAATCAGAGCTGAAGCTTGATTCAACCATTCAAAAGAGAAGAGGAAAATAAGAAAAGAAGAAAAGCTCACATTCAAATCACTTCAAACAGGCTTTTCTAATCCTGTTTATTTAAATTGCATATTTGCTCGTTTGAGGAGCTGTTTTATATTGTAAACATTATTTCTGAATTATTATTTGCTAATTCAATCAGGGGAATTAAATTAGTGAAGGTAGTATACCTCGGGACAAGCTAAGGTTAGCTTGGGTTTGGGTTGTGTGCTGGTGAGCTCGAAAAAATCGGCTGGGTTCGTTATGATCCCGGGTAAAACAACAAGTTGGAGTTGTGAGCTTGTAAAATAACTTGACTATAATCAGTGGGATTATAGTATGGACCCATGTGTGCTTGGGAGTGGGACGTAGGTGTTGGATACACCGAACCACTATAAAATCTTTATGTTTGTCATGCATTTTTCTCTCTCTTTATTTTCTTTATTTGTGCTTAGATTTAATTAATTCAGTTATTTGAGCACTTTCATATAACCTAATTATTTTTAAAGTGTTAAATTTTTTAAAGAACCCAATTCAACCCCCCTCTTGGGTTGCCATCTGGGCCAGCAATTGGTATCAGAGCTTGTGCTCATTTAAATTTGATCTAACGATCAAGAGTCAAAGATCCAAATGGCAGCTCAAGTTGGATCATCTTTTTCAGAAGGTCAATCCATTAATCGACCTCCTTTATTTAATGGTACAAATTATGGTTATTGGAAAGTTAGAATGAAAATTTTTATTCAAGCACTTGACTATGACCTATGGGACATCATAGTAAATGGTCATCACACACCCACAGTAAGAGTAGATAACATGGTGATTCCTAAGCCGGAAATGAAATGGGATGAACATGATAAGAAGTTGGCTCAGCTCAATGCTAAAACTATGAATGTTTTGTACTGTTCTTTAGATGCTAATGAGTTTAACCGCATTTCTACTTGTATTCTGCAAAAGAAATTTGGGATAGATTAGAAGTTACCTATGAGGGTACTAATCAAGTTAAAGAATCTAAAATTAATATTTTAGTGCATAAGTATAAATTGTTTAGCATGGAATAAACTGAATCAATCACATGCATGTATACTAGATTCACTGATATTGTGAATGGTTTAAAAAGTCTAGGAAAAACTTATACTAATTCTGAATTGGTGCGCAAAATTCTTAGGTCTCTTCCAAGATCATGGGAAGCTAAGGTGACTGCTATCCACGAAGCTAAAGACTTGAATGCTCTACCTTTGGAGGAACTACTTGGATCCTTGATGACTCATGAGCTGACAATGAAGCAACATCAAGAGGAAGATATCAGAAGAAGAGAACCATAGCTCTTAAGGCTGTAGAAATTGAAGAAAGCAGCAGTGAGGATGATGATGATGATAAAGAAACAACTCTCCTTGCTAGAAAATTTAAGAAATTTATACAAAGAAGGAGACCCTTCCATAAGAGAAAGTCTAGAACAAAATGGAAGGAGAAAAGAGAAAGAGAATGACAAAGAAAAGAAAAAGAACCCTTGACATGTTATGAGTGTAAGAAGCCGGGGCATTTTAGATATGAGTATCCTCAATTAAAGAAGGGTTACAAGAAGAAAAAGAAGGCATATGTTGCAACATGGAGTGATAGCGAAGAGTCCTCTTTCGAGAAGGAACAAAAAGAAGTTGCAAACATTTGCTTTATGGCAAACAACGATGTGGTATGTTCTGAAACTCAGGATTTTACATTTGATGAACTATATGAGGCATTTAATGAGTTAGTTAGTGACTTTAAAATTTTGAAAAAGAAAAATAAATCTTTGAAAACTGAGAATTTAAATCTTCTTAAAGAGAAAATTGAATTAACTCTTGAAATTAAAGATTTAAAAGCTGAAAAGGAAGGTTTTCTAAAAAAAAAAGAATCAACTTCCAATGAAAACATTAATTTAAAGAAAGAAGTTGATAAGTATAAAAACATTGTTGATAAATTTACATATAGCTCATAAAAACTAAATTTACTTTTAAGTAATCAAAGAGCAGTTTTTGATAAAGCCGGATTAGGTTATAAACCTCACATGAAACAAAAATATGTAAACAATTTCTTTATTAAGAAACCTAATAAAAATAATGTTTCATGTTATCATTGCAACAAGAATAAACATAAATTTTATGAATGTAATTTTAGAAAAACTAATAAGAATTTAAATATTAAAGGCAAGAAAATATGGGTTTCAAAAGGAATATTTTTTTATTGCTACTAACCATGAAGGACCTAAGAAAGCTTGGGTACCTAAACATAAGATTTGATTATCTTGCAGGAGTGTCTTGCGGCCAAAGGATCAAAACGAAAGTGGTATCTTGATAGTAGCTGCTCAAGGCACATGACGGGTGACAAGGATCAATTCATCACCCTTGAAGATAAAAGAGGAGGAGTTGTTACTTTTCGAGACAATGGCAAAGGTCAATTATGGGCCTTGGTAAAATTCAAATAACTCCATCCATCTTTATTGAGAATATTTTATATGTTGATGGTTTAAAGCATAATTTAATTAGCATTAGCCAATTGTGTGATAAGGTTTCAAAGTTTCATTTGGAGCTTCTATCTGCATTGTTTCTAATCCCATTAACAATAGCATTGTACTTATTAAAAATAAAAATGGCAATGTATACTTAATTGATTTAGACAATTTGTCTACTAGCAATCATTGCTTAGTTGCTAATAATGCTAATGTAAATGAGATTGGATGGCTATGACATCGTAGATTAAGTCATGCAAGCACACACCTAATTTCAAAATTAATCAGAATGGATTTAGTTAAAGGACTTCCAAAGCTAGATTTTGAAAATAACAGAATTTGTGATGCATGTCAATTTGGAAAACAAACTAGAAATTCTTTCAAATCTAAAATATTTTTCCACTTTTAGGCCACTAGAGCTACTTCATATGGACCTTTTTGGACCTACTAGAACCATTAGTCTAGGTGGAAAGAAATATATTCTTGTGATAGTAGATGATTATTCTAGATTCACTTGGGTATTGTTTTTGGCTCATAAAGATGAGACTTTCTCGATATTCCTGAAATTCTCCAAGAAAGTCACAAATAAGAAAAACACTACTATAGTGTCTCTTAGAAGTGATCATGGCATAGAATTTGAAAATCATCTATTTGAAAATTTTTGCATTGAAAATGGCATTCATCATAATTTCTCTGCACCTAAGACACTCCAACAAAATGGAGTCATAGAAAGAAAAAATAGGACTTTAGAAGACATGACCCGTACCATGCTATGTGAAAGCCAACTCCCAAAGTACTTCTGGGTGGAAGCCATAAACACGGCATGTTACATCTTAAATAGAGCCTAATTAGACCAATCCTTAAGAAGACTCCCTATGAATTATGGCATAATAGGAAACCAAACATTAGTTATTTTCATGCATTTGGTTGTAAATGTTTCATTCATAATAATGGTAAAGACATCCTTGGGAAGTTTGATGCAAAATCTGATGAAGGCATATTCTTAGGATATTCAACATCTAGTAAAGCCTATAGAGTATTTAACAAGAGGAACCTAATTGTAGAAAAATCTATTCATGTAGTTTTTGATGAGTCTTTAGCATCAAGTTCAGAAAAGATTGATGATGAAGAAGATACAAATTTGCTAGAGAGATATTGAAAAATTAGATATAAATGTATCTTTAGACCATGAACAAGAAGCTAAAGATGATAATTCTCCCAGAGTTGATGTTATTGATACTAATCATAATGAGGTAGATCTTCCTAGAGATTAGAGATATGTCAATGGTCATCCAAAGGAATTGATTATAGATGATCCATCTCAAGGTGTAAGAACTAGATCATCAATGAGAAATATCAATAATCATTTTGCATTTGTATCTCAAATTGAACCTAAAACTATTGAAGAAGCCGAAAAAGATAGTAATTGGATGTTAGCTATGCAAGAGGAATTAAATTAATTTACTAGGAATAATGTATGGACCCTTGTAGATAGACCTAAAGGTCATTCTGTTATAGGATCTAAATGGATATTTAGAAATAAATTAGATGAAAATGGCATAGTAATTAGAAATAAAGCTAGACAAGTTGCAAAAGGATATAATCAAGAAGAAAAATTGATTTTGATAAAACTTTTGTACCTATAGCTAGATTAAAAGTAATTAGACTATTACTTGCATTTGCATGTCATATGAATATTAATTTATTTCAAATGGATGTTAAAAGTGCATTTTTAAATGAATTTATAAATGAGGAAGTTTTTGTTGAACAACCACCAGGTTTTGAAGATCATGAATTTTCAAACCATATTTTTAAATTACACAAGGGACTTTATGGTTTAAATAAGCACCTAGAGCTTGGTATGATAGGTTAAGCAAATTTCTAATTAAAAATAATTTTTCTAGAGAAAATGTTGATAAAACCTTATTTTGAAAAGAAAAGATAAAGATTTATTGGTAGTACAAATATATGTAGATGATATTGTATTTGGTGCTACTAACAATCTCTTGTGTCAAGAATTTGCTAAGTTAATGCAGGGTGAATTCGAGATGAGCATGATGGAAGAACTCAATTTCTTCCTAGGACTACAAATCAAATAAGAGAGAGAGTGGATTTTCAACAACCAAACAAAGTACACAGAAAATTCTCAAGAAGTTTGGAATGGAATCAATCAAACCCCTTGGAACACCTATGAGTCCTTCATGCAAATTGGATAAAGATGAAGATGGTAAGAAAGTTGATCAAAAACATTATAGAGGTATGATCGGATTTCTACTTTACTTAACTGCAAGTAGACCTGATATAATGTTTGCTATTTGTTTATGTCCTGGATATCAATCTGAACCTAAAGAATCTCACTTAATTGCTGTGAAAAGAATACTTAGATATTTAAGTGGAACTAAAAATGTAGAATTATGGTATTCTAGAGACTCAACACTAAATTTAATTGCTTATTCTGATTCTGATTATGCTGGTTGTAAATTGGATAGAAAAAGTACAAGTGGTGCATGTCAATTTTTAGGAAGTAGCTTAATCTCTTATTTTAGCAAAAAGTAAAATTCGGTTGCATTATCTACTGCTGAAGCTGAATATGTTGCAGCTGGAAGTTGTTGTGCTCAAATCCTTTGGATTAAGCGACAACTTGAAGATTATGGCATAACACTTGATAAAACTCCTATTAGATGTGATAACACTAGTGCAATAAACTTAACTAAAAATCCTATACAACATTCAAGAACTAAACATATTGAAATTAGATATCATTTTATTAGAGAACATGTAGCTAATAATAAAATTTATCTTAATTATGTTTGTACTGATGAACAATTAGCTGACATATAAAATTCTTAGGGATTTGTGACCCATTAGAATGATTTTGAAACCCCTAAGAATGACTATCTAGAATTCAATCAATTTCTTGAAAATTCTTTCACGATTCTAAGGACAATTCATCTAGATATTTGAACCATTTGATTCACCACATTCTAAAGAACTTTATCCTATTTATTGATTATTCTTTTGACAAGTTTCAGATCCTTGAAACTCTTATTTTTTTTCTGAAACTATCTTGTAGTCGACACCCTAGTTAGTGGAGTCGACACCTCTTCTATGTTGCTCTCGGTCTGAGACCTTGGAGCCGACACCCGCATTACCGGAGCCGACTCTAGTTCAGACGCTAACTGAATTAGCGACTTGGAGTCGACACCCGACTTTGCGGGAGCCGACACCTTGTGGTCCCAATTTGACTATTTTAGGGCCGAGTCGACACCTTTTCATCCCCAATCATTTCCAAACTCTCTCCAAAGCCTCTCCAAGCCTCCCTAAACCTAGAATCTCTCAAATCCACCATTCCCTAAGATTCTATGGCACCAAAGCAAAGAGGATCAATCTTTGGAGCTCCCGTGGTGACAAGAAAGAGGACAGTGAGGCGTCCTGCCCGTCAGCCCTCGCCTAGGTCGGATTCCACTTCTTCATCCTCAACGCCCAGTGCTGTACTAGGTCCTTCTTCTCCTCATATTGATATTTTAGCGGGAAAAGTGATTACAATGGGAAGAAAGGTCGATTTTGGATTTTTTGAAGATGAGGGATTTTCTATTGGGAAGCAAATTAAGGATATGGGTTGGGAAAAGGTATGTTCTTTGCATGTACCCACCTATCCTGCTTTAGTTAACGATTTCTATTTGAATCTTTTTAGAGGAGATGGCGGCCTTATTAGTTTTGTTAGAGGAACTAGGGTTCATCTCACTTCAGAAATTTTGGGAAGATTGTTAGATATACCTATCTCTGGAATGATTGCTAATGCCCATAGTGATAGAGGAGTGGCATTGTCTAGAATGCTTGGCAGAGATGTAGCAGAATTTGAAGAAGTCAGGGCTAACCAGTTGCCCTTGGAGCTTAGGCTGTTACACAACATCTACAGTAGGATTTTATTTCCTAAGACCGGCCGTTTTGAGTATGTTTCTGAGAGGGACATACTAGTGATGGATTCTGTTGTGACCGGCCAGCCTATTAACCTTCCGGGTATGATGATTTGGTATATGGCCAAGACTGGAGGCAAGAAGAGATCTACCCTTCCATACGACATGATGTTGACCATGGTTTTCCAAAGCCAAGGAGTTAGCATATTAGATAATGAGCCCATGAAAAGTTTAAGACACACTGATTACTACAACAAAGCCACATTGCACCGGATGTGATTCATTAAAATCAATGAAAACTGGGAGAGGAAAGGAAGCATGGATGACAGGGCAGTAGAGATGGATACTGAAGCCCACGGCACTTCGGAGGCAGAACCCTCGGTGAGGCATATGTCATCTGGCCCCAGCTGTCTAGCACCTTCTGCTCCTACACTTGCTCCCTCAGCTTCTGTTCAGTCCTCTGCTGGTTTTTCTGAGATTCAGATGGAGCAGTTGAGATATTTATTTTTGGATCATGAAGCTAAATGCAAACTGAGTTTGATAATAGACTTATGGGTTTAAGAGAATTATTTTACTCCTTAGAAGACAAAGTGAACAGAATCAAATCTTCCCTTGGATCTTCTTCAGAAGCCTTGAAGATTGATCTTATAAACATTTTTGAGAAGATCAAGGACATAGAAGGAGATTCTGATATATATTCTAAGTGCAATGCTAAATTACAAGAGAAAATTACAGTGGCATCTGCATTTATTGACAGAAAATTAAATGAATTTATCAAGATTCAAAGTGAAGGAATGGGAAAATGGACTGAAAAAATCAAAAAAATCAAGTGAAAAAGAGAGGGAAATTTTCAAAGAGAAATCTCTGAATCCTCGTCCATCTTCTGAAGAGAGATTCAAAAGAAATCCAAAGCTCTCAAAGATCAATTTCGGAAGATTTTTAAAGGAGAAAAGAGGAAGCTCTAAAGCCCCTTTTTCTTTAACTTCTCTACAACAAATTTCTATAAAGAATCAGAGCTGAAGCTTGATTCAACCATTCAAAAGAGAAAAGGAAAAGAAGAAAAGCTCACATTCAAATCACTTCAAACAGGCTTTTCTAATCCTTGTTTATTTAAATTGCATATTTGCTCATTTGAGGAGCTATTTTGTATTGTAAACATTATTTCTGAATTATTGTTTGCTAATTCAATCAAGGGGATTGAATTAGTGGAGGTAGTATACCTCGGGACAAGCTAAGGTTAGCTTGAGTTTGGGTTGTGTGCTGGTGAGCCCGAAAAAACCGGCTGGATTTGTTGTGATCTAGGGTAAAACAACAAGTTGGAATTGTGAGCTTGTAAAACAACTCGACTGGGGTTATAGTGTGGAACCAAGTGTTGCTTAGGAGTGAACGTAGGTGTTGGATACACCAAACCACTATAAAATCTTTGTGTTTTTCGTGCATTTATCTCTCTCTCTATCTTCTTTATTTGTGCTTAAATTTAATTAATTCAGTTTACTTGAGTACTTTCATATCAATCTAATTATTTTCAAAGAGTTAAATTTTTTAAAGAACCCAATTCACCCCCCCCCTCTTTTGGGTTGCCATCTGGGCCAACACTCACTATCTTGAGTATGGAATTTAAAGCCATTAATTATGAAACCATTATATCTATTGACAACTTTGTTAGGTCCTTGAGGGAGGACTATTAATTCAGCTGAAAATTTTCTCTCCTTCATTGTTGATACCTAGAAAATAATAAGGAATGTTAACATGTTATTTGATGTTAATCTATCTATATATTCTCTAAATATATGTCAAACCTATTTTGAAAGCCATATAGAAAATAACTCGACTAACCATCGCTGTTCAATCCTTGGATTAGGTCGAGTGCCATGATTAGCTTGTCATTGAAACATTAAAAATCTGCTGCATAAAATTTACTTTGTTCATTTAGAACAAAAAATAAGATATGATATTTAAACTTAAAATGCAACAAATCATACTGACCTACGATAGTCAGATATAATTTCATTATGGAGTAACACATAACGATGTGCTTGTACCATTGATTTATGATCCAATACAATAGTTTTAGTTTTTCCCAATACTCTACTTACAGTTGAAAACTTATACAATTCTGCTTTATGTACGAATGCACATACCATTGAGGTCTATTAAATGCTGTCTCTCACTACAATAAATTCCTGCTTTCCTACACTAAAAATATCATTTTTTGATGCTTAAAATCATCGGATAATATTGTCCCAATGCTTTTACACCCGTCGGGACGCTGGGGTGGAGACTTTATTTGCCGACACTTTTTAGAAGCATCGAAAAAACGTCGGGACAGCGGTAAAAGTTGATCTAGCCGATGCTTTAAAGCGTCGGCAAGATCAATTGTTAAGCGTCGGGAAATGCCGATGCTTTAAAGCATCGGAGAATTTTGTTCTTGCCGACGCTTTAAAGTGTCAGCAAGGGCAATTTTTTTGATGCTTTTTAAAGCATCGAGAAGTGCTGCATCGGAGTATTTTGATCATGCCGATGCTTTAAAGCGTCGGCAAGGGCAATTTTCTCGATGCTTTTTAAAAGCGTCGGAATGTGCCGCGTTGGAGTGTTTTGATCATGCCAACGCTTTAAAGCGTCGGCATGATCAAATTATCCCGATGCTTTAAAGCGTCGGAACATGCTGACAATTGCCAATGCTTAAAAGCATCGGCACATTTTATTTTTTAAAAAAATAAAATAATAAATAGAAAAGTTAAAAAAATTATATTAAACCTGTTATATTTAAACCTATGCAATTAAGATAAAATTTATATTAAACCTATTATATACAATGCAATCATAATAAATAAAATCATATTGCACACGTTCTTCATATTCAAATTATAATTTTATTACATCAAGAGAGTGTTACAATTTAAAGTTTCACAAAATTTAAAGATACATGAAATGAAAGATATAAAATAAAAAAAGCCGAGGTCAATGATCTACAGGAGAAAGGTCATCACCCTGTCTGCGAGGATCTGATGCTCCAGAAGCCTATAAAAAAATTAAAAATATTTAATTTACGAAACTATCAATGAATATTAGATAAATAATTAATTTAATATAAAATATATATTTAATAATATATGTATTTACCTAATGTGGAACAACCGTTTATACGAGAGATGTAAGCCGCTCAATATGTTCTCTCATGGAATTCATCAATGCTCTGTCGGCTGCTCTCTCGGCTGCACTCCTCTGTTACATCTCCTCCATCACTGCGGCACTTGATTGTTGCATCTTCTCAATCGCATGCTTAAGTTTGTGAACACGTGTATCATGAACAGCATCTGTAGCATCATGCGTAAGTCTACTCACCTCATATAACTGAGTGGGGGTAACTCCAACTCCATAACCCCTCACTTGACCTAGCGCTCTGACCCATCAGCTCTGTAAATACTTCGACCTCGATGCGATTACTCTACGTAGATGCTGTAGAGTCATCGACACGCTCAGCAATAAGAGATGTAGCTTTTTCTTGTATTAATTTAGAAAAATTAGTTAGATCTTACTGAATAACATAATCAAATTAAAATTATTGTATGAAATAAATTATAATAAATAATTACATATAAGTCCCTCGGCTCATCTCTGACAAAAGTGCCATCATGGTGAGTATGAGTCATCCGGTAAAACTCCACCTTACCGGGTTTCCGTTCATGTTCATCCGTCTACAAAAAAAAATTATACAATTTGTAAAGTTAGATGCATTTAATGAATTCAATCATTATTTCAATGAATTGGATGGCTCAAACAGTCAGCATCTTACATGGCAACATGTGTTATTTAAGTGTCACAATAATTGAAGATGAATAAAGGTGCTAGCTAGCTTGTGGGTGAGAAATTCTTGATTGTTATGGTACAGAGAAATAGGTTCCAGTCCCCATCCCATTCAGATTCTCATCAAGTCCCCAGCATTTCAATCAAGTCGGATCACAACAACAATTTCTGGACATTTAATGGCATGAAAGATGCCAATAAATGTTGAACAAGTTAAAGTTGAACAAGTTAAAGAAGCACCCGCTGAAATACACATTTGATGAACCAGGAAGATAAATAACCAGACATCAACACATCTATTAAAATTTTAGGAACACGAAATGGCATCACCCACAGCATCATATAACTGGATACTTGATCTACAAGAGATGCATTGATGCTTCATAGGTATGATGACAAAAGCAGTGTCAGCCTGCTGAAACAATTAGAAGCTGTGACCAATCCTTTATTGTCAACAACATTAAATAAGCAAACATCATCTGGAAAGAAGATTTGATGATTGGGTCCGATAATAT
>UESW01002421.1:37085-223765 GCA_900491605.1 Calamus simplicifolius
GGATGATATGGAAACCAAGGATGGAGGACCTCTTATATTGCAAGGATCTATATGGACCTTTAGAAGGGGTCAAAGCAAAGCCCGCTACAGTGACAGACGATGCTTGGATCATGTTAGATCGAAAGGCAGTCGGTTTTATTCGGCAATGGTTGGATGATAGAGTCTTTCACCATGTTTCCACTGAGACTTCTGCAAACTCTCTTTGGAAAAAGTTAGAAAGTCTATATGAGAGAAAAACTGCTGGCAACAAGGCTTTCTTGATCAGAAAACTAGTGAATCTGAAATATAAAGAGGGTGCTTCTATTGCTGAGCATTTGAATGAAATGCAGAGTATTAATAACCAGTTATCCTCTATGAAAATGTCTCTTGATGATGAGTTGCAGGCATTGTTACTTCTCAGTTCATTGCCAGAAAGTTGGGAGACACTGGTAGTTTCCCTCAGTAATTCTGCACCAGACGTGTTATCACCATGAGTCAAGTAACAGGCAGTTTGTTGAATGAGGAGTTAAGAAAAAAAATTCAGCAACTTCTCAGATTGATTCACAGGCACTTGTCTCAGAGAATAGAGGACGGTCAAAGTCTAGAAATAGAGACAATTCATACAAGGGTAGAAGCAAATCAAGGTCAAGAAAAGATATTACTTGCTATAACTGTGGTGAGAAAGGGCACTACAAGAATCAGTGTAAGAAGCCTAAGAAGAGTAAGAAAAAGGGAAAAAAGTGGAGGATACAGAGTCAAAGGAGAATATCACAGCTACTGTGCAGAGTGATGATTATTTGATTTTGTCTACTTCTGATGGTATCTTCTCATGTGAGTGTCAGAATCATGAGTGGGTGATTGACACAGGTGCTTCTTATCATGCTACACCACGGAGGGAGTTTTTTTCTACATATAAGACTGGAAATTTTGGTGTTGTCAAGATGGGAAATCAAGGCACAGCAGACATCATTGGCATGGGTGACATCCACATGAAGACCAATCTTGGCTGTAAGTTGGTGCTCAAGGATGTAAGGCATGTAGCTGACTTGAGGCTAAATTTAATCTCAGTTGGAAGACTTGATGATGAAGATTTTGATAGCAGATTTCATAAAGGGCAATGGAAGCTCAGTAAAGGTTCACTTGTTGTAGCCAGTGGGAAGAAATGTCACACTTTATACAGGTTGCAGGCTAAAGCTTATGGTGAACAGTTGAATGTTACAGAGAACGACTTCAGCATGGAGTTGTGGCATAAACGACTGGGACACATGAGTGAGAAGGGGCTGCAAGTTCTTTCCAAGGAAGAAGTTCTACCAGACTTCAAAGGTGTACATCTGAACCCATGTGTTGATTGTTTGGTTGGCAAGCAACATAGAGTTTCTTTTGCTAGTCCTACTTTATCTAGAAAAATGCATGTTTTGGATCGTATCTATACAGATGTTTGTGGTCCTCTGAGGACAAAAACTCCTAGTGGATCAGTTAATGTTCCAGGCATCAGTGGTGCACTTTATTTTGTCACTTTTATAGATGATTTTTCCAGAAAAGTTTGGGTCTATGGTTTGAAGACTAAAGATCAGGTTATTAATGTCTTCAAAGAGTTTCATGCCAGAGTTGAAAGAGAGACAGGAAAGAAACTGAAATGTATAAGGTCAGATAATGGTGGTGAGTACACAGGGTTATTTGATAATTATTGCAGATCACATGGCATTCAACATGAGATGACAGTTCCTGGTACTCCTCAGCATAATGCAATTGCAGAGAGAATGAACCGCACCATCATGGAAAAGATCAGATGTATGCTTTCACAGTCCAAGTTACCTAAAAGATTTTGGGATGAGGCATTGAAGACAGCGGTTGATGTAATAAACTTGTCACCATGTACAGCTCTAGATGGTGATGTTGCAGAGCGTGTATGGTCAGGAAAAGATGTCTCTTATAAGCACTTGAGAGTGTTTGGTTGTCGTGCATTTGCACATGTTCCAGACATTGAGAGGTCCAAGCTGGATGGTAAGACAAAAGAATGTGCTTTGCTTGGTTACTCACATGATGAGTTTGGTTATAGACTTTGGGATCCAGAAAAGCAGAAGGTATTCAGAAGCAGAGATGTGGTATTTTTTGAAGATCAAACCCTTCAAGACTTCAAGAAGGAGGTGTCAGTCAAGTCTTCTGCAGGAGGATTAACAGACTGTGATCCAGTTACTCCTCTAGTAAATCAGGGTGATAGGGGAGATGTGCAAGAAAATAGTGCAGGAGCAGGTATTAACTCACCTGTAGGACATGTTGAGCAGGAAGGAGATCAGGAGCAACCTCCTACAGAGCCTCAGCTGAGAAGATCTATCAGACAACGTCAACCTTCCAAAAGGTATTCTACAGATGAATATATAATGCTTACTGATGCAGGTGAACCAGAATGTTACCAGGAGGCAGTTGAAAGTGAGCAGAAAAAGGAGTGGTTAGTAGGTATGCTGGAAGAAATGGATGCCTTACAGAAGAACCACACATATGATTTAGTGGAACTACCAAGAGGAAGGAAGGCTTTAAAGAACAAGTGGGTTTTCAGGTTAAAGACTCAACAGCATTGTTCTCAACCAAAGTACAAGGCCAGATTGGTTGTGAAAGGCTTTGGTCAAAAGAAAGGTATTGACTTTGAAGAGATTTTTTCTCCTGTTGTTAAAATGTCTTCAATTCGTGTTGCTCTAGGTATTGCTGCTAGTCTAGACTTGGAGGTTGAGCAGTTAGATGTGAAGACAGCTTTTCTTCATGGTGATTTGGAGGAGGAAATCTATATGGAGCAACCAGAAGGCTTCAAAGTCAAAGGTAAAGAAAATCTTGTCTGCAGATTGAAAAAAAGCTTATATGGGCTGAAGCAAGCTCCAAGGCAGTGGTACAAGAAATTTGATTCATTTATGGCTGAAAATGGATACAAAAGAATGGCTTCAGATCATTGTGTGTATATCAAATGGTTTAGTGAGGATTTTGTCATACTCCTACTTTATGTTGATGACATGCTTATTCTTGGAAAGATATGTCTATGATTGACAGGTTGAAGAAGGAGCTGAGCAATTCATTTGAAATGAAGGATATGGGACCAGCAAAGCAAATACTGGGTATGCAGATTTCCGTGATAGAAGAATCAAGAAAATATGGTTGTCACAGGAAAAGTACATTGAGAAGGTATTGGATAGGTTCAGTATGATCAATGCAAAGCCAGTTGGTTCTCTCTTGCAGGTCACTTCAGGTTGTGCTCAGAGCAAAGTCCTTCAAGTGATGAGGAGAAGGAGAAAATGAAGAAGGTTCCTTATGCTTCAGCAGTCGAAAGTTTGATGTACGCGATGGTATGTACGAGGCCAGACATCGCATATGCAGTGGGTGTTGCTAGCAGATTTCTTGCAAATCCAGGGAAAAAGCATTGGGCAGCAGTGAAGTGGATCTTCAGATATCTCAGAGGAAGCTCCAAAGTTTGTTTAAGCTTTGGGGTGGTCCAGCTATGCTAATTGGTTACACAGATGCAGATATGGCGAGAGATATTGATACAAGGAAGTCCACATCAGGTTTCATACTTACTTTTGCAGGGGGAGCTGTGTCATGGCAATCCAGATTGCAAAGGTGTGTAGCTCTCTCTACCACAGAGGCAGAATATATTGCTGCTACCGAGGTCTGTAAGGAGATGCTGTGGATGAAAGAATTCTTACATGAATTGGGATTGAAGCAGAAAAATTATGTGGTACATTGTGACAGCCAGAGCGCCATCCACTTGTGCAAGAACCCAACTTTTCATTTCAAGTCAAAGCATATAGATGTGAGATACCACTGGATTCGAAATGTGTTTGAAGAGAAGCAGTTACAGCTTCAGAAAATTCACACAGATGAAAATGGGGCAGACATGTTGATAAAGACCTTATCAAAAGAAAGGCAAGAGATATGCCGACAGCTGGTCGGTATGATTTCACACTAAGGAAGCATGAGACAGCCTCCCTTATGGGCTGAAGGGGAGGTTGTTGGGCCCATGGCCCACCTATTCAGCCCATTAGGGCAAAAGGGAGCGCTACTCCTTTTTCTACTAGGGTTTGTTCTTTCTCTTTTATAAAAGGAGTAGCCGCCTTCCTTTTTTGGATTTTTTCTTTTTTAAGGAGCAGCCGTCTGAAAAAAAAGGAGGAGAAGCATGTAGCAGGTATTTCTTTTTTTCTAGGAGATTGCTAGGGGAAGAGAAGGAAGGGCTGCTGCTTGGTGCTTAACTACGTGGGAGGACTTCCACTCCAGGAATCACGTGAAGGTGCTGCAGAAGAAAAACAAGAGAAGAAGAAGAAGAGAAGGGAAGAAAATAAGGAGATAACGCAAGAGACCGTATTTTTCGGTGATGTAATCCTTATATCCCTATTATTCTCTTGTGATTGTTTCTCAAGTTCTGGCAAGGGACTTTGAGACTTGGATATTTATTATTTTATAGTGGATCTTCTTCTCTGGCTTGCCCGTGGTTTTTTTTCCTTTATCTTGAAGGGATTTTCCACGTAAATCTTAGTGTTTCTGTGATTGTGTGGTTTGCGCATTTATTTATTATTCCGCTGCGTATTACGGTCTGCTAGTATTTGCTCGTACACGGATTCTTTCCCATCAAGGGTAACATTATTTATTTTTAAAAAAAATTTAGTGAGCACATAGGAAATTTGTAAAGGAAGAGACCATGATACTTCCATTAATCAAGAACTAAAACAATTGTGGCTTGATCTTGGGCATTGGATCTTAAGAAAATTTAGTTCAAATTACAAAAATAATAGATCCTAGCAAAACTTTTAATCTTGGGACAAGCAGGGGCTGAATGCTATTTGAATGAATGGGTTTGGGTTTCATAATCCAAGACCCAGATATTATGGGTTCAAGTTTAAATTTTATTTACGTAAGAGTTTATGCTAGCGATGCAAAACTTGAATAGTTTATATAAGATTAAGGAAACTAATTAGTACCTTCTGGCTGATCTTTTTAGGTGAAATCTTAGGTTATTAAATATAGTACCAAAGTAAATCCAATCGATGATCAAAAGAAAATAATAATAAAACAAAACATGAAGGTAGTACCAAATTGAACCTGGCCCAAAGCCTTTAAATGCTAATTTCTACTCCCTAATTCCAAATGACTAAAGCATTTAGTTGGTAGCTAAGTTGCTCTTATATAACCTCAACATTCTAGCTTATTGTAATATGTAAGCATCGTACCTAACAAAATCATGGAAATAACAAAGCAGTGTGAAATTTGGATGGTAACATCATGCATAATTTTCTAAATGTAAGATAGAATGCATGGATTTTTTTAACATAATATTTTTTAAAAAACTATTTCTCAAAATTTAGTACTTTTCAAACTATTTATAAAATTATAATGTTTTTGCTAACAAAATAGCCACGTCAGTCGGGTGTGCTATGCTGATGAAAATTATTTATTGAATAGATAATTTCAAACTAGATAATTTTATTTTTATATTTTTTATAAATTTTAAAGAAGTTGGCAAATGGATTACTGTTTCTTAGAACATTTTCAAAAAAAATTGAAATAATTTGTTTTGCCAATTCCTCAAAAAAAGAAAAAATAATATTAAAATCTTGTGTTGAGAAGTTATTTTCAATTTTTTTTTTGAAAATTAAAGCAGCCGAATGGGGCCCTTGCGTGGCTCTCCATCGTCTTGTTTGGGCTCGTGGATGCTGGCTTGCTTTCAGGTGCGCAGGTTCACAAAATTATTGCTGCTGAATTATTAAAAAGATAAAGTAAGCAGTAAGAAAGTGTATTGGCTTTTTCCTTTTCTCGTTTCTTTCTTTTTCCCTCTTTTTTTTTTTTTTGACTTTTTCATGTTTTGTGGTTTTGATGGTAATAGTGAACTCTCTGTTTTCTGTGAAGGGATTTCTGGCTGAGGGTCTGCAGAGGACATCAGCCGGATTGGGCAGTGTAAGTTTGTAAGCTTGAGCTCTTTTAATGCCTTGACAATGTTGTGCTTAATTTCAAATTCTTATTTTTACATGACTTATTGCATTTACTGTTGGACTGTAACAATAGTAATTGGAACTTTGAATTCTTCAACTATGAGTTCACTGAAAGGTTGGATCTTTGCAAACATCTATTTACTTTTTCTTTGTTGATGCTGACTTTGACAAAGTTCTGAGCCTTCTTTCAGTCCTAGCATTGGCTATTGATCCTAGGAATTCTGTGAGGGGTGTTCCTAATTCAACTGATTGTGGTGTCATCTTTTCATCCCTTAGTATTGAAATGAGAAAAATCCTTTTGGAATAATAGTCAGAGTTTTACATGTTAATGTAGGGACGCGTAAGAATTAATTTCTGGTCAATGTGGTCTTAGTACATTCTAATTATTTGGTCAATTTTTAAGCCTTTTCATTCTATGTAAAACTAATTTATTTTTCTGTTATGCCACCTGAGTTTGCTTATCCTTTAGACAAGAACAATATGAATTGTCTTATTGTTTTACTAGGCAATACACATGCATTGCACATGAGTTCAATATATGATAGCTCTCAATTATTGGCTAACCCACAATTTAGAAAAAGAAATGATTGGAAGAAATGCATTGCTAATATTGAGCCTCACAAGAACACCAACTTGTACTTCATGTAAGTATGATACATTAAATATCATAAAAATGACAATTGGTTTAAAGACAATGAATTGAAACCACTGAATATGATTGTGATCCAGCTCCAAAATTTTAAACCGAATCATAATTTGGTTTACTTATGGTTACATAGTGTAATGTAGGGTTGTAAATGGGTCAAGTCAAGATGTAGTTCAATCTAGTCTGACTTGATTAAACTTGGCTTGATTTGCATTTGAAGACTTATGTTGTGGGCCTAAATTTTGGGTTCAATATGGTTGTTGTATGTTTGAACTCGACCCGGATCGAACCTTCTTTCTATATGATTCATATCTAATTTGAGTAGTTATTAAAAAATAGGCTTAACCTAATTTGAACTCGATTCGGTTTGGCCTAAAAGCTTGAATCAGATAAATCTATCTTTAGTTTACTTTTCTTTTCTAATTCATTGGACGGACTCCTAATTAAACTATTTTCTCTTTCCTCTTATTTCTTTTCACTTAAGTTATATTTAAAAAAAAAACAGATTTTATTATCTATTTTTTTGGTTTTTAATTTATAATGCTCACAAGTGTGTGTGTGTGTGTGTGTTAAAAATCATGTTTTGTAAATTCAATAATGATCAATTACTTTGATGGATTTAACAAATTCTAAATGAAAATTCAAGTTTAAGTTGATTCATCTTAGTTTTATTAAATTTTTTAGTGATTTTATATTAATTATAATTATTATATTTTATCTATAAAAGAGTGGCTAGACACTTGACTCAAACTGCAAACCTGACCCAATTACATTTTAACTCAAATTTAAATATTTTGGACCAGGGCTAGGTTTAGGTCATACTTGATCTTGATCTGACCTAATAACTTATCAATCTAAAATTCTTTTCATGGATCTGACTCAACTTGATTGGCTAACGTTGTTGAATTTGGGTCCAAAATCATTACTTGAGTATAAAATTAGATCAAATCAAGGTCAAGCATGTACTAGTTCACCTTGACCCATTTACAAACTTAGTCTAATGTATATCTTTTGTTTTCTCTTCCCATTTGGAATTCAATGTATACTGTTGATGCTGGATCACCAGATTTTTTGTTTAGGGTTTTCAGGATCTCTTTTTCGAAGGAAGAAGCCTCCTTCCCCCTCCTCCCCTCCCCTTTTATTTTCCTTTGTCTGTATTATTATTATTATTTCTTTTATTGTTTTAATTTTGGAGGTCCACGTGTAGGATAAGTGTTCATCTTGCCTTACGTGGTCATTCAGTGATAATACTTAATAAGGATATTGAGAAACTTGTTCATGAAGATATCCTTTTTCATGATGATCTTGATTATCCCAAAGGAATGTCAGGGATGGTGGAGATGTCAGAGTGAGGGAAAAGGGATCTGGCTCTAAAATAGAGGTTCAATGTCTCCTTTTGGTGTTTGTCTTATGCGAACCATTTAAGACGTGATGATGTTTAGCATTCTCGGTTTCTGCTCCGAATATGGCGGCTTATCTCGTTTAATGGTTCTGGCGTGGGGATTATTCTTAAACCGAGGGATCGCCTGAAGCTGGGGGCCGCCTAGGACCGGAGGCCGCCTAGACTCTGGAGGCCGCCCAAGACTGGGGGCCGCCCAGGACTGGGGGCCGTTCGGACTCTAGGGGCCGCCTAGGACCGGAGGCCGCCCAGACTCTGGAGGCCGCCCAAGGCTGGGGGCCACCCGGACTGGGGGCCGTCCGGACTCTAGGGCCCGCCTGGGACCGGAGGCCGCCTAGACTCTGGAGGCCGCCCAAGACTGGGGGCCGCCCAGGACTGGGGGCCGTCCGGACTCTAGGGGCCGCCTAGGACCAGAGGCCGCCTAGACTCTGGAGGCCGCCCAAGACTGGGGGCCGCCCAGGACTGGGGGCCGTCCGGACTCTAGGGGCCGCCTGGGACCGAAGGCCGCCTAGACTCTGGAGGCCGCCCAAGACTGGGGGCCGCCCAGGACTGGGGGCCGTCCGGACTCTAGGGGCCGTCTAGGACCGGAGGCCGCCTGGACTCTGGAGGCTGCCCAAGACTGGGGGCCGCCCAGGACTGGGGGCCGTCCGGACTCTAGGGGCCGTCTAGGACCGAAGGCCGCCTAGACTCTGGAGGCCGCCCAAGACTGGGGGCCGCTCAGGACTGGGGGCCGTCCGGACTCTAGGGGCCGCCTAGGACCGGAGGCCGCCTAGACTCTGGAGACCGCCCAAGACTAGGGGCCGCCCAGGACTGGGGGCCGTCCGGACTCTAGGGGCCGCCTGGGACCGGAGGCCGCCTAGACTCTGGAGGCCGCCCAAGACTGGGGGCCGCCCAGGACTGGGGGCCGTCCGGACTCTAGGGGCCGCCTAGGACCGGAGGCCGCCTAGACTCTGGAGGCCGCCCAAGACTAGGGGCTGCCCAGGACTGGGGGCCGTCCGGACTCTAGGGGCCGCCTGGGACCGGAGGCCGCCTAGACTCTGGAGGCCGCCCAAGACTGGGGGCCGCCCAGGACTGGGGGCCGTCCGGACTCTAGGGACCGCCTGGGACCGGAGGCCGCCTAGACTCTGGAGGCCGCCCAAGACTGGGGGCCGCCCAGGACTGGGGGCCGTCCGGACTCTAGGGGCCGTCTAGGACCGGAGGCCGCCTAGACTCTGGAGGCCGCCCAGGATTGGGGGCAGTCCAAGCTACCTTTTATTTATTTAGTTTAACTATTTTGCTCATTATCCATATCATATGCCCCCTCGCCCATCTTCCTTGTATAGGTGTGTGGCACGCACATGCAAGGGAGAAGGGCAGAAAAATTTGAATTTCGAAAGCTCAGTATGTGATAAGTGATACTTTGGGAAAAAGGGCAAAAGGAGGGGAGGCACGCATCTCTGAGAGGATGGCGTCTTTTCACTTGTCCGACTATACTGACGGACCATCATATATCATTGCGGTGCCCGAAGCGTCATGTCTGGCATCCTTATATATATTAAAAGATCATCCCTTTCCTTTAGTTTTCGATTTTGTGTATCTTCCTCCGTTTTTTATCTTCTCAAGCCCAGGTTAGTTGGCTTTTTCTTCTTCCTCTTCCTTTTTCTTTATGGATCCTTCCGTAGATAGAAAAGGTAAGGGTCCCATGAAAGAGCCCTCCCGAGAGGAGATTCTCCAAGCCCGTTGACAGGCCTTGGGAGGGGTAATCATCCGTGGGGACCAACCCGCTGCCCAATCCATTCAACCCGTGTCTAGGTCATTACCTCAGTCTCTTAGGGTCCCTTGCTCGTCCGCCGGTCATGAGGTAGAACCTCCTGTGGTTGTCTCTAAACTGGCTGGACCAGCGGACATTGCTTCGTAATGTCTTCACAGGACCTTAGAAATCTTAGGGCTCAATTTGGAGTTCCTGATGATATTCAGCTTTCTGTCCCTCTTCCAGAGGATAGGGTCAGTCGAGGGCAACCAGGTAAGATCGCTCTATACGAAGAGTTTTTTAAGAGTGGTTTACGAATGCCATTTCACTCTTTTTTTGTAAATTTGTTAGATCGATACCACCTTGTTCCGGCACAGCTCACTCCCAATTCTATCTGCATTGTATTCTCGTTTTTAGTTCTCTGCTCTTTTCATGGAGCCTCTGCTAGACTTTCCTTGTTTAGGTCCCTGTATAGAATCCGAAATCCAGTTAGGGATGGGTGGTGGAGTTTTGCCTCAAGACCTAAAAGGGTTCTAAAACTCAACCTCCCATCTAAGATCAAAGGGTGGAAGTCCCGGTTTTTTTATGCGCATTTGGAGGGGTTAAACGCGGATTGGGGCATTCCAGATACTAGCCCAAACCAGAACGCGAGTATTGAAGAAAGAGACCGCGAGTTGTTTAATACCTTAATTTCTACAATTATTCCTCCTAGTAGGGAGTTGCTATCGGAGGATAATCTCCGGGAGGCTGCGTTCGTGCCGGTGTCGCTGGCCGCAGCGCCCGGTGAGCTTTGAAAAATTTATCTTTTCCTTTTTCTCTTCCCTTTTTAGCTAACCTTATGTTCGTCATTTTGTAGCAATGAAGTTCTCTCGAGATTTCTTGGTATCACAGCTTCGAAAAAGGGAGAGAAGTGAGCGTGATGCGCCAGCGGGGGGCGAACCTAAAAGACCCCGTCAACTGGGATCGGACAGCCAGGTCCAACCTCCAGCGGTCATCCTTGAGGCGACCTTAATAGAAGATAGTGAAGGGGAAATGAGTCCTCCGACGGGGGTCCCTGTAGGAGGCCCCGTCGAGAGGGAGCCTCCAAAGAGCATTCCATCTCCCGCCCAGAGCGTTGGAGAGTCTACAAGGGACGTAGAAGCAGCTAAAGCTGACTTGCCAGGTCCTTCGTTATCGATGGAAGTGGATGTTCCTGCTCCCGCCTCACCGGGTACTTCAAGGACTCCGCCCTTGGCTCCCCAACCACCTAGCGAGAATATTGGATACAAGAGTTGTCTATCAGAGACAATCCTTAAGCTCGCGATCTTGCCCAGGTTTCAAGACAAGCTGAGGAAGGTAACACAGGCAGAGGCATTCGACACTATGTTTACCGCTGCACTGCAGGTAAAGTCTGATTTTTGTTCCTTTTCTGATCATCAAACTTGGACACTGACTGAGTGCGTTTTGCAGACGGCTAATGGTCTCTTCATGCTACGTGAAGACTTAGACAGGGCTAAGTCCCGGAATGCTAGCCTAGATAAAGAGTTGGTGGATACAAGGGCCCGAGAATCAAAAGCACTGCATGACCTTCGGGTCATGCAGGAAGATTATCGGACTTGGAGAGGAAGGGCAGAAAAGGAACTGCGGAGTTTAGATGCTCAGCTGTGTGAGGTCCGAGCAAGGTTGCTGCCAACAGAAGAAAAGTTAAAAGAAACTTCCCTCAGGCTAGAACACACGGAGAATCGAGCAGATAGCGCGGAGGCCACCGCTCGTGATGCCATGGAGAAACTGGTTTTAGCTGAGAAGGACACCAAAAATGCTCTTGATAGAGTCGCAGCAGCAATGGTGGAGGCTCAGAAGAAGATGGCTACGATCGAGACCGAAGCTCAGGAAAAGATAGCTGTGGCTGAGGCCAAAGCTCGGGAAAAAGTGGCCATAGCGGAAGCTAAAGCCAGGGATGCTATCAAAGAATACAAGGGCTCCCCAGATTTTGAAGCGGAGTTCCAGGAGGCTGCCCTAGATGCTTTCGTTGAAGGCTTTGAGAAATGCAAGCGGATATTGGCCCGACAGTTCAACTTAAAGGACCTCGAACGTTTTCGACCCGTGGATGATGAAGAAGTTTCCGATAGGGAGGTCAAAGACGTGGTGAGTGAAACAGCGGCGACTAAGACTCCTGCTGTAGAAAAGCCTCTTGCCGAGGAGCCAGCTGTCAATCCCGATGCAGAGAAAGAGCGTTCAAAGGACTGATCGAGGGTGTTGGGTTTTATTTTGATTTTTAATTTTAGATTCGGTCCCATTTAAGGACCTTTTTGTTGTGAAAATCTGTCTGCCGACAAGATTTCGCGAGGTTTCGCAGCAGATTAACTTTATATGAATGAATGTTACTCTTTATTGATTTGAAATTATTTAATATTTCCTCTGCTTAATTCTTGGCCTCCATTCGTGGATTAGGACAATGGTGCTACTTGGTTTAGATGGCTCACCAGTACTCAATTATCCTCGAAGTACAACTCAAAGCTATCCTAACCAAGGACTTATACTTTCTTAGGAATGAGTTATACTTTAGACCGTAGGGCTGTCGAGCTGTTGGACCATAGGGCCGTCGAGCTGTCCATCTCAGTTCGAGGCCGCTTGAGTCAAGGACTTGAGCCTCCTCAGGGGTGAGTTATACCGGCCTGGGGTGTCCTTTGGACCGTAGGGCCGTCGAGCTGTCCATCTCAGTTCGAGGCCGCTTGAGTCAAGGACTTGAGCCTCCTCAGGGGTGAGTTATACCGGCCTGGGGGTGTCCTTTGGACCGTAGGGCCGTCGAGCTGTCCATCTCAGTTCGAGGCCGCTTGAGTCAAGGACTTGAACCTCCTCAGGGGTGAGTTACACCGGCCTGGGGGTGTCCTTTGGACCGTAGGGCCGTCGAGCTGTCCATCTCAGTTCGAGGCCGCTTGAGTCAAGGACTTGAACCTCCTCAGGGGTGAGTTACATCGGCCTGGGGGTGTCCTCTGGACCGTAGGGCCGTCGAGCTGTTCATCTTAGTTCGAGGCCGCTTGAGTCAAGGACTTGAACCTCCTCAGGGGTGAGTTACACCGGCCTGGGGGTGTCCTCTGGACCGTAGGGCCGTCGAGCTGTTCATCTTAGTTCGAGGCCGCTTGAGTCAAGGACTTGAACCTCCTCAGGGGTGAGTTACACCGGCCTGGGGGTGTCCTCTGGACCGTAGGGCCGTCGAGCTGTTCATCTTAGTTCGAGGCCGCTTGAGTCAAGGACTTGAACCTCCTCAGGGGTGAGTTACACCGGCCTGGGGGTGTCCTTTGGACCGTAGGGCCGTCGCGAAGATTTATCTGAAAATCCACATTCAAATGCATAGGATCGTCTAATATTTGAATAAAAAATTACATTACTGGTAATACGGCCGAAGGTTGTCTGCATTCCATGTTCGAGGGATTAACTGTCCGCTTAAGTCTTCAAGCCGGTAGGCTCCACGGTGAAGGACTTCTCCTACCCGATAGGGCCCTTCCCAGTTTGGAGACAATTTGCCCCCTTCCGCTGGTTTGGATACCGAAGCTTTTCTCAGAACTAAATCTCCTTGACGGAAACTCTTCGAGCGGACGCGGGTATTATAGTACCTTGCCACCTGTTGCTGGTATGCCGCCATTTTAATTCGAGCCCGATCTCTTGCTTCGTCGATGAGGTCAAGATTGGCCCTCAGATTAGGAAGGTTGTCCGCTTCGTTGTAAGTTTCCACTCGGCTACTTGGTAGGCCAATTTCCACGGGAATAACGGCTTCGGAACCAAAGACCAAATTGAAGGGTGTTCTCCCGTCGGTGCTCTGGGAGTTGTGTGATACGCCCAAAGTACATTCGGGAGCTCTTCTACCCACCTTCCTTTGGACGTATCTAATCTGGTCCTTAACCCCCGTAATATCATGCGATTTGTAACTTCAGCTCTTCGTTAGATTGTGGATGGCCGACGGAGGTGAATCGTTGCATGATACCGAGATCAGTACAGAAAGCCCGAAGGTGTTGTTGTCAAACTGTCGGCCATTGTCAGTGATAAGAGTGTGCGGAATGCCGTATCGACAAATAATGGCTTTCCAGAAAAAGGTTTTGACCTTAGCCTCAGTGATTTTGGCAAGTGCTTCAGCCTCGACCCATTTAGTAAAATAATCGATGGCCACTAGTAGAAATTTGCGCTGTCCTGTCGCAGGGGGGAAAGGGCCGAGGATATCCATACCCCACTGAGCGAAAGGCCAGGGAGAAGAAAGAGAATTTAGCTGAGAAGACGGTTGCCGTTGAATGTTGGCGTACCGTTGGCATGAATCACACCTTTTACTAATTCTGTTGCATCCTCTTGCATGGTGAGCCAGTAGTATCCTTGTCGGAGAGCCTTGCGTGCTAAAGATCGCCCTCCAGAATGATTCCCACAGATGCCTTCATGAATTTCTCTAAGGACATAATCAGCATCTAACGAATTAACACATTTGAGGAGGGGCTGAGAGAAAGATTTTTTATAAAGTTGGCCTTCTAGTAGCACAAATTTGGAAGCCCTCCGTTTAAGCAGCTTAGCTTCATCACGATCAACTGGAAGAACGCCATCTTTTAGATACCGGATATAAGATTCCATCCAGGCTTCTTTTTGGATAATGGGCAGAGCTTCTTCAGTAGTTTCGATACTGGGTGTCTCCAGGTACTCGATGTAGGTCTTACCCATAGCACTATCCATCGAGGTAGCTAGTCGAGCTAGTGTATCGGCTCTGGCATTCTCACCTCTGGGTATATAACTGATGGCGAAGTGGTCCAATAAAGGAATTAGTAGTTTGACCTTGTTCAGATACTGGGACATAACAGGGTCCTGAGCTTCATACTCCCCCGCCACTTGGGCAGAAATAAGCTGTGAGTCCATAAAAACCCGGAGATTCTTGATCCCCATCTCATGCGCCAGTTTGATTCCAGTCAGTAGAGCCTCATATTCAGCTTGATTATTAGTAGCTTCAAAGAGGAAGCGAAGAGCATACTCTAATACCGCACCTTCTGGGCTAGAAAGAATGAGACCAGCTCCGCTACCCTGTGAGTTAGAGGCTCCATCTACATGAAGGACCCATGCTTCACAATCCTCCTTCTCAGTCTCTAGAAGGATCCGGGGGGTTTCTTCTTGATGTGGCTCGGACCAGGTACATTCTACCAGGAAGTCAGCCAAGACCTGGGATTTCAAAGATGCCCTGGGTTGAAATGATAAGTCGAATTCCCCCAGTTTGATGGCCCACTTGGCTAACCGGCCAGAAGTGTCGGGCCGTGATAAAATAGCTCTGAGGGGTTGATCAGTGAGGACGACTATGGGGTGAGCTTGGAAATAGGGTCTGAGTCGCCGGGCGGAGACGAACAAAGCGAAGATGACCTTCTCTGCTTTAGAATACCTCTCCTCCGCACCATGGAGTACCTTGCTGGTGTAGTACACAGGTCGTTGAACGGCGTGGTCGCCGACACGTACCAAAACAGAACTAACGGCTTCCGAAGAAGCCGCCAGATAAAGGAAAAGCCTCTCTCCTTCCTTCGGCTTGGATAATAGAGGTGGGGTGGATAAGAACTCCTTGAGTTCTTCAAAAGCTTGTTGGCATTCATTTGTCCACTCGAAGCCATCTGCCCTACGCAAGATTTTAAAGAAAGGCAAACATCTTTCAGCTGATCTGGACAGAAATCGGCTTAGCGCTGCTATCCTCCCGGTGAGTTGCTGCACCTCCTTCTTACACATAGGTTGCCTCATGCTGAGAATGGCTTGAATTTTCTCCGGGTTAGCTTCAATCCCTCGCCGGGTGACCAAAAAACCCAAGAATTTCCCTGCTGTAACTCCAAATGCACACTTGCGGGGGTTGAGCTTTATTCTATGAAGCCGGAGGTTGTGGAAAGTTTCTTGCAGGTCGGCGACATGATCAGTGGCATATGTGCTTTTTGTCAACATGTCATCTACATATACTTCCATGTTTCGGCCGAGTTGGCTTTTAAACACCTTATTCATCAGCCTCTGATATGTAGCTCCTGCGTTCTTCAATCCGAAGGGCATTACTTTATAACAATAAATGCCCTTCTCAGTAATAAAAGAAGTATGCTCTTCATCGGTGGGGTCCAACTTTATCTAATTATACCCTGAGAAGGCATCCATGAAACTAAGAAGTTCGTGGCCAGAAGTCGAATCTACTAACTGGTCAATGCGAGGCAGTGGAAAACTGTCCTTAGGACAAGCTTTGTTCAAATCTGTGTAGTCGATGCATATTCTCCATCCTCCGCTGGCTTTCCGAACCATAACAACATTGGCTAGCCACTCAGGATACCGCGCTTCTCGAATATGACCGGCCATAAGCAACTTGTCAACCTCCACATCAATGACCTTATGCCGCTCAGGAGCAAAACTCCTTTTCTTCTGGCGGATAGGGCGGCAGCTTGGATTAATATTAAGTTGGTGAGTAATCACCTCCGGAGGAATTCCGACCATATCCGTTATCTTCCAGGCAAAGACATCCGCATTCATTGATAAGAAGGCGAGGAGTTTATCCCGAACCTCAGGGAGAAGGAGCTCACCGATCCGCACGACTTTAGTGGGGTCACCTCCCAGAGGGTAAGATATCAGAAGCTCCGCTGGCTCTCCTCTCCGCTCGGCTTCCCTGGGGTCAAATGACTCGATCACAGGAGGAACATCAGCCACCTGGGGACTAGGGGCTAAATGGTAGCAAGGTCTGACCGAGTCCACCTCTCCATGCATCACACCGACTCCTTGTTCAGTAGGGAACTGCACCAATAAGCGCTTGGTAGATATAATCGCATCTAATGTGTTCAAGCCAGGACGGCCAAGAATGGCGTTGTAAGCCAAGGGGACCCGAACCACCAGAAAGTCCATCATAACCGTGCTTTGACACGGTAGCGAACCTGCCGTGGCTGGCAGAGTAATCTTGCCCTCCACCCGGATGGAGTCCCCAGTAAAACCAACCAGAGGGATGGCTACGGGCCGAAGAGAATCCAGAGATAGACTCATCCGAAGAAATGCATCATAAGTAAGCACATTAGCGGAGCTCCCGCTGTCTATTAAGATTCTTTTTACAGGATGCCTAGCGATTGTCATCGAAACGACGATGCTATCATCCTTTACAATATTGCCCCCCGCTATATCTCCCTCAGGAGGGATTACATCATCTAATACCTCGGCTCCCCTTGGTCTCTTGGAAGATGAAGCCTTTCCATGAGAAATCATGCCCACCATCTTTTCTGTTGGGGTGTTGTCGATGCTAGCTTGAGTAGGAGGAGGTCCCATCAAAGCTGGTACTGGAGGAACTTCCTTTTTCTGTACATATTGCCCCAGATATCCCCTCTGAATTAGCTCCTCGATGGCCTGCTTCAAATTTCGACATTCTTCAGTATCGTGGCCATAATCCCTGTGGAAACGGCAGTAGCGACTTCTGTCGCGGGCATTGCCCTTCTTCAACGGGGGCGGACGCCGTAAATAAGGCTCGTTTTCGATCTCCATAAGTATATGACTTCGAGGAGCTAGGAGGGGTGTAAGATGTTCCTCTCTAGGAGTCTGGTTCTTACGGCGGTCAACCGGCCGATGTAAGAGCTCGGGCTTCTTGAGGGGAGGTCCGACCAACTCTGGGCGAGCGGGTCTTTTGCTGGCCCTCCCTGAGCACCTCTCCTGGATGAATCAGCTTCGTCAGCACGGATGTACTTCTGCGCGCGGCTCAGGAGATCGGCGTAAGAAGAAGGAGGCTTCTTGTCAAGAGAATAAGTAAAACGGGAGGGTCGGAGCCCCCGTTTTAGAGCTAAAGTGGCCACAGCGTCCTCAAGATGATAAACCTCCAGGGCCGCCACCTTGAAGCGGGTTACAAAATCCTTCAAAGATTTCTCCTTCCTGCTGCTGTACTGAGAATAGACTGTCTGCCACCCGAGGAATTTTTCGACAGGCGTCGAAGTGAGCCAGAAAAGACCTCTCCAACTGCCGAAAAGAGTCGATACTTCGTGAGGGTAGACGAGAATACCAGACACAGGCCGCCTTGCGGAGGGTGGCTGGGAAGGCTATACATAAGAGGGCGTCTGTTGCTCCTTGGACCTGCATGATAGCTTTATAGCTTTCCAGATGATCTAGGGGATCAGTGGTGCCGTCATAGGGATCAAGCTGAGGAAATCGGAACCTCCTTGGAATGGGCTCTTCCATAATCCGCTGAGTGAGAGGAGGGCAGGTATCATAATCCGATCCTAGCTGGTTATTGATTCTCTGGCTGAGTTCTTCCAGCCGATGATCTTGCTCTTCGAGGCGCCTTTCCATCCTGTTGGTCATACCTCCTCCAGCTGGTCCAGGAGAATTGGAAGGAGTCCTATGGCGCCATCGACGATGCTCCGCATAAGGCTCCTTCCCCCGTCGCCGTCCGGCAGGTGGACCGTCGGGGGAATGAGACAAGGAGCGGGAGCCGTCACGGAGACTCTGGGATCGCCGCCTTTCTGGAGAATAAGAGCGGAGAGGCTTTGTCGGAGGAGATCTCCCTCGAGCTGACTGTCGGCTAACAGGAGTAGCCGACCTGGGCGATAGGGGCTGCTCGAGCCGTTGTGGAATTCCTTGGGAGTGTCGTTCTTGCAACTGCTGAACCATCCCTACGAGAGCTTGGACCTGCTGAGTGAGGGTCAGCAGTGGGTCTTGGGAAATAGGCGGAGTCGGCAGTGGTGAAGAAGAAGCCGGAGGGGTCGATTTCACCGGCTGAGAAGGGCCAAGAGGTGCGAAATCATCATTGGGAGGCGAAGGATGCCCCCCGACCAATCAGTAGGATCTTCTTCCAGAGATCTGAAGCTCATCTTTGTGAAATCGTAGAACAGGCGTGCCTCACTGCTCCGACGATAATTCCCCTACCTGGCGCGCCAATCTGTTGATGCTGGATCACCAGATTTTTTGTTTAGGGTTTTCAGGATCTCTTTTTCGAAGGAAGAAGCCTCCTTCCCCCTCCTCCCCCTCCCCTTTTATTTTCCTTTGTCTGTATTATTATTATTATTTTCTTTTATTGTTTTAATTTTGGAGGTCCACGTGTAGGATAAGTGTTCATCTTGCCTTACGTGGTCATTCAGTGATAATACTTAATAAGGATATTGAGAAACTTGTTCATGAAGATATCCTTTTTCATGATGATCTTGATTATCCCAAAGGAATGTCAGGGATGGTGGAGATGTCAGAGTGAGGGAAAAGGGATCTGGCTCTAAAATAGAGGTTCAATGTCTTCTTTTGGTGTTTGTCTTATGCGAACCATTTAAGACGTGATGATGTTTAGCATTTCTCGGTTTCTGCTCCGAATATGGCGGCTTATCTCGTTTAATGGTTCTGGCGTGGGGATTATTCTTAAACCGGGGGATCGCCAGAAGCTGGGGGCCGCCTAGGACCGGAGGCCGCCTAGACTCTGGAGGCCGCCCAAGACTGGGGGCCGCCCAGGACTGGGGGCCGTCCGGACTCTAGGGGCCGCCTAGGACCGGAGGCCGCCCAGACTCTGGAGGCCGCCCAAGGCTGGGGGCCGCCCAGGACTGGGGGCCGTCCGGACTCTAGGGGCCGCCTGGGACCGGAGGCCGCCTAGACTCTGGAGGCCGCCCAAGACTGGGGGCCGCCCAGGACTGGGGGCCGTCCGGACTCTAGGGGCCGCCTAGGACCGGAGGCCGCCTAGACTCTGGAGGCCGCCCAAGACTGGGGGCCGCCCAGGACTGGGGGCCGTCCGGACTCTAGGGGCTGCCTGGGACCGAAGGCCGCCTAGACTCTGGAGGCCGTCCAAGACTGGGGGCCGCCCAGGACTGGGGGCCGTCCGGACTCTAGGGGCCGTCTAGGACCGGAGGCCGCCTGGACTCTGGAGGCCGCCCAAGACTGGGGGCCGCCCAGGACTGGGGGCCGTCCGGACTCTAGGGGCCGTCTAGGACCGGAGGCCGCCTAGACTCTGGAGGCCGCCCAAGACTGGGGGCCATCCGGACTCTAGGGGCCGCCTAGGACCGGAGGCCGCCTAGACTCTGGAGGCCGCCCAAGACTGGGGGCCGCCCAGGACTGGGGGCCGTCCGGACTCTAGGGGCCGCCTGGGACCGGAGGCCGCCTAGACTCTGGAGGCCGCCCAAGACTGGGGGCCGCCCAGGACTGGGGGCCGTCCGGACTCTAGGGGCCGCCTAGGACCGGAGGCCGCCTAGACTCTGGAGGCCGCCCAAGACTGGGGGCCGCCCAGGACTGGGGGCCGTCCGGACTCTAGGGGCCGCCTGGGACCGGAGGCCGCCTAGACTCTGGAGGCCGCCCAAGGCTGGGGGCCGTCCGGACTCTAGGGGCTGCCTGGGACCGGAGGCCGCCTAGACTCTGGAGGCCGCCCAAGACTGGGGGCCGCCCAGGACTGGGGGCCGTCCGGACTCTAGGGGCCGTCTAGGATCGGAGGCCGCCTAGACTCTGGAGGCCGCCCAGGATTGGGGGCAGTCCAAGCTACCTTTTATTTATTTAGTTTAACTATTTTGCTCATTATCCATATCATATACCTTAGTTGGATATTTATCATATGCCTGGTTTTGATTAGGTAGATGTTTTAGAAAAAGCAGCTATGGTATGTGTACGCTCAAGCAACTACATAGCACACATGGGTTATGTGGGCTGCATTGTGCATTTAATATTTAAATGTTTAGAAATATATTAAATATAATAGTAAAAGCAAAACGTTTTATAAATAATAGCAATTTTAATAAGAATAACATCTAGCAAGTAGTGTTTACTATTTAGTTCTTTCTTCCTTTAGCTAGTAATATTTTGTAGAACACTAGTGACAGCAATCAGAATATTGATATTATCAATATGCATGGATTCTGTTTGTTTGAAACACTGCATCCAACCAAGCCTTTAGCTTGAACTTGCCTTGTTATGTTACAGGCGCCTACTTAAACTGGCTAAATATGTGATCCATTGCAGTTGCACAATGTAAAAGACCCACATATACAGTTGTGTAATGACAAGTATGCCATATATGCAGCTGCAAAATGTTAATCCTGCTGCATATATGCCCTCAAGGTGCTAAGCAAACTATCTTTTAGGTCCATGTGGCTCAACCGCATCCAATACTTGCACATAGGTCATTCAATGTGGTGAGAGTATTGTGTATGCATATGTGGCCACTTATGTGACCTCATGCATTGCATTTTAAAATACTGGTATTGCATCAAATTGGTGCTGAATGATGAGGTTAGATTGGCCTATTTCATTGAAAGTGTTTGCATTCTTTATAGAACTGTATAAAATGTTCTTCTTGGTGGCATATGAAGCAAGGCATTAAATTGAGGAACCACACTTTAATATGTAAGCTGTCCTGAGGAAAGCCTTCAACTTGATGGGTTACCAAAATGTTGCCCTTATATTTGGGGAATATATCAAAGAAATATATAAGTTCCTTTACCCCCTTTGTTTGAATCTAAGCTATTTAATTCCTATTTAAGTATCTTAAAATAGAAGTTATGTTTACCCCCCTCTCTCATCTAGTCCTTGAAATTTTTTACGAGTAGTTTGTACTCCTTATGCCACATATCATTTTCCATCTTTAAAATCTGATTGCATCTTATTTAGATTGCAAAGTAAAAAAAAAAAAATTCACATTCAACATCAAAATCTTGCCTTATAACTTGTCTATGCATACTTGTGGGTGAGATTCACCATCTTGGTACTAGACTCTATATCAATATCACATTAGTACAATATCGGTATCCTTGGTACATGGGTTAGTTCAATGTATCGAGACTTAGTATGCATCAGTACGGAGACTCAGTATAGTACTAGTATGGTATGCTCGGTACAGGATGGTATATATTATACAGCATACCATACTTCTGGAGCATTCATTATTCTTCACTTTAAGGCCTTTCATGTTTTTGGTCTCTCTATAACTTTATACTGTGAACCTATTCATTTTCAACCTTTTCCTACCATACTTCCAAACACCTAAATTACTTTAGATGTTGATAATATGCCATTCATCATACTTTTGTTTTAGTGTTTACAACAGTATAAACTCAACTTAACTCATCTAAGCCTTTTCCCAACTACATGGGGTCGGCTACATGAATCTGCTTCCTCCACTCAGCTCTATTTAGGATCATAGTGTTTACAATAGTATGATATGCGTTATATTGTATCTGCTTGAAAACATTGATTACTGGTTGGAATGATAAATTTGCTTAGGCAAAATGTGTATAACATGTCAAGTATATAAAATGCCTATAAATTTTCAGCCTAATCTACTCTTAGTTTGCATACATTTCATCTAGTTGTCCGCCTAAGCCTGTAATTTTTCCTTAATAGAAAAATCACCTAGCTGCCAGCATACTGAAACCACAATTTTAAAGAATTGAGAGTTCTGATCATTGCATATATCTCTGAGTTGGGCCATTCAAGGTTATTTAAAATGCAAGCTGATTGAATAACAATTAAATTAAATCTCTAATTATTCTTTAAGATCCTCATCAGAAAACAAAATAAGGAAAATAGTATATGGGATAGAACAATTAGTGGCTCCTTGTCTCTTCCTTTGCTTGGTAACTTCTCATCATTATCCAAATAAGGTGTTCTGCCATATTAGCAAACTAAAGACCACACTGCAAGATTACAAGCACTGGCAGTTCATGAGGTCCAACAGGTTTCTTGGAGTCTTAGGTGGGGATATACTTGACTGATCAGTGGGCTATATTTTTTGGAGGCCTAAAAAGGCAAAAGGGACCCAAAATTGTGATTAGACATTTTCTTCTTCCTGTTTTAATGGTGCTAAATGTAACTGCACAGTTTATTATAGATGTTCTGCCCTTCTTTCTTTATATTTAAGAGTATGCAAAGTGTAACGGACATAACAAACAAGGTTAGTATTGATAAAATAAATATAGCAACAAAAGCATGAATTAGTTCAAAGGCTTAGAGAATGATGATTTCATGAAGGATTGCCTCTAGGGGAACCATTCAACAATTGTGGGAAAATCTATCCTGTAATTACAATGGGAATACATACATTGCAGGTCCTGTGATTCTGGGGATTTGGAATACATTTTACAGGTGTTGTATGTTGATATTGCATTAGTTGTAAATTCGATGGATTAATGGAATAAACCTTTCATGGGGACTAGATTGCATCAAAATCTTGAGAATAGGTTGTTGCTGGAATGCTGGGTATAAAATTCTTTGCAACAGCTTGTTTTTTTTTCCCTTCACCTTTTCTTTTCTTCTTTTGATTAAGTTAATGGGTGATCCTTTAAATCCTAAATATGCTAAGATGGTACCTTGTGATGTTTGATGATTTTTTTATCCTTTTATATTGCCTTTTTGGCTGATTATCTAATGTGACAATTTCTTTGCATAGCATCAATCAAGAAAACTATGATACTATTCTTTTCTCAAAGCTGAAAAGCAAATTTTATGTAATGGGACCAATGTAATTAATCAATTTTTGGCAAAGAAGAATTGCCACATGAGCTACTATCAAGTAACTGCCATTAATGTATTGGATTTCTCTGGACTTCTATGTCAATGATTTCACAAAATGCTCCACAGATTAGTTCAGGCAGAATGTAAAGGATCTCTGTCTTGGCTATTTGATTCTATGAGGGAAGAATGTCGCAACAACCCAATATCATTCTGGTGTGAGATCATGCGGTTAGAATGATATGATGGGTTTTGCAAGTTTTACCATCAAAATAGTCTATAAACCCTTCTATTCAAGCAGAGGTTGCAAAGAAATAAGCCACCTGTGTAGCTATTGTAAAGTTGGTTATAAAATATCATAAGCTAATGTTTGTATCAAAGCTGGATCCTTTTTTAGGGGAAAGATCCTGTTGCCAGTGATATTTGGGTTCAAGAGATAGGCCTTATTGCCAACATGTTTTTACACAGGACCAGTTTGACCATGGAATGTTTAAGTGTGGTTAAAAGAAACTGAAACTAAGGCAGATAGGGTTGGCCTGAGGGAAGCCTTGTTTGTCCAACAAGTTTGCCTTCGATGACCAAAACTCAATGTAAAATGGTGTTATGGGATCCTTGTGATCTGTTAATTATTAAGGGCATGCTATCAGTTTTGTCTTCTAAGATCTAGACTACTAAATGGGTCCTCTGCTGTTACTACTAAATGGAACATATTCACTTAGGTAGGATGAGGCAATGAGATGACATAGACTAGAAAAAGAAAATCTAGTTTGTTTCTCCATATGTTGGTGTGTTATGAAATGTGCAATGCCATTCCAATGACTGCTGCTCGCTGTTCTGGGCAAATTGTGCATCTTCTTTTTTTATGATTACGTGGTATTGCAATACCTGACTTTGATACTAAGAAGAAATTATTTGCTTCACCAGTGGTGTTCTGGGGCTCCTCCTTAATGGAAAAGGAGCAAAGAAGTGGGAGTCCTCATGCATAATTGTTAGGACAAATGGATGATTGCTCTTTGTAGTTTCAGGCCAAATTTGCCCTGATGCAGGGTTACATGTAGCAGAAAGGTCCAACGGGTATTTATAATTTTGACATTGAGGACCTTGTTGGGCTTCCTGAAGACCATAATGGCCTTGAACTTAAATTTATTTGTTTAGTTTTGAAGACTGAAGATAGAATATAAGCCTTTTACAGATGCCATTGAAAGATTTTAAATCTTAAGTAAATAAATGCCTTATCAGCCTATAGGGTAGACTTTTGTTATGTTGCCCTTAAAGAGAATATTAAAGAATAAAAATTATCGAATAATCTAAAATCTCCTTTTCAATTATAGTCAAGTTGCATGGATATGTAACTGCCTGGTTTTTATGGGAGGGAGAGGCCAATTGAAGTGGGAGGTATTCAGTCTTCCTCTAAGGAAAAAAAAAGGGCAATAGCCCATTCTCTCCATCCCTTTTTCTTCTTTCTTTTTCCCTTTTTTTCTTTAACTAGTAGTATCAAATGCCTACTACTTTTAAGACTGTCCGAAAAGAAAGTAACATAGATTTACATTAAATATCTGCAAAATCTTTAGAATCCTCTCAAATATTTTTGTCTGATGCTATACTTGTATCAGAACTGAATTCCGATCTGCTAATGATCTGGTTCGGCTCCTTTTATAGGTTAATTGATCCACAAACCCATTTTGATCCAATGCCATCATTACAAGATAAATTAGTTAGGAGGTTAAGATCTAACTTTCCTAACAAAGGAAAGGATTGATCAGTGGAAAGAAGCTAGAAATGATGAACTTAATTAGATCAGTGGAAAGAAGCTAGAAATGATGAACTTAATTAACTTATAAAGCAAATTAACCACTTGCTTTGGTTTTAATTAAATGGGTTTATTTTTAATTTAAACCAGTCTAATTAAACTGGTTTAAGCATCTCAGAGACAATGAACAATAGCTTGCTGAAATTGCAGGCAGTTAGTGTTCCAATCCATGCTACCCTGCAAAATTCACATTTGTTCATGGTTGTCTGTTATTTTTCAGAAGATTAACAGATATGAACTTAAACCCTGATTTAATATCTGCTGAAAAACAAGTGGCTAATAATTTTTACCTAAGGATTGCCATTCTTTCTTATACTTTTCCATGCAACAAGCACTCTATGATTATCACCACTAGCTCAAGGACTTGTAGATCAGGAAAATGGATGCATGTAACTCATTGTTTGGAGTTTCAGTTGAAACTGAAGCATTTTGCCTGAAGCAGACATTTTCAGCGAAAATTAATCTGAAACTTCTTAACTTTAGTATCTTTAGCCCAGATCAGCCAATTTTGGTTGAACCTAACCAATTGTCTAATTTTGATAATACTGGCTGAATCTGCTTATAAACAAATATAAATCATTACTTTCAAGTTGCTTCTGTTTTTTCCCTGTTGAGAATGATCATGGGTGATAAAAATTTTGTGAAACAACTTTGCAAGATAAAACTTGAATTTTATTAGTGTTCTGTAGATATGAGGGTAAGTTTGGATTACATGAAATATATGGGAAAAACACACACAGACACTTATATGGGTGTATGGATGAATGCATATATATACATATATGTATATTGTATGCATGTTATGTATATTTATTGTATACATCTTGAAACTTGTGTGTGCAGACCTTGCTTACATTTCATAAAACATCACAATATAACCATTATTGTTTCATGCATAAATTTTGTGTAACCTTTTGCAATATCATCAGGATCTAATCTGTTTTTATAACTTGCATTATTTTTCTTTTCTTTTCTTTTCTTTTTTTTAAGACCATCATTTTTTTTTTACTTTTTAATAATTTATATAATTGTCTGGATATATCCAATGAAGACTTTTGAATGCTCCAGTTAGAAAGGGTGATTTTTTAACAATCCATGGTAAGGATAGAGGTAGAGATAAACTTAAATTAACATGAACAGAAATAGTTAAAAAAAGATATAATTATTTGCAATTTGAATATCGACTTAGTCCTGAATAGAGCAGAGTGGAGGAAGCAAATTCATGTTGCCGACCTCATGTAGTTGGAAAAAGGCTTAGATGAGTTGAGTCGAGTATATCAATTGTTTGTAAACTTTTAGACCACTGAAATAACATACTATGCTTGTTTAACTTTTATTTATTTTTTTTACAAATTTTATAATTTTTCTTGATGTTTCTATTACTTTTTTGCTAAAACTTGAAAACTTTAAATGGTAACTCCCCAAAAACTTAGTTTTCAAGCTTGATGTAAATGTAACAAGAAAATGTGTCAAGTGTTGCTGCAAGAAACTCTTGTGAACTTTTTCTTAATTTCTCATTCTTTTCTAACATATTTGTTTTCTCATCTTCTCTAAAATGGTTTATAATATTATTTATACAACAACAATAAAGCTTTTATCCTAGAATAGTTGGAGTCGGCTACATGAATCCTTTTTCTTCGTTCAGCTCTATTCTGATTGTTGGTTTTTTTTATTGAATTCAGGTTCATAAAGTGTATTTATAGTTTTACACTGGCCGTCAATCTACCACAATTCTCCTTGTTTATTTGGGCTTGAGACTAGTTATGTAAAAAGCTCATACATAGGCGGAATTATATTACTAATCATCTGTCATTTTCAAATTGATTCCTGAACGACCAGTAAATATGCTAACATGATATATCATTAACTTTTAGACCCAGTGTGGACGGTTTTATCTATATTCTTCTTGGTAACTTCTAATTTAAACTTAAAATTACAGGTTATAATTGATTCCCAGCCTTTGACAGTCGCAATTCTTGCAGCCGTGTTATTTGGTGAATCAATTGGTGCAATTGGAGCTGCTGGTCTTGTAGTTGGTGTTATTGGGCTTCTACTTCTTGAGGTTAACTTCTAAAAGATAGTGAGCTTTATTGTGAGAAATTATTTTAAATACTTAATAGAAACATATGTTCAAGAAACAGATTACCTTCAAAGGTTATTAAGTAGGTGATATGTGCACTATTTGGTTAGTCAAAAGCCTTTTTGAAGAAATATACTTGTAGCATTGGTCTGTGCCCTTATGTGAGCTTACGGTTTCAAATACATTCAGATGGCAAAGTTTGTTATTTACAACTTTAAGAAAAGGTCAATTTTTATATTGCTTAATTGTAAAAGAAAATGGCAATGTTTTGTCCTCACTTTGATATCAGCAGGTACTGAATTTCTAGAATTTTAACGGTGGCATTTTTAAGGAGCAGACGGATGTAAGATGAATCTTATAGGTCAAATTGGACTGATGGTCTTGTTTGATGAAGTATGGATTTTGCCATTAATCTAGCAGACAAAATATATATTGGATTCCTTTTTCGCCCATCTTTTTTTCCTTTTTTATGGTTATCTTTCCTATTTCTCAACAAAACTACTATTCTTTTCCTCAACCACCTTCACATGATAGTTCTTATTGATCATCACACTCAACATACAAACTTGTCAAGACAAGACAGTGTTGGCTATTAGGAGTTCTTTATAGGCCCCAAAGATTTACGTATCTTTGATTCAATGTTTGTTTTCCTGTCTATTACTTTAAAATAGGCTCATTGTGGATTGTTGTACTTGTTTGATCTTGTGTATATTTTTCTTTTGGCATATTTGAGGATTCAGGAGTCAAGTTTTTATTTCTCATTAATTAGAAACAACTATATGTTTTTCTGTGTGGCTATCTTTCATCTTCTTCCTTCAAGCTTTGTTTTTGTTGTTGACTGTTTTCTTGTGGTCACTTTTCCTTGTATACTTTGCTCTTCTGCTTTCTTAACTACCAATGTATATGTTTTTGCTATGTGATATTGTCAAGTTTGGGTGCCAGTTGACTAGTAATTAAATTAGAAAGAAGCTTTTAACCATGCTATATTGGAAATAGAAATTATGAATTTTTTTACTTGCTATTTTGCCCTCCAAACAAAATCCTGGCTCCATCACTAGCTATTGAGTCAAGGTTTAGATTAGAGTGGAAAATGAAAGGGAGGATTAGTTTGCAAATGTGGCTTCATATTTAGTTGAAGCAAGGTTTCGTCACTGAATACTTAATTTTTTCCTTCTCCAATCTCCAAAGTCTAAACCGTCCGAGTTTTCCTCTCAGCTTGTGGTTCCTATTTAAATTCAAATGGGAAATAAGAGTTCAGCTGTAGATAAATTTTCCTTTTAGTAGGGAGATTTGTTCCTCTTTTCTCAACTTGTGTTTTCCACTTATATGTTGCCATGTCAACGATGTAAGGCAAGAAATGGCATGATTGAGAATCTGTTTTTTATTTGTTTATTTTTTTTTTTTTTAAAGTTAAGATATGGTGTAATTGTGTCACCTCTTTTTTAAGATGGAATTAGAGAGAGAGAGAGAGAGAGAGAGAGAGAGATCTGATTTCTGAGGGAATTCCAACTTAATAATGTTTCCCCATCACATTCAATTTTTTGCTGTGATAAGATTTTGCTCCATAATTTTCTTCTCTTCTCTCTCACACGTAATCACATGAGATGGTTGAACATCCAACAGTGGATGGTAACTCAAGAGTTCCTAATATGTATGATAAGAGATTGGAAGACATGGGTAGCATGGAGATGGGAGGAGAGGTGGAGAGAGTGGTGGCTGTTAAAGCAGTTACGAGAGTGAGGGGATTGAGATGAGGGGACTGTAGATAAAGGTGGCAAGAGAGGAAAAGAGAGACACCACCTAGGCCAGCTTATCTTTAGATTTGAACAGAATTCTTATCCAACAAGTGAACTATGTATTGTTGCACTTTTACTCGTGGACAACTCAACTCAACTCAACTCAACTAAGCCTTTCCTAACTACATGGGTCGGCTACATGAATCTGGTTCCTCCATTTAATAAATTCATCTTTGTGGGGATTTGATGGAGTTTTACTCATGGACATAATATAATATAAAATTTGATAAACAGATTAAATAGTTTCAATAAGTTCAAGGATCTCAACTCTTGCTTTTGGATATGGTATAGATAATTTGACTTCTCATGATTTTTTATGCAAAACAGGTAGAGGCACACCTAATGATGCAACATTTGGAGATGGGGCATCTTTATTAATGTAATGAACAGTTGCTTTTGTGCTTTTTGATGATCAGAGTCCAAGGCCTTGTCTGCTGCAAACTTCATTGGTTTTGGGTTTGCTGGTTAATTCTTACATATTAACCTGATATGCACATTTATCATATGATTGTGACCTTATTTGTTACCACGAATGAAATTGAAGCTACCTTGACATGTGCTACCTGCCGTAAAGATAATTAAGCACATGATTGCTCTTAAACTTTTGCTTTTGGTTTTCTTTTTCTGGCACTTAGTGATGTTTATCTTACAGGTTCCGTCACTTTCATTTGAAGGAAATAGTTCAACAATATGGGGCAGTGGGGAATGGTGGATGCTTTTGCAGCTCAAAGTATGGCAGTAGGAACAGTCATGGTCCGTTGGGTGTCCAAGTATTCCGATCCTGTCATGGCAACTGGATGGGTATGTTCTGTAAATAGATGCAATTTTGTTTGATGTGAACCTTAGAAGATGGGGTTTTGAATGGACTGTATACCAATATTCGACCAGTCTAGTAGAAAGCAAACATTATATCAAGGGGCAGTGATTTCCTGAGCTTGCTGCTTCTTGTTCTCTTTTTTGTTTCTGCAATTGTTGGCGTTCAATCACTGTAAGCACTCCCACTGCCAAAATCTTGAGTTAGGGTGTTGGAGCATCTAATGATGGCTGCTTTTCATTTATAATTAACTAATCTAGTTAATGACATGTTATCAGGACTTGTGGAGTTAGATCCTTTCTTGGTTTATTATATGATTATTTGTAGAGCAATATCGTTTGAGCAATAAGGTTCTTTGGAGTGAATTATGATATACAAATGCTGTATAATATCAATGTAAATTTTCAGGAAATGCTAGATGTTTAAATTTATGCAGCCATGGAGCACTTGACCACATTAATAATTTGTACTGATACCGTATTAATATTCATTTAGTTCTCTTGAATTTCTCAGGCATTTCTGTGCTGATGAAACGTGTTAGATTATTCAGCACGTAATACAATACTCAAAACTTCTTCAACTTACATTTCTTGATATGAAATCCGGCTGACACCATCTGTCAATACGTTTTTCTTGTTAATGAGTTTGTCCTAAGAATTCCCCCAACCTTGCCTGAATGTTTCATGATGTCTTGCTACTTAGCATTCTGCCTTTCTTACTTGTGAATCTGATTTTAGTTTAATTAGTTAATAATGTATTAATTCGATTCCATTATTCAATTACAGCACATGGTTGTTGGTGGGCTCCCTCTGATGGTAATATCTGTAATCAATCATGATCCTGCTATGACTGGGAATATTATGGAGCTTACATCCATTGATCTTTTAGCACTTTGTTACACCTCTGTTTTTGGAAGTGCAATCAGCTATGGTGTATACTTCTACAATGCAACTAGAGGTTAGATTGTTCTTATTTATTTATCATTTCTGCTAGCTGCTGTACTATTTAAAATATTTGCTGCAACCTTTGGTCCTCTGTGGATTGTATATGGATTTGTGTTTATATTCTAGGCCATGAAATGAGGCCTTGGTTTGGATTCTTAACTTCTTTATAACTAACCTTTTGATGTAAGCGGCGTTGCTATGTTATTCTAGTAGACTGTGCTTGTCAAATGCTGCCTACACAATTTGATGGATAGTGGTAACAATTATTCATGACTATTTGGAGTAGATTTGATAGATCTGCTACTAATTTTAGTTCAACTGCTTCTTTTTCTTAAATTTTTGGGAGCGTGTATGCTTCTTGAGTTACTAAGAGTGTATTTAGGAAATGAGAGTGATGTGCGTGACTGCACGCACAATATACCAGCTACTCTGGGTATTTGGATAAAATTGTAGAGATAAGTACTAATAACTTGTGACTTGATTGATGCTTAACTGCCATCTGCTGATATGGCTGACATGCATGCAGGTAGCTTGACGAAACTGAGCTCCCTCACATTTTTAACTCCAATGTTTGCTTCAATTTTTGGGTAAGAATATCAGTATCTTTGTTCTATATATTTTTCTTCCAAGGAGATTGCTCTCTTGTTGCATACTTAGAACTCATAATTGCGGTGCTTTGTTTACTTAATTGGCCTTGATTACATTATATGCTTATTATCCAAAGAGCAAGACTTGCTTTTGGTTTTTTTAAGCAGGGTGAATATTAATTTGTATTGTTATCATATGCATGGATTATATGTTAACTTGTAAACAATGTAAAATTGTCTCCAGGTTCCTCTACCTAGGCGAGACATTCTCGCCTTTGCAACTTGCTGGTGCTTTAATCACTGTGGTAGCTATTTATATGGTTAATTATCGTGACTCTGTAGATGAAGCGTGAAGAAATGATTGGCTGTAGCCGGTGGTTGATTTATAGCATTCCCGGTATACTTTCTGTTAATTGGTTGTCTGGTGCACTTCCGCTGCAAATTTGAGCAGGTATTGATTGCATTCAGTACGCCATATGCAATTAAATAGCCAGGAGATGATCCTGGTGAAGGCCTTCATTTCCTTCAGCATGCCAGCTCCAATTACCCAGTGAAGCATATGACCAATTTTGCAAATTAAATGTCAACATATCAAATCTTGAGAAGAGTCTCTCCTTGCTCAGACAGAAGTCATGCATATCAAGTCTTGGAGAGAACAGATAAAAGTCATGCATTGTATTATTCCATCTCAGGCAGAGCTGTGCTAGGTGATATATTTGGTTTGTTTTGCCAAATCAGACACACTAAAAACTTGCTCATTTATACATTTTGAGAGAATTTTTGTTACTACATAATAGTTATTCCATTTCTTCTTGTATATAATAGATTGGAGAAGGAATGTGAGTTTGTGCAGGAAAGGGTTGAAATTGAGTTCTTTCGTGCTATGATTAATTCATATTTTACTGGCCAAGTTTTTTTAACTCCTTTTTCTTAGAAGTCATCAACTTTGTTACCATTAGCTGCATGACAACGGGTAGGGGGGTGCTGGCCTGCACCCTCCGGGATAAGGAAAAAAAAAAAAAGATTGTAAACCTTTCTTTTGATGATCTGGATGAGCCATTCTTAGAAAGATCTAATTTATCTAACTTGTATATTAGGTCAATTAATGAATGTAGACGGTTGTAGCTCGTCCCTATATTTTTGGGCTCATGATTTTGCTCTTGTATGTGATTGATCTGGTGTATAAACTATATGGTAGATCAGATCTATCCAACCCTGTGGTTCCTCCATTTCCACTCTAACACCACTTGCTGCCTCTTTTCTCGGCTAGCTGACCTACTGCTTCTGGTCTGGAAGTCCCCAAACAGGCCTTAAAACAATTTTGTAGTAAAAATCTGGAGGGTCTGCCTAACCCCAATGTGTTTGAAACGTCCCTCTAGCACAGCAGCAGATTATGGAACTGTGGCCTTTTGGCTAAGGCCACAGATGAAAAATATAAATGCAATTATATTTCCATTCGTCTACTTTAGGCGATGACTTTGTTGCTCATTGCTTTGTTTCACCATCCAGATCGCTTGTTCCTTGACTCTCTAGTTTTGGTGTATGTAGTTCTAATTCAAGAGTGTTTGATGATTTCAACCATCATGATGTGAGGTGTTTCATTTTGATCGTAATATGGTTCATTGAGAAATCGTCACTCACAAAAACCCCAGTTTGCTTCATCTGAGGCCGAAATTTTTTTTTTTTTTCCTTTTAAAATTTGATGGATGGATGCGAATCTAGGAATCTGAGTCTAAGCGAGAAGGCGCCACTAATCAAAGATGGAAGGTAGGGTCTTTAAGATTTGTGCGTCCGGTTTCGTTTTCTCCGATCTCCGGCGAACTGTGTCTTCTCCGGCGGTGGTTTCGGTTGGTCTAATCCATTTGCTGTCCCCTCCTATCCTATGGCCTCCGATGGGGTGATTGATGGGAGGGCTGCCGGGAGTAAGAAGATGGGTTCCGAGCATGGAAGAGAGTCGCCGAGTTTGAAAGCTGGAGCTGGCATGGCGTCCTCTCCAGCTTCAGGTTCTGAAAATCCCAAGGGCTCGATGAAGATGGGAAGTCAGTGGAGTCATCCACCCTTGGGTCGCTATGGTTGGGATGCTCCTTCCCCTTCTCCGGCGAAGGTAGAGGAATTGAGCCAGCTCTTCCCGGAGGTAATCCAAGTCCCGATCAGCTCCCTGGAGTGCGAGGCCAGTGCATGGGGTGTGAAGGCGGTGCTGGCTCGCTCTCTCTAGGTGGGTGCCGCCGGAGGGATTGTGCGTGAACTGCATCGAGCTGGACTACCGGGAGAAATCGAGGTGGTTCCCTTGGCTCACAAGCACTATCTCATCCGGCTCTCTGACCCTCAAACCAAAATCCGAATCCTTGAGCGGCCATGGGTGATCAACGGGAAGGTTCTTGCGGTGGTGGATTGGAAGCCGGAATTCATCCCAGCGGAAGATTCCTTGCTGCAGGCTCTGGTCTGGATCCGGCTTCCTCTGCTTCCCATTGAGTTCTGGGCGGATGACACCCTCTCCTCTATTCTCTCGGTGGCTGGGGAGTTCTTGTTCTCCGATGAGCCTACCAAAGCCCGAATGCGGGGTGGTTTTGCTCGGGCTTGCGTCCGAGTGGATCTGAGTCTTCCCCTCATGCCAGGAGTCAAGATACGTGGAATCGGTGCCCCCTTCTGGCAGCAGTTTTCATTTGAGAACTTGGAGGGTCTTTGCAACCGCTGTGCTTCTCTGCATCTCACTAGTCCATGCAAGCAAGCGGGTGAGACGGCTTCATCGTCGTCTGCTCCATCTTTTGGTCCCTGGTTGGCAGCAGTTCGGTCGACGACCACCTCTGGCAGCATCCGGTCCAACCGGCGGGTGATCGGTCGAGCCCTACTTCCGCTACTGTTTCTAAGGATGGTTGGTCAGTGCCGAAGAAGATCGCCCGGCGTCAGCTTCATCCTTCCGTTGGTTCCTCCTTGCCATCTCCTGGGATGGGGGCTGGACAGGGTGAGTCGGCCGGGGCCGAGTCAGTTGCTATGGTCACTCGGGAGTCTGGTTTGAAGACTCTGTCAGCGTCTTTCGCACTGGTTCCTATTCCTATTTCGCTCGTTCAAGCGACCAGGATGATCCCAGGCTATGTTCGAGCGTGCCGGTAGGCACTGTAGCACAGTTTCAGATTTCAGCTGAGAGTGGCATTTAGTCTGAAATTCCTAAGGTGCACTCCATGATGTCTGAATGTGATAAGGCTATTAATTTTCCAAATTGGGCCTCGTGGTCAGTACCAGTAAGGACCCCCTCTCGGGTTCTTCTAAGCGGGCCGTCCAGTGGAGTCATCATCCACCAGAATGCCATCCCGCTCTTCCAAAGCCAAAGGCAAGGCCACTCTTACTGGTAGAGGTGGGGACAATGTAGCCTTCAAGTTTGCGGCTTCCTCGATGGCTGGCCGGGAGTCGTCGGTCCAGTTTGGCCCAGGGGCTAAGAAGGCTCGAGGTCGGGTGTGGGCCTCTTCGGGGTCAGCTTCTGAGTCTTCTATGCCGACCCATTTGGAGTCTTGCACTCACTTATCAGCTGTTCATCAGCTGAAGCAGGCTATTCAGGTATCTGACTCGGCTGTTTTGATGGACTCAGTCCAGATACTTGATTGTGCGGATACGGGATCCCGGAATTGTCCTAAGGTGATCCCAGGCGATACGGAGGTCCTGATGGAATCAAACCAGGCTGTTAACTGCAAAGGCCCGAGAGATTTGGACTGTTTCGTGGAGATGTCAGGGGTGATGGTTGGGGAGCCCCCAATCCAGCCTTACCATGAAGATTCTCATATTGAATGTGCGAGGAGCATTGAAACCATCGTTTCGCTCCTAATTTGGGAGGCTTATGCAGCTTCACTCTTTTGACATTTGCATTTTGCTGGAAACTCGGCTTTCTGGGGCTAGTCTGGCCCATTTTCGGAGACAGATCGCTCGAGCTTGGGTTTCGTACGCTGTTGAGTCCACTGGTCTTTCGAGGGGCATTGTTGCTTTATGGAGGAATGAGAATATCAGAGTGGATGCTTTTCATAGCTATGGGCAGCAGGTTGCGCTGGTCATTTCTGAGGGAAGTGCCAGCCCCTGGCTCCTTTCGGGAGTTTATGCCAGTACTGATTTCTGGGAGCGTCGGGTGCTTTGGTCTGAGATTCAGTCTCTTCTTGACAGGGATTCCCCTCCCTCATTGCTGGAGACTTTAATTGTATCTTGGGTGCCGCAGAAAAGAAAGGTGGCCGGGTTTCCTATGGCTCTGTGGGCCGAGCTGAGTTCAGGGACTTTATTTCTACGGCTGGTCTGTTGGATTTGGGTTTTCAGGGTTCGCAGTTTACATGGTGCAACAACCGGCAGGGTTCAGCTAGAGTCTGGGAAAGATTGGATAGGCCTTGGCCTCTTCTAGTTGGCTCCAACTTTATCCCTCTGTTACTGTCACTCACTTGCCTAGAATTTCCTCTGACCACTGTCCTCTCTTTATCTCTACTGATATCACCTCTCAGCGGCATAGGCAGTTCAGATTCAAGAAGTTTTGGACCTCCTATCTGCTGCTCGTTCCATCATCTCTCAGGTCTGGCAGTTACCAGTTAGAGGTAATGCCATTTATCGGCTCTCCAGACGGCTTGCCCTTACTAGACGTCGCCTCTCTAGATGGTATAGACTAGAGGTTGGGGATATTGTCAGACAGGTGGAGCAGGTTGAGTCTACTATCTCTTCTCTCTAGGCTAAAGAGGACCTGGAGGGTTCTCTTTCTTGTGATGACCTATCGTCCCTGCGATCGAGTTTGGCACTCCACCACTCTCTTCTACTGCAGCAGGAGACCTTTTGGAGACAGCGGTCCCGTATCCAGTGGATTCAGGAAGGGGACTATAATACAAGATTTTTTCATCAGGCCACTCATAAACGCAGGGCGAGGAACCACATTAGGCATATCACTGATGAGGAGGGTCAGCTCCAGGTGGATGATCATGTGATTCGTGCTCAGCTTCTTAACTTCTTTCATAGCAGGTGGACTGAGCAGGCTGGTACTGGGGTCCCTATTCACCCTATTCTGTCTCCCAATACTGTTTCTGCTGCTGAGAATGACTCTCTGACTCGGCCTATTACTTCGGAGGATATTCGGCTGGCTTTGTGGGAGCTTGGTGCTGATAAGGCCCTTGGGCCGGATGGCTTTCCTCCGTTTTTCTTTCGTCAGTATTGGGATATTCTGGGGGAGGACTTAGCTCAGCGATCCAGCTTGTCTTTCATCGCAAATCTATCCCCTCTGACTGGAATCGTACTTTCATTACCTTGGTTCCTAAGAGGCCAGATGCTTTCAGCCCTCAGCACTTTCGGCCCATCAGTTTATGCACTACCTTATATAAGGTTTGTGCTCGCCTCCTGGTTATGAGGTTGTGTTGGGTTATTCCTCGCCTTATCTCTCCGGAGCAGGGGCTTTCCTCAGAGGCGTAGTATCACAGATAATGCTTTATTAGCTCAGGAGTTCATGCATGACCTTCGACGGGCTTCAGGCTGTCAGGGGCTTATGGCCATTAAGCTTGATATGGAGAGAGCTTATGACAAGTTAATTGGGATTTCTTGCGTCACTCTCTTCAGGTGTTTGGGTTCCAGCAGCTGTTTATTGATTGGATTATGGCCTGCATTCAGCATCCGTCATTCTCCATCCTCATCAATGGAGACGGACTGATTACTTCCATTCTAGGTTGGGCTGAGACAAGGTTGTCCTCTTTCCCTGTTTCTCTTTGTTATAGCGGCTGATTCTTTATCTTGGGCTCTTCGTCAGGCTCAGCAGGATAATGTTCTTCACCCTTACCGGGCTGGTTCCCAAGGTCCCTCGATCTCTCATCTGCTTTTTGCTGATGATGTATCTTTCTGGGCAGGGCTACTATGGCCAATGCGGCCACGTTTGCTTCATTCATCAGAATTATGTTCTGCCTCTGGTCAGAAAGTTAATAATGCTAAGTCTGTTATTTGTTTTAGTCCGAGGGTGACTTCTTCTCGGAAGGGGACTATCAAGCAATCATGGGGATCTCTTTGCAGTCGGATTGTCTCTCCTATCTGGGTATTCCTATTACTGGCAGAAGGCCTAGGATCTCGGATTTTAGTAAGCTCGAGTCGAGGATTCGTGATCGGCTGGAGGGGTGGCAGGTTACTGGGCTATCTATGATGGCAAGGATTACTCTTATTCGATCAGTGCTCACATCTCTTCCTCTCTATCTCTTATCTAATGCTGCTGTCCCTTTGACTTGTCTAAGGAGGATTGAGCGTTAGGGATTTTCTCTGGGATTGTCTCAGGATGGTCATGGTGTTCATCTTTTAGCCTGGGACTGTGTCTGTCTGCCGCTTTCCGAGGGAGGCCTTGGGATCCAGTCCCTACTGCTCAAATGATTGCTAGGCATGCTACTCGTTTTTTGCTTGATCCGCACTGTATGTGGAGTTCATTTATGCGTGGCAAGTATGGGGATTGGACTCCCTCCACTAACCTGCAGTCTGTTCGGGGTCACTATTTTTTCTGGAAAGAGGTTTGTATTCATGCTCCGGCCATCCTTCATAGTATCTCCTGGATTCTTGGTAATGGTGCTTCTGTGGATGTTGCTTATGATTCGTGGATCGCTGACCTTCCTTTGTCTCGATGGCCTACTTTTGTCAACACTGATATTTCTCTTGACATGCGTGTTAGTGATCTCACGGTGCCTGATCATTCTTCCTGGTCTATTCCTCTGTTGTCCCGCTTCTTTGGGGAGGAGCTTATGCGGCGTATAGCTGCTATCCCACTTTCCCCGGGTCACTCCCCCGACATCAGGGTTTGGAGGCGGTCCGGTATTCCGAGCGCTCCCATCAGGGACATCAACCAGATTTACCGTGTTTCATCCGACCGTTGATAGATATGGCTTGGATTTGGTGCCTTCCCATTCATCCCAGGGTTCATCTTTTTCTATGGAAGATTGCTCGAAATTGTCTTCCTACCTGCTCTGTTCTGTCTAGACGTGGCCTGGGGATTCAGCCTACGTGTCCGATATGCGGTATTGAGGAGGAGGCGGTGGATCACGCCATCTTCACTTGTCTCAGAGCTCATCATATTTGGGAGATCGCTAGTTTCCAGCTTGGGTTGTCGCTTCATCTTCTCTTTCTTTATCTTTCCTTGACTTGATCAGGCAGGATGTTAGGAGAGGTAGCAACAAGCAGGGCTCGACGAGGGCTTACATTGCTGACTAAATCTGGTTATCCCGAACGGATTGTCTTTACTCAGGAGCCTACTCCATCTTTCAGGGTTGTGCGGACTGCCTTGTCCTTATCTACAGAGTACACGTTCCATCGTCTAGTTTGTAATTTTGATAGCCCTGGCCTCTGGGATTCCCATGCTGCCTCGGCAGCGCACCGGAGAACGGTCTTTATTTCTTGGGAACCCCCTCCTCCAGGATTTGTCAAAATCAACTTTGATGGGAGTGTTCCAGGCAGATCAGCTGGATCGGGTTATGTCATTCGGGGTTCTAACGGAACTATGATTGCTGCTGGGGGATTTGGACACCTCGATTCATCGGTGCCGCTTGCGGAGCTTTATGTTGCTTGGGCTGGAGTTTCTTGTGCTATTCGTAGTCTTGATGCCCTCGTATTATCCTTGAGGGTGATGCCCTCACGGTGATTCGGTGGCTTCGCTAGGATCATTGCGCACAGTCACCTACCAACCCTTTGATCTCTGATATTCGTTCTCTCCTACATGGGTTCATAGCATACAGATCAGCCATATATTCAGGGAAGCCAACTCAGCTGCTGACTGGATCGCCGCTAGAGTGGCTGATCATTCTGGATTCTGGTGCTGGAAGCCCGGTGACTGGTTCCTCCTGGTCTGAACTTACTTTTGTATTCTGATAGTGTGGGATTGAGTCACCCTAGAGTGGTATGATTCCCGTTTGTACCAAAAAAAAAATAAAGATGGAAGGTATTATGAGGGTGAATCATGAAAAATCCGCACGTATTGATTCACGTGACGAGTTTAGCAATCTTTCAAACTTTTTTTTGGACGTATAATGGACGGTCACTTTAAGTCTTCTGTATTTCAAAGAAAAAGAGCTTTATTAGCTTCAAGTTTTCAAAAAAAAATTGAGGTGCTGGCTACGTGCAACAATGTAAAACGGTAAAGATTTCTATCAATATGTCCAACGTCCAACCTAATACACAAAACAAGAGTCTGATTGATGAAGCACATGTTCTTTATTTTTTATAGATTGTTGATGACGTCTGACTAATTTAATAGCTATGTTGCTAAATTAGTTCAACTACATTATTTATTTATTTTAAATAAAATGATTTAAAAAATATATATTGTTGAACTTATAAGTTGTCGAGTTGTTAGTGATCTATAAAAGTAAAGAATGCACTCTTTACCTAAGTAAAGGATTAAAGCCAAGATCATAGAGAAAATCTTGAGTTCAGAACCTTTCCAATCCAAGTGTAGGTAGATGATCCAAGTGCAGCACTTGAAACCCTACGCCTTGTTCCCTAACAAAATTGGTACTGTAACAACCAGAAAAGAATAAGTAGAAATTAGGAGCAATGCTGAGCTCTCCTATAAAAAATTGAGATAGGTTCATAGGTTTTTTTTTTTTTTTGATAACAAATAGGTTCATTTTCTTAAATGCAGTATTACAACAAAGAGGAATTCATGCCGTAGATGATATCTGAATTAATAGATACATGCTTCCATAGAAATTCTAATTTTATCTATCAAAATATCACTACCATCCAATAACACTTTAGTGATATTAGGAAGTCATGTTTGTCAAAGGACATATACATGCCATCTAGGAGCCGAGTGTCATTAGATAATGTTCATGTTTTAATCCTCGACAATTATTTAAATACAGCATTATAACAACATTGCAAATTCCTCACTGAATAAAAGAGGTTCAATTTAAAACATCCATGTCCTCATACTTCCTCGCATCAAGGACATAAAATATGGCATCTTTGTCTCAGACCCACCTCAGAGTGCGCTGTTTTATGTCCTTTCAATGCTACCGTTTTCCCTTGATGAGATCATTAGGAAAGCCACCTTGCTCTGAGTATAGCTCTGTAAAGTTCCTCTACTCTGGTGTCTCCGCTTTAAGCATGTTAGAATGAGATACTTACGGACATGCGTGTGAAGCTTCAAAATCTGAGAGGGATTCATGAGAAGGTGAATGATAAACACTGGAATTAGTTTGAGTAACTCATAATTTTTCCCCAAAATAATAATAACAATACTTCACTGTTTCCTTTCTTAAGCAAATCACCACTTCGTCTTTTGATATTTCCTTCCACCTCTTTTCCCATGTCTAGAGTGCATAAATCTTGGGACGAACAAGAAAATATTACAGTTGTCTACTATGGTTATCTCAGATAATTTACATGATATTTTTTGATATTGACATATCCAATCTTGTTATAATATTATTATATATCTTTTCCTTACCAGCAGATCCAGCAATCTGCCTATGATATTGCTATATATATTTTTCTCTTATCAAGAAGATTTAGCAATCTTTTGTGATATTATTGTATATTTTTCTTTCTTAATACACTACGCAATCTCTATGATATTGTATTAAGAATTGACAACTCCTGTATATGAATGTATAATATATTCAATGGAACTATGATAATTTTGTTCTTCATAACTTTATATGGTATCAGAGCATGTGTGATTTTGTTCTTTTCTTTGTCTATTTCTTAGTCATTTGAGCCTTGAGGGTTGAGAATGTTGATTGAAATTCAAACAGGTTTTCAGAATCCATTTACCTCACCAATCTGAGATCCCACTAGTTCCTATTTTATTCATCACTATGATAATCTAAGAACACCTCTTGTTTCCTCTGTGTTGATCAAAGATAATTATTTCTCTTGGTGCCAGGCCATGATAATTGCCTTAAGCGCTAAAAATAAAATAGGATTTGTCAATGGCTCTCTAAAGCTGCCAAATATTTTTCTTCTCTCCATCCTTTTTGTGGGCATGTTGTAATGAATTGGTCAAGTCATGGCTCCTTAATGCTATGTCCAAAGAAACTATCCCTAGTACCTTATTTGAATCTTTGGCATCCAATATATGAAAAGATTTGTGAGAAAGGTATGTACAATCAAATGCTCCATATATTTATGAATTTCATCATGATATAGCCTTAATAATGCAAGAAACTGCTACCATTAATACTTACCATATCAAGTTGAAATCTTTGTGGGATGAGTTCTATACCTTTCTAGCCTTACAACCTTATAATTGTGAGTCCTTTAAATCTTTGCAGGATTATCAACAGAAGGAAAAATTAACCAAATTCCTCATAGGACTTAATGAATCTTATAGTCATATTTAAGGATAAATTTTGCTCATGGATTTCTTCCAAGTGTCAAACAAGCTTGTTCCCTCTTGCTGCAAGAAGTGAAGCAACATTAGGTATCAACCATACTGAACCTCAACATCGATAGTGGTGCCTTTGTGGTTTCAACAACAATCGATTGCAATCTTCAAATTTGGATCCCTCAAATAGACCCATTTGTGATCACTACAAATTGGTTGGGAATATTAAAGAAAAATGTTAGTCAGCTTGTGCAGTTGATAGTTCTACTAGGTGGAATGGACAGGGGCTCTATGGGTCATGCTTTTTTGATGTTGTCCTACCACTGCAGGTGTTGCTAATATGACCTAAGGATAGTGTTGTTAGATGAGGACCCTAAAACATCAATTGTTGGCATACATATTGTATTTTATTTTAGAACTTTCATTGAACATTAATTATCATGTTCATATTAATAAAATTGGGCATTTTTCATACATGTTCATGTGTCATGTATTGTTCTTGGGTTGATGGATAATGACATATTTTTAAGAGTTAAAAAATTAAGACACATATCATAATAGATTAACTCCAAAAATGCTATTAATTAATTGATCAATATGAAGACGGTGATCGATTTGATCAGATTGAAGCATGAATCGCCTTGATACGAGTATTTTATATAAGGTATAAGATACCAAGGTGAGAATGCTGGTAGAAGTTTGATATCAATATCAAGCATAACCTTATGAGAAATCAGTAGGATAACTACTCACTTGTCAGTAACTTTTCAATAATATAGTAGTGTAAGTGGTTCTTGACCTATAATACTTCGGTTACTCACACTAGGGTTATTATAGTTTGATTGCATATTGACTTGATCCTCTGAGGCATTAAGGACTTTGTTATGTATGTTGGCTACAGTGATCCTAATGTATGAATAAGGAGTATGCATGAGGAATCTATTAGCCCTAGTAGATAGGGAGTAGTCCTATGTTATTTAGGAGACTAAGTTCAGGAGTCTATGGTCATAGCATGTGATAATGAAAAGGAGTTTCCATTAAAATCAAAAGCTAAACTCGAGTCGAATAAATATTGCATATGACCGATGATTAGAGTTTAATGAGTTATCCTTAACCAGGCCCCCTACCGAGACTCTTGATAAAAGGACCATATTACATGATAACTACATTTTGGGTTCTTTTTCTAACCTGCTAATCTGCCACTACATACTACTAGGTGTCACTGGTAGATTATAAGAAGCTCACTAGAGTCGATTAGGATTGTCGATTCCAAGTTTGAGTTGCATCGAAATAATTTGACCCACTGAAATGAGTTTCGATGTAACCCTAATGCTGATTATGAATTATTATCACTACCAAATAGGTTGGAACCTATGGGATCACACGCAATAGAAGCTGAACTCCTTACTTTGATCCTTACATCAATTTGATTCATGTTTTGGATCAAGTTTCTTAAAGATGGGTTGCTAAATGTTAGCAACTAAGTCTGATAGCATCACTGTTGATCCAATTCGATGAGATCGAATTATTTTCTATCTCCTTTGCATGTCAAATCAGATTTGATCAGATACATTTAGGGTTGATTTGAGTTATCCAAAACTCAATTAGACCATGAGTATGAGTCTCATGTGATGGGATTCAGCTTGGACTCAAATTCAGTTCGAATTGGATTTGAATTTGACCCTAAATGAAGAGTCCTAATGGACAGGAACTCTCTTCTCTCTTGGATGGATTTTATGATATTTTTTTTTTGTATGTGAAATTATTTTTCATTGGCCTTTTTCAACTGATAGAGAATTATTTATTTTTCAGTTCGAATAGGATTCAATAATTGAATGGAAATGGATTAGGGGCAATTAAAATTACACCGAGTGGAAATATAATTACTTTAGATTTATGAATTCAAATAAATAATTATTTTATGATTGAATTGGTATAAATGGGTTTCATATATTATAAGGGTTATATGGATCATATGAATTAATTCATGTCGAATGGGTCACAAGTTACATAGATTACATAAGTTAAATGGGTTTGGCTGTATCATATAATCTATGTAATATATAGGTTGGATTCGAGTTTAGATTTCTGATTTGATTAATATATGGATTGGATTTGGGTTGATCGATCTGTAGTTATACCTTTAAGTTGACCAGACTCCTCTATGGTCTGTTAACATGATTTGCGATCCTTATTCTGCATACACTTAGAAGGATCCTATACATCCTTGAATTTTGACCCTGCATATATTTGAAATAATTCTGTATACACTTAGAGCACCCTGTACTTGAAATAGTCTTGTATGCACTTGAAATAATTTTGTACAAGCTTATACCACCAGATACACACTTAGCTCCAAAAGATCAACCTTGATGTTGTAACCATCTAGCTCATTCATACCAGAGTTCATCTTTTGGATAGTCATGCAAGTAAAGCCCTACTAGTAGCAAGTCAGATCACAAACCAAAGATTCAAACTAATCTCCTTTTCTTTATATCATAGTTTTAATATAGGTGAAAATATACTTTGATTCTTATTATTTAGTCCATTGTCCATTGAGAATATTGTATCTCTCATGTTTTGTTACATGAGATCAGTTAAACTTAATTGAATAATTAACATGTCATTCTATCAAACAATTTATATGTTTATATCAGAATGACATATTAATTATATCATTTATTTTAATTGATTCTTTGTAATAAAATAATAAATTTTATATTTTAAAATATGAAGAATTAAATTGTAATAATTTTTTTATATGGTTGTTGCCACAAAGAAGAAGATTTAAGTCCTCCTAAGCAATATGTGAAAATTATGCGTTAGCCTTCTATATATTAATAATGTTACATTCACTATAACATGGATGGTAAAACTACCAACTTTCTTAGAAGTAGATAGAGGAATATTGTGAAACAATAACTTAACTTTTTTATTGATTAGAGTGAATATATATACACAAAATTGGGCATTGCCATGATTTACCCAAAATAAAAAAATAGAAAACTATCCTAGAATTATGAGATTACAACTAATTACAAGGATATTACAACTAATGGAAAGAATTTAAAATTTAAATGAAAGCTATTGTGGTAAATACAAAAATAGAAAACTATCCTAGAGTTATAGGATTACAACTAATTACAAGGATATTACAACTAATGGCAAGAATTTAAAATTTAAAGAAAAGCTGTTGTGGTTAATTCTCTAATATGCTCCCTTAAGATAGAGCTCCGGAGGAGATGCCAATCTTGATCCGTAATTCTTGGAAGCGGCTTTGTGGAAGTGGTTTGGTAAGAGCGTCGACAAGTTAATCTACTAAGGAAACATGAGTAACATGAAGAGCACCTAATTGAACTTGATCCCGAATAAAGTGATAGTGAATTGCCATATGTTTCATGCATGAATGAAAGACTGGATTAGAACAGAGATAGGTGGCACCAACATTGTCACAATAGATAATAGGTGGTGTAGGAAGGGTGACACCAAACTCTGTAAGAAGGGAACAAATCCAATTGATTTCTGAAGTAGTGGCAGCAACTTATCAATACTCAGCTTCTGTGGATAACCGAGCAACTATATGTTTTTCTTGGATGACCAAGATAGACAATATAGGCACTCATAAAGGTATAATCATCTTTGTTGCCATCCCAATCTGCATTTGAGAAGGCATTAAGAGAAAGTGGATTTTTCTTATGAAGAAATAATCCATGAGTTAATGTGCCATATGGATATCGAAGTAATTGTTTTGTAGCATTCCAATGTTTAGATGTTGGGCAATGCATGAACTGAGAAAGTTTGTTAACAACATATGCGATGTCTGGACGAGTGAAGCAAAGATATTGTAGACTGCCAATAATTGTTCTATATTCTGTGCAATCAGTCAGAGTTGTACCTAAATGAAGTATGAGATTTTCATCTATAACAAGTGGTGTAGCAACAGATTTTGCACCAAACATTTTTGTTCGAGCAAGAAGATCAGTGATGTAGTGCTTTTGAGTAAGCAATAGATCAAATGGAGTGGTGAGAACCTCAATGCCAAAAAAATAAGACAAAATACCAAGATCCTTGATTAAAAATCTTTATGCCAGAAGGTTAATGTAGCATTAAATAATATCGGTGTTGGTACCTGTGATAATAATGTCATCCACATAAACAAGTAGATATATAGTAATATCACCGGAGTGGAGAATGAAGAGAGAAATATCTGCATGAGAGTTTGTGAACCCAGACTCAATGAGGAACTGGCAAAGTTCAAGGTACCAAGCTCATGGGACCTGCTTGAGTCCATATATATCCTTCTTTAATTTGCATACATGTGTTGGATTGTCTCTACCAACAAATTTCGAAGGCTGGGCCATGTAGACATCTTCAGAAAGATGGCCTTGAAGAAATGCATTATTAACATCCAACTGTCATAACTGCCAACCTTTACTGACTGCCAGGCTTAGAACAAGGCGTTGTTGTCAGCTTGACAACCGACTAAAGGTGTTATGATAATCCACTCCAGGTCACTGATAAAAGCCTTTTGTAACTAATTTGGCTTTGTACCTTTCAATAGAACCATCAGAAAACCATTTAATACGAAAGACCCACTTACATCCAACAAGATTCTGCAGAGAAGAAGATGGAAAAAGCTCCCAGGTTTCATTCCGAACAAAAGCATCAAATTCATCATTCATAGCGTGTCTCCATATGGCATCTTTTAGGGCTTGGTTAACAGTATGAGGCTCAATGTCTGATGGTTGAGAAAGGACATCAGTGAGATTCATCTTGGTTAGGGGTTTGTGGATGTTGTTTTTCACTCTAGTGGTCATGGGATGTATATTTTGATGGATAGTTTGAGCTATGATTGAAGCAGAAGAGGTCTTAGAATTGTATGGTTCTAATGGTAAATAGTCAACCATAGTTTCTTATCGGTCAACCAAACTGTGTCCAGTAAAGGGAGATCTATAGACAAAGAACGACGATCGATTGTTGAGAAGGGGCAGTCAACAGTTTGGACATTTTATGACGGATGTTGACACGAGAAATTCCTTTGTGAGGCATATTGAGTGAGCCACTTGAAATGGGTAGAAGTTGGACAGGGGGAAGCCATTTGGAAATGATCTCTGGGGTAGGACGAGCTAGATGGGATAGGTGAGTGGTAAAAGGAAAAGAGTTTTTAAGAAATTTGACATGATGAGAAATATATATTTTAGAAGTGGACAGATCAAGACAGATATAGGCACTTTGCATTGAAGAGTAACTAAGAAAAAATACAAGGAGTGGAACGAGAGTCAAGTTTATGTTTGGAATAAGGACGAAGCCATGGATAACATAAGCAACCAAATACCCAAAGTTTAGTGTAGTTGGATTGAGACTCAAAGAGTTTTTCAAAAGAAGATGAAAGATGTAGTGTGGGTGTGGGTATACGGTTGATGAGATATACAATAGTGGCAAAGGCGTAAGTCCAATAAGTTATAGACATCGATGCATGAGTGAGAAGAGAGAGAGAGATCAGTTTCAATAATATGGTGATGACATCGTTCGGAAAGACCATTGTGTTTAGATGTATGGGGTGGTGTAGTAAGATGAGATATACCATTGGTAGAGAGAAAACTATCAAGGGCTTGATATTCACCGCCATTATCTGAATAGAGAGTAATAATTCGTGTTTAAATTAGTTTTCGACTAATGTCTTGAAGCGCACAAAGACATCATACACATGAGATTTCTGTTTAAGTGGATAATATCAAATATACCATGTATAATGATCAATAAAAATAACATAGTACTAAAATTATCAACAGAATAAACAGGAGAGGTCCATACATCATAAAAGAGAAGTTCAAGCGGATGGGATGAGATTAAGGTAGAAGAAGAAAATGGAATTTTATGACTTTTAAGTTGGGAATTGTGTCCTAAAGCCAATCAACTAACATGTAGATGATTGTGCAAATTATAAATATATGAATTATTAATTTAAAATATTTATTTGGTGGTTCATCACATCGTTCTTTCTGAAATAAATTCTTTTGTGATGGAGTCCTTAGAACCATAATCTATTCAATAAAGAGAGGGTTTATTGAGTGGTTCTTAAAATAGTCGCAAAAATGATATATAGTTATAGAATAACTATGTATTAAGTAAAGGTCATTGTATATCATATGGGTTGGTTGTCCTCTTTACCAAGGAGTGTGATGACACTGGTATGATATGTAGGTGAGGTGGATGATATTTTACTGAATGTGATCAATCTACGGAACACTCATCTGCCAAGAAGTGTTCGTGAAGGGATATGGATATAAGTGTTCCTCTGACCTAAGATTACTATGATAGCTTGCAAGCAACATACTGTATTTTGGTGCTGAATTATTTGGATTTTTAATCTAGTGACAGAAGGTTTCTGGATGCAATAAAGTACTTATGGAGTAGTTAGTGGATCAAGATGGATTGACCCCTCCAAATAGTTTGGAGTAAATGTCTCACTGTGTTTCAATTTATTAAAACCTTACCCAGGGTATTCCTTGTGAGGAGTCACAGGACTTGTGAAGATTGAGACACTTTATGGATGAGCTGATTAAGGGTTGGCAGTTAAAACCTAAGTCATCTTGAGCATTGAGAGTCAAAGAGATGAATTATATAGTAACCATATGCCAGAGGTTCTTGATTGTTGCTCTGCAACCTTTGGCCTATCCGGACGTCGGGTATCATTGCTAGATGGCGACTTGGATTAGTTTTGGAAGTGTTACAGTGCTACCGGCTTAGTGTTCGAACCTATGGGGTCACACATTATAGAAAATTCTACCTGATTGGATGATTAAGAAACTAAATGTTAGTAAATTAATTAAAGGATTAAATTGGTAATACGATTGCTGGCTAACTCAATTTGATTGAGCTATGAATATCTAAGTCAAATCAAATGAGATTTGGTTTGGGCTTAAATTTAGGTAAGCATAATATTAACATCCTTACATGTTTAAATTTGAATTATGATTTTAAATTTTAAAATGATTTTAATTTTAAGTTTGAAGATTGAATTTTGAATTCAAAATTTTAAGTTTGAATTTAAAATGGATGTTAATGACCTCTCCCTAATTACCCCTCATTCATTATCTTCAACCTTTTTTTGGTTTTTAATTGAAAAAGGAGCTCCCAACCTTTTTCAGTTTTTGGTTGAAAAGAAAATGAAGGGTTTCTTCCTTATCTTCTAAGAAACATTGGAAGAGGAAAAGACATGAGAAGTTTTTATGGTGAAAGGGATTCTGGCTATAAAACCAAGGAAAAAAGGTTTCCTCCACATCTTTTAAACAACTCAGGTTTCCTACACATCCTTTTGACAATTCCAAGAGCACCTTGGTGTTAAAAAAAAGAAATCTTATCCTAGGAGAGGAGCTAGCACTCCGAAGAGGATGGTCAGGACCAGAACCCGGTGTGGATTACCTGTAGAGGCCATACACCTTTGTGTGGCTTGTAGAAGTTGTACCTACCATCGCCTTTTATTGCTGCATGAGTTATTAAGTATCCAAAGGTAAAAGATTCAATAGTTACTGGTGACTTAGATATGATCTAAGATACTAGGTCACAAACATAGATATGATCTATGTTATTTGTATTTACATAGATTTGATCTATGTACTTTTCTTTTATACCTTTATATATATAATTTTTATATATTGATCCTATTGTAGACTGGTATTGGATTAGATCCAATATCTTATTGCTTTCGTTGCATATTTATTTTAGAAAATTTTAAAATGCATATCTGTAGCCTATAAAAAGATTTACTAACAATGGTATCAGAGTTTGGTTTGTGTTCTTAGTTTCTATCGTGCTCTACTCTAAGATGGTCCAATGGGGGAGGCTACTGGTAATACCCCAAATCATTATACCTAATGAGCATCTGGTAGGGATATCAATGATGCACCTATGAGGGAGGCTACTGGTAGTATCTCGGTGCATGGTGCCCAACTACCATGACTCGAAGAGTGCAATAGGCTACTGAGAGCACTTGAAGGTTATTTTGGTAGGAAGCCAAGTACTTGGATTGGGTGGATTCACCAAGCCGTCAGATCATAGGAGAGAAGTAGGGTTTAAAGACCTTCTCTTCCCATTCAATGGGGTCTCCTATGGCGTATAGGGATGCCGCTTGTGTCATGACCCATGAAGAAGAATAGTGATGAGGATATAGATTAAAACTGTTGTAATCTTATTTTTGGATGATATGATCAAAATTATTTTAATTTTTATAAAATTTATTTTACATGTTAAATAGAAATTGTTTCAATTTAAATGTTTATTTAATTTAATTCAGAAATTAAATTATTTTAAATGATAAAGAGATCTAGAAATATGATTTAAAGATCTTAAGTCATTTGCATAAGTTTTAAGGGTCATGGGTTAGCTTGAGTTAGATCTTTAAAATGGGTTAGACCTAAGTTTAGATTAATTGGACTAAAAAGAGAACTTAAATCTAATCAAAAATTGAGTTAGGTTACATTCTTTTTAGATCTCTCTGATTAGTTAGATTGATAAGTTCATAAATCTAAATGGACATGATTTGTTGCTCAGTGATGAGCCCAAGACTTTAAGCTAATCTAATCAAATCTGATGAACACATCCCATGATCTCACTTATCTGGAAAATGTGGTCGATCAGAATTGATTGGGTAGCTCAATGATTCGAGTTAGCCCATGTCACCTATGGTGAATCAGTATGACTGATTTAGGTACCCATGGACTAATTGTTCATGAATCCTTCTACAAGTTAGTAGGAGGATTCTTGATTATGGTCCATGTATTCTCTTTCATATGTTACACTTTAATATGAAACCCTCTAAATTATTAGGTCCTTAAAAAGATAAAGTTATGGGGATAACTAAGTCTTAGCCTCCCATTAATTGGATGGTAATGGGTCCAATAGTTGGATGATCATTGGCAGACCCAAAGGTCGAATGTTCATCAGGCTATTGAAATTGTCAATCCTAATATGATGGCTCAATGTGACTCTCTTAACGATGGTTAGGTGGGCCGACCAAAGTCGGGCTTGACTATTCATTGGTTAGAAGCATTGAATTTTATCATGTTAATGGTTGGACCTAACTAAGACCTTCAATAGGAGGCCCAAAGGCCGATTGATGTGCACCCTGGGGCAAAATTAATTACTAAAAGTTACTTGGAGAAGTAATCGGTTAAAGAACCTACCTTTAGATGTGCATGGGTGAGCCGGCCAAAGTCGGGCTCATATATTATCTATTGGATTCTAGTACCCACTAAGGGATTAAGAGTAATTCCTTGGATTGGAGGTAGAGGCTGCAAGTCTGAATAAAATAGTGCGAGGGCCTTTAGACTAAAGTCCATATCTTTAAGATAATAATTCATATACAATAATAGGTTTTTGGTTTTCCTTTCAGATAATGTCTACCAACTTGTCACTTCGTTTGTTGCTTGATAATGAAAACTTAAGGGTTCCAACTTTGATAGTTGGCATCGAAGGCTCAGGATTGTGCTGGAGCATGAACGGATCCTTTATGTGATAACGAATCCAGCACCTGAAGTTCCTGCTCCTAATACTCGGGGTTCGGTTAGGGATACTTATCAGAAGTGGCTCTCTAATCGGACCACTGTTCGATGCATAATGCTAGCAACGATGAACGATGAGTTCAGTCACAAATTTGAGGAAGCCCAGCCAAAGAAAATTCTTCAAAAGTTGAAGGAATCCTTTGGGACACCAGACGACATTGAGAGGTACAAGGTCTCTTGTGCCATCTACAATGTGCGGATGCATGATGAGCCTCGGTCACTGATCATGTATTGTACATGATCGAGATGATTGAACGCTTGGGCAAACTTGGTTGTCCCTTGCATGAACAACTTAGGAAAGATACAATACTGAACTCCCTGCCTCCTTCCTATCTTAACTTTCTCGATCATTATAGAATGAATAAGCCTGCTATAAACTATCATGGTTTACTTGGTTTACTGCAAACTTATGAGAAAGATCAGCAGCTTAATAAAGGGGTGGTGAATTTAGTGGGAGGTTCTTTGGGAGGTCATCATCCCTTTAAGAAAGGAAAAAAGAAAAATAAAATGAAGAAGGTACAAAATGCTAGAACCAGTCAGGCTAAAAAGGTTAAAGCTGATCAGAGTAAGGCAAAGTACTTCTTTTGCAAGAAGCAAGATTATTGAAAGATGAGCTATCCTTTATATATTGCATCCCTTGACTCAGATAGGTCAAAGAAGAGGAAGCAATAAGAAAATGTTGAACAAGGTATTTATATGATAATGCCGTGTAATTTCTCTATCTATGATACTACTAATTGGGTATTGGATACCGAAAGTCCAATTCACATATGCAATTCTTTGCAGGGACTTCAAGTTAGTAGAAGATTCGAGGACGGTGAGAGATTCTTAAACGTGGGAAATGAAAGCCAAGTTTCAATCCTAACGTTGGGAGTCATCAAACTTGTTTTTGGGTCTTATACAATCATTTTAAATAAATGTCATTATTGTCCATCTTTCATTTTAAATGTTGTTTTTGTAGGCCAATTGGCCATGTCTGGTTATGAACTATTAATAAAGAATGACATTTGCAGAATCATTATGAATGGTTCTGTTGTGATGAATGGATATATGAGTAATGGCATATATGTACTATCACGATCTGTTAGTGTAATGTATACATTTAGCAAACACCCTAGGATAAACGATATAAGTAATGCTTACCTTTGGCACTACCGGCTAGGTCATATTAACAAGAATAGGATAAACAGGTTGAGACAAGAAGGTCTACTTGAGGTTAATGATTTTGAATCATTATCAACCTGTGAATCTTGTCTTATGGGTAAAATGATCAAATCATCTTTTAGTGGAAAAGGTGAACGGGCCAATGAAATTCTAAGTTTGGTACATACTGATGTATGTTGACCTATGAATGTCAGTGCCAGGGGTGGGTATAATTATTTTATTATGTTTACAGATGATCTTTCAAGGTATGGTTATATATTCTTAATGGGACATAAGTCTGAATCGTTTGAAATGTTCAAACGATATCATAATGAAGTAGAAAAATAAATCGAAAAGTTTATCAAAACCCTTCGATCAGATCAGATGGTGAATATATTTCCAGTGAGTTTCTAACATATCTTGAGAAGAATAGGATTCTCTCTCAATGGACACCTCCTAAGATACCTTAGTTAAATGGAGTGTTTGAAAGGAGGAATCGAACCCTATTAGACATGGTTCGATCCATGATGGGCTTTGCTTCTTTGCCGATCTCCTTTTGGGGTTGTGCTTTAGAGTCAGCTTGTTATCTTTTAAATAGGCTTCCAAGTAAGTCCATTAACAAAACACCATATGAGATATGGACTGGGCATAAGCCGATACTCTCACATCTTTAGGTCTGGGGCTGCCCGGCCTATGTTAAATGTTTGGAAACAGATATGCTTGGATCTAGGTCTGATCGGTGCCTATTTGTAGGGTATCCAAAAGAGTCTAAGGGTATTACTTTTACTTACCTGAAGAACAAAAGTTGTTTGTCATTATTAGGGCTATTATTTTAGAAAAGGAGTTCCTTGGTGAAGGAACTGGAGCTACTAAGTTTGAACTTAGTGAAGTTCAATAAGGAGAAAAATCAACACACTTTAGAGACAATATAAAAGCGGATTTGATTAGATCAAACCTAGAGCCTATACAAGAACCATTAAGAAGATAGTAGGATACTACGTCAACTGGACAGATACTATGGTTTCTTGGTCCAGGACAATGATCCTATTGAACTTGATGAGAACAATGAGGATCTGATCAACTATATGGATGCAATGTAGAGGTTTGACTCTGAGAAATGGCTAGAAGCCATGAAATCCGAAATAAAGTCTATGGAAATCAACAATGTATGGACATTGGTTGATCCATCCAAGGGGATAAAACCCGTTGGGTGCAAATAGATTTTCAAAAGGAAAAGAGGCGCAGATGAGCAGGTAGAGACCTATAAAGCTCATCTGGTTGCAAGGGATATCGTCAACGCAATGGTATAAACTATGACGAGATATTTTCTCCTATATCAATGCTCAAATCCATTCGGATTATGCTTTCTTTAGCAATACACTTTGATTACAAATCTCACCAATGGATGTCCGAACAGCTTTCCTGAATGGTGAGCTAGAAAAGGAGGTGTATATGATACAACCTGAAGGGTTCACATCTACAGATGGTCAAAAGTGTGCAAGCTTCAAAGATCCATTTATGGATTGAAGCAGGCATCTCAGAGTTGGAACATGCAGTTTGATAAATGTATCAAGACATATGGTTTCGTTAGAAACAGAGAAGAACCTTGCATTTACAAATGAGCTAATGGTTCTGTGGTTGTATTCCTTGTGTTGTATATGGATGACATTCTCTTAATCGGGAATGACATCCCAGCACTATAGGGAATAAAGGTCTGGTTATCATCTCAATTCTCTATGAAGGACTTGGGTGAAGCCTCTTATATACTTGGTATGAAAATCTATAGAGATAAATCTTAGAGGCTTTGGGATTATCCCAATCTACGTACATAGACACTGTGCTGAAACGGTTCAGTATGGAGAATTTCAAGAAAGGCTATCTCTCAATAGGTCATGAAATTTCTCTCTCCAAAAAAGATTATGCGACACTCCTGAGGAAAGAGAGCGTATGAGTAGGATTCCATATGCTTCGGCAGTGGGTTCTATCATATACGCTATGACATGTACTAGACCAGACGTGGCATACTCACTAGGGGTAGTGAGCAGATACCAGTCTGATCCAAGTGACGCTCATTGAAAAGTAGTGAAGACTATTCTTAAGTATTTGTGAAATATTAAGGACCAATGGCTAATTTATGAAGAACCTAACTTAAAACTTTTGGGGTATATTGACTCCAGTTTTCAGTCAGATAGGGATAACAACAAGAGTATGTCAGGATTTATTTTTATCCTAAATGGAGGAGTGATCTGCTGAAAAAGTTCCAAGTAGCACACTATGGCGGACTCTATTTGTGAGATGAAATATATTGCAGCATCGGATGCAGCAAAGAAATCTGTATGGTTGCAAAAGTTTCTAGAAGAACTAGGAGTGACACCTTCTTTGGATGGTCCTATTTTGGTGTACTGTGATAATACCAGAGCCATTGCTCAAGCCAAAGAGCCAAAGTCCCATCAATGCACCAAACATATTCTGCGCCGTTATCACCTTGTACGAGAAATCATGGAGCGAGGTGACATTGACCTTCAGAAGATTGATGGAAAGGAGAACCTAGCTGACCCATTCACTAAAGCTCTTGGAATCAAAGAATTTGATGACCATAAATGGAAGATGGGTATTAGATACTGTTCTAAGTGGCTTTAGTTCAAGTGGGAGTTGTTGAGAATTGTGTTCTAAAGCCAATCAACTAACATATAGATGATTGTGCAAATTATAAATATATATGAATTATTAATAAAATATTTATTTGGTGGTTCATCACATTTCAACTTCTTGAAATAAATTCTTTTGTGATGGAGTCCTTAGAACCATAATCTTTTCAATAAAGAGAGGGTTTATTGAGTGGTTCTTAAAATAATCACGACCAAATGATATATAGTTATAGGACAACTATGTATCAAGTAAAGGTTGTTGTATGTTATATGTATTGGTTGTCCTCTTTACCAAGGAGTGTGGTGACACTGATATAACATGCAGGTGAGGTATATCATGTATGACATCTCACTGAAGGTGACCAATCTACGAAACACTCTTCTGCCAAGAAGTGTTCATGAAAGGATATGGATATAAGTGTTCCTCTGACCTGAGATCACCATGGTAGCTTGCAAGCAACCTACTGTACTTTGGTATCGGATTACCTAGATTTTTAATCTAGTAACAGAAGGTTTCTGGGTGTAGTAAAGTACTTATGGAGCAGTGGATGGATCAAGATGGGATTGACCCCTCCAAATAGTTTGGAGTAAATATCTCATTGTATTTCAATTTAGTAAAACCTTGGCCAGAATAGTCCTTGTGAGGAGTCACAAGACTTGTGAAGATTGAGACACTTTATGGATGAGCTGATTAAGGGTTGAAAGTTAAAACCTAAGTCATCTTGAGCATTGAAGATCAAAGGGATTAATTATATGGTAACCATATGCCAGAGGTTCTTGATTGTTGCTATGCAACCTTCGACCTATCCGGATGTCGGATATCATTACTAGATGATTACTTCGATTAGTATTGGAAGTGTTTAAGTGCTACCGGCTTAGTGTTCGAACATATGGCGTCGCATACCATAGGGGATTCTACCTGACTGGATAATTAAGAAACTAAATGTTAGTAAATTAATTGAAGGATTATATTGGCAATACGATTACTGGCTAGCTCAATTTGATTGAGCTATGAATATCTGGGTCAAATCAAATGGGATTTGATTTGGGCTCAAATTTAGGTAAGCCTAATATTAACATCCTTACTTGTTTAAATTTGAATTATGAATTTGAATTTTAAAATGATTTTAATTTCAAGTTTGAAGATTGAATTTTGAATTCAAAATTTTAAGTTTGAATTTAAATGGATGTTAATGACCTCTCCCTAATTATCCCTCATTCATTATCTTCTAACCCTTTTTCGGTTTTTAACTAAAAAGGAGATGAAGAGTTTTTTCTAACTTCCAACCTTTTTCAATTTTTGGCTGAAAAGAAGATGAACGGTTTCTTCCTTATCTTCCAAAAAGTGTTGGAAAAGAAAAAGATAGGGAGATGAGAAATTTTTAAGGTGAAATGGATTCTTGCTATAATGCCAAAGAAAAAAGGTTTCCTCCATATCTTTTAGAGAACTCAAGTTTCCTACACATTCTTTTGACAATTCCAAGAGCACCTTGGTGTTAAAAAGAAGAAATCTCATCGCCGAAGCTTAGGAGAGAAGGTAACACTCTGAAGAGGCTGGTCAGGACCAGAATCCAATGTGGATCACCTGTAGAGGCTATACACATTTTTATGGCTTGCAGAAGTTGTACCTACCACCGCCTTTTATTGCTGCGTAAGTTATTAAGTATCCAAAGGTAAAAGATTCAATAGTTATTGTGGCTTAGATATGAACTAAGACACTAGGTCACAAACATAGATATAATCTATGTTATTTGTATTTACATAGATTTGATATGTATACCTTTTTATATATTTGATCTATATAGCTTTTTTTATACCTTTATATATATAATTTTTATATATTGATCATGTTGTAGGCTAATATTGGATTAGATCCAATATCTTATTGCTTCCATTGCGTAATTATTTTAAAAAATTTTAAAATGCATATCTGTAGCCTATAAAAAGATTTACTAATATTTTATTACATGAACAGGCATTGCAATGTGTGAAAGAGGATAATGGGCTAGACAATCGTAAAGAAAACTTAGAAATAATATTTTTTAGAATACTAAATGATGGATGACCTAGTCTAGAGTGCCACTCAGACGAAGTGGTCTTGACACTAGAAAATGCAAGCAACGGAGAAGAGATAACTGAAGAAGATATAGTCGGCCACTCATATATGCCATCCTTAGGTTCACCCATCACAAGGATTGCCTCTGTGTTTAGATCCTTCACCTGAAAGGCAAAGGGTGAGAACTCAATAGAAACATGGTTATTAGTGCAAAATTGATAAATTGAAAGTAGGTTCTTTTTCATGGAAGGGACACAAAGGACATTTTGTAAATTAAAAGAGTGAGAGTTTATAAATTAAAAGAGCAAGAGGAAGTAGGTATGGTGGTAGAACTAGTATGGTGATGTGAATAGCTGATCCATCACCGATCATGACATCATCAGATCCTTGATACAGGCTATGAAGAGAAAGATTGCTCAAGTTAAAAGTAACATGGTGAGATTCTCTACTATCTAGGAGCCTAGTAGGAGTAGAGTTATTGCCAAGAACAACATGATTGGCTCATGGTTGCCAAGGTGTGGAGGGGCGATATCCATGAGAACCTTGAGGATGAGGTGTCAAGGATTGTTGATTAGTGACAAATTGAAACATCAAGCATCGTGTGGCAGTGTATCCTTGAATGTCACATGCTTGACAACGACCCAAATAAGGTTTGGGTTGGCATTGCTCATGAGGAGAAAGAACATTGGTAGGGCCTGCTTGTTGTGGATTGGTGGCTGATGGATGCCAATTTAGATGATTCCAAAAGGATGTGGGATTTGCCATTGCTGGTAGTGATAGAGAAGATGGTTGAGCAATCTGAAGAGATGCTTCTTTATTGAGAAGTTTTTCATATAGCTCAGTAAAAGAAATTAATGTATCACGGGCATTAATTGCATTAATGATGGATTTGTACTCATTACTGAGTCCTGCAAGAACCCAATCAATAAGATCCTCAGCATTAACTGGCTTTCCTAGAAGAGCAAGTTCATCAGCATGAGTCTTTATTGCCTGCATATATTCACTAATTGATTATGAGCCCTTGTTACACCGCTATAATTTTTCCTTCAATTGTTTAATATGACCTCGAGATGGTTTGGCATAGGTATTTGCTAAGGTTTCCATGCATCAAGGAAAGTGGTGGTGCGGGCAATAAGCGGTTGCAGTGAAACAGAGATAGCACCAAGGAGAGTGCTAAAGATGAGACAATCCTCACACTTCTAGGTTGTGTATGTGGGATTTGGGGGTGCAGCACCATTGATGGTGACTGTGGGTTATGGTGGAGTAGAGTGCCATCAATAAAGTGATGAAGATCATAACCTTCAAGAAGAAATTGGATTTGAAGGCTCCAAGTGAGATAATTGGTGGATGTCAATTTATTGATATTGGAGAGATTGATTATAAGGAGGGGATGTTGAGGATCCTGGGAGTTTTGGATGGTGGTAGAATCGTTGGTGGAGGAGAAGGTCGCATCAAAAGCCATGGAGAAAAAAAAAAAAGGAAATACACCCAAAAAGATTAGGCTATGTGTTAAACAATGACTCATAATTCTCCTAACTCTGCATTGATTGGCTAAGACACGTTAGCGTGATGGGGTGAGGCGAACAAGGCAACGACATGCAAAAATGGAAGTGGCATGCAGGTTTGGCAGTTGTCATGAGCGGGCCAATCTCGACAGATCCGAGCGCATAGCAAATTTGGTAACCCATGCCAAGAGCGGCAAATGAGAGCCTGCCAAGCTCACGGGCATGCATAAATTTGGCAGCCCAAGCCAAGGATGGCAGGCGACGAGTGTGGTGCATAGAGATAAAAATATATATTTCTATAGTCATAAGGCCATGAATTTAAGAAGAAGAACTAGAAACATCTTGTGGACATAGGCAAATTGCTGAACCACATAAATCTTTGTGTTTTGTGTTTAATTGCTCTTTTCTTCTCTATTTTCTACATTTAGATTAATTCTTATTTGCGTTCCATGAGTTTTGCGGTAGTTTATTTCACAACAATTGATATCAGAGCACAAGCTAAGATGAGTGGATTGGGAGAGCATGCTAAGTTCGCTAAGTTCAATAGCAAGGAAAATTTTTCTCTATGGGAGATGAGGGTGAACGATCTATTGACTCAGATGAGGGTGAACGATCTATTGACTCAGATGAAGCTTCATAAGGCTTTAAGAGGATAGGAGCCCGCTAACATGAAAGAAAATGATTGGCAGGACATGGAGTCAATCGCCTTTAGTACAATCCAGATTTATTTGGCAGATTCAGTAGTATATGATGTAATCAATGAGAAGATAGAAAAGGGTTTATGGACAAAACTGGAGAGCCTATTTCTGTCCAATAATGTCATCGATAAACTATTCCTGAAGTGCAATCTATTCAGTTTTATAATAGAAGAAGGTGGAGACCTAGGAGATCACATAGCCTAGTTCAACTAAAAGGTTAGTGATTTATTACGTGTGAATGTAAAAATTGATGAGGAGGATAAGACTCTAATGCTTATATGTTCCTTGCTGCCATCGTTTAACCAATTCAACACGATATTATTATATAGAAAGAAGATGATAGACTATGATGAGGCAGTGCAGGCTCTTAGGTCGCATATGTCAATGCAAAAGTTAGAGATAGGAAACTCACAGGCTGAGAGTTTGTCAGTCAGTTCAGAACATAGTAGGGGCAAAGAAAGGATCATGGAGCATAAAAGAGGAAAGTCTAAGGGCAGATCCAAATCAAGGGTGTCAAAGCAGGAGTGTTTCAAGTATCACCAGAAGGGTCATTAGAAGAAAGATTGCCCTCTATTGAAGAATCAGGGAGCTGATAGGAAGGATGTAACTTCAAGTTTAGCTATTGGTACAGATGCTTTAGAAGAGGAGGGGGATCTTTTGATAGCCTCATCGAAAGGTAATGACTCACTATCTGACACTTGGACATTGGATTCTGCATGCTCATCACATGATACAGCACATAAGGATTGGTTCCATAGTTATAAGGCCTGTGATGCTGGTAGTGTGACATTGGATGATAATTATTTTTGTAAAACTATGGGGATTGGTAGTATTAGAATTAAGATATTTGATAGTATAATTAGGACATTGGAGAATGTAAAACATGTCCCTAAATTAAAAAAAGAACTTGATTTCTCTAAGACAGCTAGAGAAGCAACTGTGTGGTTTTTCAGCAGCTCCGGGTAGTGTAATTCTTAAGATTTTTGTAGGTGCTATGACTGTAATGAAGGGAAAGCGGATTAAAAATAATTTGTATAGACTATTGGATAGTACAATTTTTAGTAATGGGTCTGCATGTTCATCAACAGAGAATAGCTCGGATACTTTTAAACTTTGGCATATGCGGTTAGGGCATATCAGTGATCAGGGTTTGTAAGAACTACAGAAGAGAAAACTATTGAATGGGATTACATGATGTCAAGTTGGGTTCTATGAATTCTGTGTTTATGGTAAATAAAACAGGGTTCAGTTCAGGTCCTCCTCACAGAGAAGCAAGTAGGTATTAGAGTATGTTCACTCAGATATCTGGGGTCCAACACAGATTGCAACAAAAGGTGGAGATAGATATTTTGTGACATTTATTGATGATTTCTCCCGAAAGCTTTGGATATATTTTATGAGGGAGAAGAGTGATGTATTCTCTAGTTCAAGGAGTGGAAAGCCAATGTTGAGAAATAGACAAGGAAGAGTGTGAAGTGCTTAAGGTCTGATAACGGGGGTGAGTATACATCTAATGAATTCATAAGTTTTTGCAAGAAAAAGAGAATTGAGAGGCATTTCATAATTCTTAAGACACCTCAGCAAAATGGGGTTGTAGAAAGGATGAACATGACACTATTAGAGAGAGCCAGAGCTATTAGATTACAGACAGGTTTGCTCAAGCAGTTTTGGGCATAAGCAGTGAATATAGCTTATTTTATTGTTAACAGATCACCTTCAGTACGTGAAGTTAGAGGTTAAGTCTGTAGAACAGGTCTGGATTGGTAAAGATGTTGACTATTATGTACTCAAGGTTTTTGAGTGTCCAACTTATTCCTTAATCCCCAGTGATGAGAGAACAAAACTAGATTCAAAGTCTAGAAAATGCATCTTTATCGAGTATGAAAAAGGAGTAAAGGGATATAGACTTTGGGATTCTAAGGCGCAGAAGGTGATAGTTAGCAGGGATGTGGTCTTTGATGAGCAGGCTATGGTAAACAAACAGGAATCATCTCAAGTAGAAACTATGGGTTCAAGTTCTAAGATGAATGTAGAACTTAGACCAAACAGTCTTTCGAGTTTAGTTAAGCCAGTAGTTGAAATAGAAGGCAGTAATGATGATTTAAAGAGTACAGAAAGGCAGCAACATCTACAAGAACATAGTATTGCCATAGATAGACTCAGACGCATAATTAGACTCCTAGCTAGGTATCGTACAGATGATGAGTCAGCTTCTTTTGCTTTACTAATCAGTGATGAAAAACCTAGTTCTTTTCAGGAAGAAGTATCAGTTTCAGAAACGAAAAGTTGTTAGAGGTATAAGAAAAACATGGGAGTTGGCAGAACTAAGGGTAAAAGGGCAGTTGGGTGCAAGTGGGTCTACAGAAAGAAGGAAGGAGCCTCAAAGAAAGAAGGTATAAGATATAAAGCATGGTTGGTTGCTAAGGGATACTTACAGAAGCAAGGGATTACCTACAATGAAGTATTCTCATTGGTGGTTAGGCATACCACTATTAGGGTGTTATTAGCCTTGACAGCTCAGCTAGATTTAGAATTGGAGCAGTTAGATGTCAAGACAGCTTTCCTTCATGGTGAATTGGAGGAGCAGATTTTCATGGAACAAATAGAGGGATTTGAGGAGCTAAAAAAGGAACACCTAGTGTGCAAGCTCAAGAAGTCTCTTTATGGGTTGAAGCAGTCCCCAAGGCAGTGGTATAAGTGGTTAACTCCTACATGTTGAGTATTGGCTTTACCGTTGTGAGTATGACTGTTGTTTATACTTTAAGTCTCTGAAGGATGGTTTTTGCATTTATTTGTTGATTTATGTTGATGATATACTAATTGCTGCAAGAAATTTGAAAGAAGTGTGTGACCTAAAATCTTTATTGAGTAGAGAATTTGATATGAAAGACCTAGGTGCTGCTAAAAAAATCCTAGGCATAAAAATTGACAGAGATAGAAAGAATAGGAAGTTATGGCTCTCACGGAAGAAGTACATTGAGAAAGTATTGGAGAGTTTGGTATAGACAAGGCAAAGCCAGTTACTACTCCACTGGCTAATCACTTCAAGTTGTTCAGCTACTAGTGTCCTAGAACAAAGGATGAAGTACAATATATGTCAAAGGTTCTTTATGCTAGTGCGGTGGAAAGTTTAATGTATGCAATGGTTTGCACAAGATCAGACTTGGCCCAAGCAATCAGTATGGTTAGCATGTTTATGGCTAACCCAGGCAAGGAGCATTGGTAGGCTGTAAAGTGGATTCTTCGATACTTGAGAGGTACGTCTGATTATGGTATTTGTTTTGGTGCAGTGGATGATTCAATTTCTGTTATTGGGTATATGGACTTAGATTATGCTGGAGATGTGGATGATAGAAAGTCTACTATAGGCTATGTTTTCGCACTTGTAAGTGGTCCAATTAGTTGAAGGTCAGCCTTGCAGAGTATGATTGCTTTATCCACCATAGAGGCAGAATACATGAGTATAACATATGCAGCCAAGGAAGCATTATGGTTAAAAGGGCTTATTTCAGAGATTGGTTTTCAGTAGCAAGCTCTAAGTATATACTGCGACAGTCAAAGTGTAATTGAATTGTTCAAGAATCAGATGTGTCATGCCAGAACAAAGCACATTGATGTGAGGTACCATAAGATCAGAGAGTTGCTTACTTCAGGTGAGATCCTATTATGAAGGTACACATAAGGGATAATGCAACAGAAATGTTGACAAAGATGCTTCCTTTGGAAAAGTTCAAACATTGTTTGGACTTGCTCCAAATCACAAACTGATACTGTGAAGATGTTGGGGGCTCCAGATGGAGGTATGGGTCCTCAAGGTTGAGCAGGTTTTCTAAAGGAGTGATTATTCGTCAAGGTGAAGATTGTTAAACACTGGCTCATAATCCTCAAAGCTCTATATCTATTGGCCAAGACACGTTAGCATGATGGGGTGAAGCGAACAAGGCAACGACATGCAAAAATGGAAGTGGCACGCAGGTTTGATAGCTATCATTAGTGGACAGATCTTGACGAATCTGGGTGCATAGCAAATTTGGCAACCCATATCAGAAGCGGCAAGTGGGAGCCTGCCAAACGCATGGGCGCGCATAGATTTGGCAGCCCGAGCCAAGGATGGCACCTATAGATTTAGCAGGCCGAGCCAAGGATAAAAAATAGATTTTTTAGCAGTAAGGCCTTGAATTCAAGAAGAAGAACCATAAACCTTCTATGGATGTTTGCAAATTGCCAAATCACGTAAATCTTTGTGTCTGTGTGTTTGATTGTTCTTTTCTTCTTTATTTTCTATTTAGATTAATTCTTATTTGTTTCACGAGTTTCACGTAGTTTATTTCACAACATCTGATATGATATTGAAGTAGAGAGAGGAATATTGAGAAATAATGGTTTAACTTTTTCATTGATTAGAGTGAATATATATACATAAAATTAGGCATTGCCAAATTATCCAAAATACAAAAATAGAAAGCTATTCTGGGTTACAACTAATTATAAGGATATTATAACTAATGGTAAGAATTTAAAATTTAAATAAAAGCTATTATGCTAAATATTATAAAAATTAAAAACAATCTTCAAATTATAAGATTATAATTATAAAAATATTAATAATAATTTAAATTAAAAAAACTGTTATGATTAATTCTTTAATACTTCCATGATATCTCCATCAAGCTATTTCTTGCAAGACTTTGTTTGCATGGATTGCTTTTTCCATGGGATCCTTCACGCACGCTGTTATCTAGAAGCACCCCGACGTCCCCTCACCCAAGTCGTGGTCCCGATCCCCAGAACGCACAGAAAAGATAGATACTCGAGCAAATCTAGGACATGGAGGTCCGAGGTTTGCCACACCAGACAAGGCGTTGCAGGCTAAATGCTAACGGCCACCGTTTAAACTAATCAGGCACTAGCGTCCTCCCACCGTGCAATCTCCTCTCAGGTGTCGCTCCATCGCCATGCCACTTGAGGCCTTGCCCCCAAAACCCGCCTCCCTCTCCATCATCTCCCAACACGTACCCCTCCGGCCACAGCCTTTGAAGCTAACCACCTCTTGCCACTTTTTCAGCATGAAAGCGTGTAAACGAACCATTAGATAACGTACCTGTTTTGTGTTTGACCAGGACAGGAATGCTCCTTAAATGGACGTGTGGCTGGGATGACCCAACTGGCACGCAACGGGGAGAAGAGCACAGAACAGACATTATCCTAACTAATGTTCACTAAGCTGGACATTGAGACATAATAGATTACGGCATTCGATGGATGGCTCCACCGAGTACTTTGTCTATATAAAGGGCCGCGTCCCGGGTCCATGGGCATCATCGCTCGTTCACGCATATTGTTTGCTGCCTGGCTGGCAGTGGAATAGTTTTGAGGTAGAGATGGCTCGATCATTGGCCGGGCTGGGTGGGGCTATGATGCTGTCCTCCTTCCTCCTGATCTTCCTTTCGACGGCCGTGATGGCCGGTCGAGTCCTGCAGGGTGCCGACTCGGCGGCCGAAATTTATAGAAGGACCATGCTGGAGAATGGCCTTGGCCGTTCTCCTCAGATGGGGTGAGACGAGATCAGCATCCATCCATTTCCTTCATTCCTTTTTCGAAAATTTTGCATTTACTCTTGCTGTCTTCAACCTCTATGTGGCTATAATTTTCATCTACTTCGTGTCATGGAGTTTGCATGAGTTTATTTATTGTTCTCTTCTCACGTTAAGCTCGTGATGAATGAGTTGATTGCTTGCAGGTGGAACAGCTGGAATCACTTCTACTGCAACATCAACGAGCAAGTCGTCAAGGAAACTGGTAGGCCTGTTGAATACCTCTCTCTCTCTCTCTCTCTCTCTCTCTCTCTCTCTCTCTCTTCTTTCCATGTGTTCATGAGTGAGGGCATGACGGTGGGATCTATGGGGGATTGGGAGGACGTGGTTGGCGTGGGGTGGGGAGTCGGGATACGTAAGAGAATTATTTAGAGCGGAAGCTGCCAACGATTGACGAACGTAGAGTCACGGGGAGCAGTACGTACGTGTAGCAGTGAAATATTTGTGCCGACATGATGGCAGCTTTCGTGTATTTGTCCTCAATAATGAAGAAGTCGTCAAGCTAAGAAATATATTCATCACACGCAATTGCTTACCTAACCTTGCTGAGGCCCCCTGGTTTTGAAGGCCAGATGGAGTTGGGTCCATAACCAAAGTATGGACAATTCCACCATATATATAATAAACGGAAATGGTTAAGCAATTGGGTATGATGAATATGTATGTCCATAACCAAACTAAGATCAGTTGGTGGCAATCTTAGTTTGGTTTTCCAAGAAAACAGAAAGAAAGAAAGATCTTACCACATCAAGGGAGTCTGATAAACTATTTATCTCGCGATATATTTCAATCCTTAAGCTTGTTACCATTAACATCAGTGGTCAAGGAGCACTACCTAAATTCTCAAGTATTTCAACCTTCATTTTTAATACCACTAAAAGAGGGGAGGAGGCAGTGAAAATATTGATGGGAGCCTCTTATCTTCGTAGTATATGATTCATTTGAACTTTTCTCTATGTCAAAGAAGGTGGCTCCATTGATCTTTTTGTTTAAAAAATAATAATAATCATCGCGGCAAAAAAAAGAAGGTCAAATTCTTAGCGATACACTTTTACAAGGTTTGATGAATCTCCTCCACATGGAGTAGTGATACAGCTGGATTGTTGCCAAGGTTCTTGATAGTGACCCCTCTTTCCTTGCCCAAAAGTAAAAACAGAGGCACCTTTAAGACCAGGAAATTTTTAAAGTACTTCTTGGAACCAGAAATATCATGTGCAACTTAGCAGTGCTTCTCTACTCATTAGGCTGCTAAGAGGATTGGCATGCATGCCATCATCCATCAAACAATAATTCTTCTCACTCATCATTCTAGCTGCCTATTAGTCATCACAATAGTCATAACTTCCATTGGTTTGTTGATGCAGCTGATGCACTGGTGTCCACTGGTCTCGCCAAGCTGGGGTATCAGTATGTCAATTTAGGTCTCTCCATCCCATCAACCTTCACTTCTCATTATAAACGTTTTTCAAAACTTATAAATGCTTACTCCTACAATCGTATGCTAATGGATTAATTTTCTCCTTTTATCATTTTTTGTCGCAAATATCAGATGATTGTTGGGCTGAATCAAGCAGGGACTCTCAGGTGATCATGTCTCTTATATTCTTTTATTTGCTTGGATTGTGTTAGGTATCATTCTCTGACAAGTGGATAACTAGTTCTCTAATACCTCCATTGTACCCAGGGGTGTTTGACAAGTGTTAGCCTTTGCTGGCTGACTCCCCTTATTTTCCGTAGCCCATAGCACAGAAAGTGTGACAAAAAAGATAGCCTTTTGCTACAACCGGCTGATCATCTTTTTTCTTCACTTTAACACATACAAGTTTTCAAAAGCACAAGAAGACGGATGTTTGGTGTTAGCTTGTGTTTCTTCATCCCCAACAGTTAGAAGTGCTAAAAAAAGACCCTTGTCATTATTAGTTTTGGATCATCGCTTTTTTTCTTATTCTTTATTTTTTAAGTTGCTTTTTGGAAATAAAACTGTGATACCTTGAAGCTCTTTGTATTTTTACTATTATCATGGTAGGAGGGCCAAGCCTGCTCTGGTTTCCTCCAGCCTACCATTTCCCACTTGGTTGGCACATGTGAACTGCTACTGTCTCAACAACAGTTGAAGCTTTAACTGTGTCCTAAACCTTAGATGGAGAGGAAAAATACTTATTCCTTGCATTCAGTGCTGTAAATAAAATTTATCTTACAAAGAAGTTCTGTATAATCCCATGTCATAACTGGCACGCAACAGAGGATATTTTATCTATAGTGTTTAAGGATCAGCCAATTAGGAGTATGGTTTCTTGTGTTTAGAATTGCAAGAGCCTAATATTTTTGGTATGGCATATTTGTAATGCATAGCAAAAGTTGGGAACCAGGAAGGAGTCTGTGACTACTTGTATGAATAGATGATTGAATCGTCTATACAGCATAACTTGCCTTTTGGGATGTGTTTTGTGTAGCATTTTAACTAAAATAGGAAAGGGATTTTAAGTTAGCTATGACAAATCATGAAGTTGCTAAATTAAGCTATATGAGGTTATGGATCATGAATTTTGGTACTTATGGATTTGTCTGTATGTTTAATCTCTTCTAAGCTATAATTGATTCTTCCTGAATTTCCTATACTAAGTGCTACTCTATGAGTACCTTACAGGGTAATTTGGCTGCCAAGTCATCAACATTCCCCTCAGGCATGAAGGCTCTTGCAGATTATGTCCACGCAAAGGGATTGAAGCTTGGAATTTACAGCGATGCAGGGTAATGATGTTTGAGTAAAATTTAACAAGTATTTAAAATGATGGAACATTTTACATCTCAGAATAAGTTGTGATTATTATGCCATTTTCTATGATAATGTTGTTGTTACTAGATGTGGCAACTTGGAACAGATTTTACAAAGTTGGTCTGTTAGCAAGAACTGATATCTTGCACAAGAGTATTCAGATTAATTTAAAGAGAGATCATGACATTATTTTGATTAAGAGAAATGGATATTTTGGAACATTAATAGTTTCAGGGATTGTTTCCTAGTAGGCATTTCAAGTATTACTGATTTTTAAATTCTTCCAGCTTCAACAACACACAACTCCACCTGACATCAATACAAAGCTAATATATTTTAAAATAGTGATTTTCTGGACATTGTCCATCATTATAATTGCTTAATCCTGCCATTTTTTTTATACAAGTGTTCTACTAAAGCCTTAGGTCTCATCATCCATCAGTACTTGTATGCTGAAGCTCTACCTTTAGTTAAATGCTTTTCTATTTTAGAGATATGAATTTTAAACCATGTCTTTCATTTCAGATTTTATACATGTAGCAAACAGATGCCTGGGTCACTTGGACATGAAGATCAAGATGCAAAAACCTTCGCCTCTTGGGTATGTTTAATTTGTTAAGAGTCGACATTTATGAACTTATCCACTCATATATGGAGTAATATTTAGCGAAATATAAACCATTGATTCTACAAGTTGGTAAATTGGTATGTCTTGACAGATGATTTTTCTAATTTTATTTTCAGGAAATTGACTATTTGAAATATGATAATTGTTACAATGATGGCAGTAGCCCAAAGGACAGGTAATTATCTAATCCTTATTCATAAATTAGTTGGCTATATTTTCTCATAAAAAAAAGTTTTCGTTTACATAATTAAACTGCACACATGATTTAATTAGTCATAGAATTTGTGAATCATTTTCTTAATTGTTTCATGACTGCACAGATATAATGTAATGAGCAAAGCTCTTCTGAATTCTGGAAGAACCATTTTCTTCTCTCTATGTGAATGGTGAGTTTCTTGCTCCCAATTCAGTTGTAAAATTTCAGTTAAAGAAAGCAGACAGAGCAACTTTATTTTCCTTTCTGGAAAAATACAATGAAAATTGAGGTAACCATGTTTATAAGCTCTTTACATATGCAGTTTAATTTGTATAGATTAGTCACTAGTTCATCAAAATATTATGGAAATTCTAATCATATGTTCTTACTGTTAGCCGTTAAAAGATTAGAAAATGATTAGAATATCACCCTTGCTGATACATGGATTATCTCTAGTGAAACTTTAATCTTTGAATTAGAATTAACTCATAATTTATGACATGAAAAACATGAAAAACACCATAGCCTGAGGGTATCAGCTGGCTTGGTTGATGAAGGCTCTTGGTGTTGATGCAAGGGATCTGGGTTCCACTCCCTCATCCACCACATTTCAATCAACTCAATAAATCATTGATGCACATCCCCTTTCTTCTTCTCAGAGGAAGAATAGAAAAGGCACTATGGGATAGTCTGAACCTCATAATCTGGCACTGCCTAGAAAATTCACTCATGCTCCCTTTCCAGATTGATAAGTCTCCATCATGATGGTACCACTTGCTATTTTCTTCTATGAGCCTTTTTAAATTAATCAATCAATGCCTCTGTTACAATTTTTTTTTTTCCAATTTTGGTCTAGATAATAATAATCTCATTTAGATGATCTCACTGAATCTTGATGCAATACCATTTTTCAATAAACAAAATTCAGTTCTATGCTTTTTTAGGCCCTTGCCAGTTATATTTTGGGATTTCACTTGCCTTCTCTTGCTTGTGACATTCTTCCTCTTACATCTTTATGAATATTTGGAGGTCACAACTTTCTCCAGAATTAAACTCCAAAAGGTTGGAATCTAAGGATAGTTTCATCTCGTCAGAGCTCATTGGCATACCTTAAACAATTCTTCTTGCATTATAAAATGATGAATAAGCTGCACTACAAGACCAGAGCCTAGATGGTTAATTTTTCCTAGTGCTTTATTCTCATATAAATAGTAATAAAAGATTACTATTTGATTTAAGCTGAACAAAGGAAAAAAAAAAAACTACAGGGGACAAGAGGACCCGGCGACCTGGGCACGTGGTGTAGGAAATAGTTGGAGGACAACAGGAGATATTGAAGACAAATGGGACAGGTAGAAGCAGTTGATTTATATAAGCCCTTTTTATTGTAACATAATTTTTTTCTAATCTGATTTGGAAACTGATGTTTCCTATGTTATTAGTATGGCAGCTCGCGCCGATGAGAATGACCAATGGGCAGGTTATGCAGCACCTGGTGGATGGAATGGTAGCTTCTCACAAACTTTTGGAATTTTTCATGTTGCTTTCGATCACAATTATTTTATTAGTTGTTTTTATTTGACTTTATTCTGAGTATAATTTCAATGCATTTCTCCTATGAATGATACATTCAGATCCTGACATGCTTGAAGTTGGAAATGGTGGAATGACAACAGAGGAGTACCGCTCACATTTCAGCATATGGGCATTAATTAAGGTATGCAAGGAAAGCCAAGAGTTTCATGTTTTGTTTACGAAGTCCTTCTTTTTTTTTTCTTATTTTCATATAAGCGACGTATTTATTTATTCTTGAGCCACATTACCTTGCATGTCTTTAGGCTCCTCTTTTGATTGGGTGTGATGTCCGTGCAATGAGTGATGAGACTAAGGAGATACTGAGCAACGATGAGGTCATTGCAGTCAATCAAGGTAGACATCAAATGAACATTTTCTCACAATTCCTATTAAAAATGTACATGATTAATATCACATTAGATGGCATTAGATGAGTATTACATTGTGATTATTTTCATATGAACAGATAAGCTTGGAGTGCAAGGGAAGAAGGTAAAATCAGATGGCACTGCGGAGGTATGGCTTTTTAATCCTCTTTTATCAAAATAATGTTAATCTTCAGATTTGAGCAACCAGTAGGTAGTCAGTCACCTATATTAAACAGTAGATTATTTATATAAGATTCATAAAATTTTCCAATACTATATGCAAAGCTTTTCTTTTCTTTTCTTCTTTTTAACTTTTCAGAACAATCCAAACTTATCTTCTGTCCTCCAGACTATAATTATAGCTTCTTTGATAGGAAGATGCAAAATTACATCTTATGATTTGAGGGGGCAACTAGAGGCACCTCAAATGCCAATTGTACTGTTGGCTATCTACTTCTGAAATCCATGGATGGCACAATGCATGACTAATATTCAAATTTTCAAAGCTTGCGTATTGAATTGGTTTTAGATGCAGGCTTGCTTGAATTACATGTCTCAACAGTTCTCACTGACAAGAGAATTGAAGCTAAATGTTGATCAACACTGCACTTATAAATGTAGGTTTGGGCTGGTCCACTTAGTGGTGGCAGGATAGCTGTGGTCCTATTGAACCGAGGATCATCACAGACATCTATCACTGCAAATTGGTCGGATATTGGACTTGATCCATCAGCTGTAGTTGATGCTCGTGATCTTTGGAAAGTAAGTTTTCGAAGCAATATTGTCTTTTTTACTTGCTTTCTCTCTCAAGTGTCAAGTGTCCATGACTTGTTATCTATGTTAGAATCTGCTAGGATTCCAGATAACTTTGACATTCCACCATAAAATATATGATCTTACATTCCTTGGATGACTTTTTCCCTCCTTTCAGAGATCAACCACACCGTCTGTTAAAGGAAAGATTACTGCTACAGTGGATGCTCATTGTTGCAAGATGTTTACCTTGACACCAAAGTGATGCTCATCAATGCCAGATGTAGAATAAATGATAGAAGACATCATAGGTTTTAATTTGAGCACACCCAAATAGCAGTTGTGCTACTCTAATGTCAACTGTATGTCAACTGTACCTACTTTTCAAGATGTCATGCTACTGAATTATGTTAAAATGTAAAATAAAAGAGCTTCTATGCTCCTGTTTGGCATCAGGTTCAATGTGAGGCACCTTTGTTCTTCTTCCCATTTGTTCTTTTTGTGTTATGTCTTCACTTTGACTCACAAACGGTGTATGCTATCTGTGCTTTTTGAAGGGAAAGATGGGAAATCATCAAATAAAAAAGAGAGAGAAAGAAAGGTGGAGAAAACCTTAACAAAGCTTGAAATCCTATAAGACATGGATTAAGAGGAGACGTAGAATATGCTACCTTCTATGTTCTCAAGAATATGATGATGGCCATTATAGGGGTCATTTATATCACTAAATTCTAACATTGTGCCAGAGATTTGCCAACCCTCACTTAATGAATTATGTGAATGGTCTGGCGAGGTCTAATTGGGTGGATATGGGTGGACCCAAAGAACCTATGGTTGATCTTGTCAATTAGCTATGCTAGAGTAGTTAAAAGTATCAGAAATTATTTAAGTAATTCAAAATTTTAAAACTCTAATTATATAAAAATTCTAAATTTAAGTAATATAAAATTATAGAATTCTTAATGGATAAATATTATTTTTTATCTTTCCTTATATCTCTCTCCTTTTTTATTAAATGCAGACATGATTCTAAATATCTTACACAATATCATAAAGAGGCATGTTATTTTATAATTTATTTTAATGATGAATAGGTGCAGCATCTTATTATCAGCACATTAGATGTTACAAGATACTATAAATATTTTTTAACCAAGAGATGTGATGTATTCCTATATAAGATACCATAAAGATTATTTACAAAGAGAAGCAATGCACTTATTGAACTAATTTGATAAAATGATGCATCTCAATAAATCTGATCAAATAAATTAAATTCGAAGCATTCAACTCTTGGCGGCTAGATAGATAAGTTAATATATGTATTCAATCAGAAGATGCCTAAACATCAATTCATGTATGCCCTTTATATCTATATTAGAGGATTAGATCATTGTTCCCAACAATTCAAAGCAATCCAAAAATCGATCTACACATTAAGAGCTACTAACCATTTGATATTAAATTGGCTTGAGTGTGCCTTTTGAGCATTCAAGAAAAGATAATTAAGTCTATATAAAGAGAGATTTTTTATTTTGTTAGTTTTATTCGCATATGAATTTAGCTAGTTTGAGTTTGCTTGATTCTTTCTGTTAAAATTTACTTTAAGGAGAATTTGCAGTAGTTCATTGCATCTTAGAAATAGATTGCCACCAATTATTTAATCCAAAGGAAACGTCATCCATAACGTGCTTCAAACAGGGTAACATTATTTATTTTTAAAAAATTTTAGTGAGCACATAGGAAATTTGTAAAGGAAGAGACCATGATACTTCCATTAATCAAGAACTAAAACAATTGTGGCTTGATCTTGGGCATTGGATCTTAAGAAAATTTAGTTCAAATTACAAAAATAATAGATCCTAGCAAAACTTTTAATCTTGGGACAAGCAGGGGCTGAATGCTATTTGAATGAATGGGGTTTGGGTTTCATAATCCAAGACCCAGATATTATGGGTTCAAGTTTAAATTTTATTTACGTAAGAGTTTATGCTAGCGATGCAAATCTTGAATAGTTATATAAGATTAAGGAAACTAATTAGTACCTTCTGGCTGATCCTTTTAGGTGAAATCTTAGGTTATTAAATATAGTACCAAAGTAAATCCAATCGATGATCAAAAGAAAAGAATAATAAAACAAAACATGAAGGTGGTACCAAATTGAACCTGGCCCAAAGCCTTTAAATGCTAATTTGTACCATCCTAATTCCAAATGACTAAAGCATTTAGTTGGTAGCTAAGTTGCTCTTATATAACCTCAACATTCTAGCTTATTGTAATATGTAAGCATCGTACCTAACAAAATCATGGAAATAACAAAACAGTGTGAAAATTTGGATGGTAACATCATGCATAATTTTCTAAAATGTAAGATAGAATGCATGGATTTTTTAAACATAATATTTTTTAAAACTATTTCTCAAATTTAGTACTTTTCAAACTATTTATAAAATTATAATGTTTTTGCTAACAAAATAGCCACGTCAGTCGGGTGTGCTATGCTGATGAAAATTATTTATTGAATAGATAATTTCAAACTAGATAATTTTATTTTTATATTTTTTATAAAATTTAAAGAAGTTGGCAAATGGATTACTGTTTCTTAGAACATTTGGAAAAAAAAAAATTGAAATAATTTGTTTTGCCAATTCCTCAAAAAAAGAAAAATAAATATTAAAATCTTGTGTTGAGAAGTTATTTTCAATTTTTTTTTTTTGAAAATTAAAGTGAAGCCAAACGATTACCACTTCACTTTAATATTTATTAGAAAAAATAAACAGTGAAAAACTATCAATAATGTTTTTAATTTATTTTCTTGAAAATTTAAAGTAAAGTCTGATAGATGGTCCACTAACTTCACTTTGAGTGTTCGTTTGGGGTAAACATTTTTATGTAAATTTTTGAGTAAATTAATTAATACCTAAAATTTTTATAATGCAATAAATTATTTTTAAGAATCTTATTTGCACTTAATTTTATCGATAAAAGATTAAATAGGGAAGAAGTGTTAATATTTATTCTCATAAATTTTTGATTCTTAGAAACCAGAGGTTTGTATCTCATCATTCTTCTTGATATGGGCAGTATATATACAGATTATATGAGAATAAAAGAAGAAACTACTAAGAAAAAAGAAACAAATTAAACTTGAGTAACTGACATTAAAATCCCTTGATTTTCTTCCTTGACTTTCTCAACTTGATTGTATATCCTTATCAAAGTAACTGCCAAATAATTCAAACGTGAAAATCCCTTGATTTCCTTCTTTGACTTTCTCAACTTGATTGTATATCCTTATGTGAAAATCCCTTGATTTCCTCCCTTGACTTTCTCAACTTGATTGTATATCCTTATTATGCCCTCGCAAGATGGACGGCCGTGGAGCAAGTCCAATCTTGACCTTGAGAGAGTCAAACTGAGAACGAGCAAGAGGTTTGGTAAGAGCGTCGGCAAGTTAATTAGCTGCAGAGATGTGTGACACTCGAAGTAAACCATTTTGAACTTGTTCTCGGATAAAGTGATAGTAGAGAGCGACATGTTTCATGCGCGAGTGGAAGACCGGATTGGAACAAAGATTTGTTGCACCAACATTATCACAATAAATAACTGGTTGTTGGGGGAGAGTGACACCCAGTTCTGTAAGGAGAGAGCAAATCCATCGAATTTCAGCAGCTGTAGAGGCCACCAATCGGTACTCAGCCTCAGTGGAAGAGCGAGCCACAGTACGATGTTTCTTGGAGCTCCAAGAAATAGGATTGTGACCCAGATAGACTATGTAAGCACTAGTGGAGGTGAAATCATCTTTGTTACCTGCCCAATCAGCATCTGAAAAGGCATGAAGTGCTAGTGGGAGGTCCGACGGAGTGTGATGCCGTGCTCTAAGGTGCCATAGAGATACCGCAGTAGACGCTTGACCGCATTCCATTGGTCACTGGTTGGTTAATGCATAAACTGAGAGAGTTTGTTCACCGTATAGGCAACGTCGGGCCAAGTGAGTGAGAGATATTGGAGACTCCCAACAATTGTTCGATATGCGGTCGGATCAGATAGTGGGGTCCCAGATTGTAAAGTGAGAGTTGGGCTAGTTGCTAGTGGTGTAGGAGCAGGCTTGGCTTCAGTCATGTGAGTTCTAGTAAGGAGATTAGCAATGTATTTGCGTTGACTGAGGAAAAGACCATTGTTGTGGGAGGTGACTTCCACTCCAAGGAAGTATGTCAGGGGGCCAAGATCCTTGAGAGAGAAGCGCTGAGAGAGTTGCTGAATGAAGGCCTGTGTAGCTTCGGTATTATGCCCAGTGATGATGATATCGTCGACATAGACTAGAAGATAAAGAATGGTGCAACGATTGTTGAAGATGAATAAGGAGGTGTCAGCAACTGAATTGGTGAAGCCATATTGGAGAAGAAATTGGCGCAACTCATGGTACCAAGCACGGGGAGCTTGCTTGAGACCATAAATAGCCTTGTGTAGCTTGCAGACGTGATGAGGAAGATCACGATCAATGAAGCCCGGAGGTTGAGACATAAACACATCCTCAGTGAGAGTTCCCTAAAGGAAGGCATTGTTGATATCAAGTTGTCCGAGTGACCAACCCTGACTAACCGCAAGGCTGAGAACAAGACGAAGTGTGGTAGGTTTGATGACTGGACTGAAGGTTTCAGAGTAGTCAACTCCAGGGCATTGGTGGAAGCCTTTAGCAACCAATCGAGCTTTGTACCTATCAATAGAGCCATTAGGTAGATATTTGGTGCAAAATATCCACTTACAACCAACCAAATTTTGTGTGGGATGAAATGGCACTAGTTCCCATGTCCTATTACGAATTAAAGCATCAAACTCTTCAGACATAGCTTGGCACCACTTAAGGTCCTTGAGGGCTTGGGTAACAGTGGTGGTTCAAGGGTAGATGGTTGGAGTTGGGCAGTAAGGTTAAGCTTTTGAATTGGTTTATGGATGTTGTGTTTGGAGCGAGTGACTATAACACGAGGCAAGGCTAAGGGGTCGGGAGGTTGATTAGGTTCATTGTGAGGAGGCGATGATGGTGGGTCACTAGCAAGGTCGCGCTCGATTTTACTAGAATGATTGGCGGGCTGGTGTAGGTAGATTCTGTGGGGGAGCAGAGCCGGCATTCAAGGATGGTGTAGCCATGACTGGTAAAGTCATAGAGCACCACTCAGAAATGGAGGATGGAGTGGCACAAGGAAGAGAAGTTTGAGAAGTGGCAAAAGAAAAATGGACTCAACAAAGCGAACATGTCGAGAAGTGTATAGACGAGCAGGATGTGTCAAGACAGAGATAGCACTTTGAGTGGGGGAATACCCGACAAAGATGCAAGGTTTGGAGCGAGACTCAAGTTTGTGGGAAGTGTATGGGCGAAGCCAAGGATAGCAGAGACATCAAAAACTTCAAAGTTTGGAGTAGTTGGGAGATGTTCCAAAGAGTTTAAGATATGGTGAAAGGTTGTTTAAAGTTGGTGTAGGAAGGCGATTGATGAGGTAGACAGCAGTAGAAAAGGCAAAAGGCCAATATGATAGAGGCATAGATGCATGGGTAAGGAGAGAAAGACCCGTTTCGACAATGTGACGATGACGACGTTCAGAGTACCCATTATGTTCAGGAGTGTGAGGTGGAGAAGTAAGATGGGAGACCCCATTGATAGTTAAGAATGAAGAGAGAGCTTGATATTCCCCCCCATTGTCAGAATAGAGAATTATGATTGACGGTTAAAGAATTTTTCGACGAGAGCCATGAAGCGCACAAAGACATCATGTGTGTCAGATTTGCATTTGAGGGGATAAAGCCAGATATATTTGGTAAAATGGTCAACAAAGATAACATAGTATTTGAAGTTATCAACAGAGTAGACTGTGATGTCCATATATCAGTAAATATAACTTCGAAGTGGTGAAGAAGTGGAGAGAGTAGAAGGAGAGAATGGTAATTATGACTTTTATTGCATTGACATGAATTACAATTAAAATTGAAATTGAAGGATGAGAGACATCTAAATTAAATGAAGATATAATATTTTTGAAGATTGACAAAGAAGGATGACCTAGCCTATGATGCCACTCGGACAAAGTGGTTTTTGTTGACCCATTTATTGATTTTGATGATTAATAAAGGAATTGAGTATATTTATTAAGTTACTGATGAATTTAACAAGTGTTTCAGGGCTTAAAAATATTTGTTTAATCAAAAGGCATTTAGAAACATATTTGAATCAAGTGCCAAAGGTAAGTTTCAAATTCAGAACCTGGAGTCGACACCTAGAAAGCCTGGAGCCGACCCCATGGCCAATCAAATATCTTTCTGATTTTTTGATACGGTCCGGAGCCGACACCCAGAGTTTCGGAGCCGATACCTAGAGTTTCGGAGTCGACACTTACAGTGTCTAGAGCCGACTCCAACATGGAGACAGAATGAGTGATTTTGACTACCTTGGAGCCGACACTTACAGTCTTTCGGAGCCGACACCTGACCATGGCGAGCCGACACTTAACTTTTTCGGAGCCGACTCCTCGACGAACTCAAAACTTTCTATTTTTGGATACACGACTTGGAGCCGACACCTGAAAAGTTGGAGCCGACTCCAACCTGTCAGAAACAGATTTTTAAAATGCCAGATTAGCTCAAACTGTAATATTTCCTTCTCATCTAACTTCTAACGGATATATTTTGTTTGGAAAAACTTTCCAGGTACATTCCAACGGCTAGTTTTCTCACCAAAATAGATTAAAGAAATTCTATAAAAGGGGGAGAACGCCCGTTTGAAAAAGAAGAACGAAAAAAAAAAAAAAAATAAAAATCCGTGAAGTCTTGAGCCTGAAATCAAAGAGAAAAGAGTTCAAACTCAAATCCTTCCGCTCCAAAAAGCTCAAAGAGAAATCCAAGGCATTCATATTGAAAATCGGAGGATTTCCAACATAGAAGAAAAGCTCTGTTTTTCTACGTTTTCCCAACTTCTCATCTACAATATTTGCAACGAATCAAAGCTGAGGCATGATTCAACATCTCCAAAGAGAAGAGAAAAGAAGAAAAGAAGAAAAGCTCAAATCCAATCATCTCCAAAATAGACTTTTCTAACCTTGCTTATTCATTTTGAATATTCGCTCATTTGAGGAGCTTTGTATTGTTGAAATACATTATTCTTTCTTGTTTTTACTAGTTTAATCAGGGGGATTAAATTAGTAGAGGTAGTATACCTCGGGTCAAGCTAGATTAGCTTGTGTTTTGGGTTTTGTGCTGGTGAGCCCGAAAAACCAGTTGGGTTCGTTGTGATCCCTGGAAAACAACAAGTTTGAGTTGTGAGCTTGCAAAACAACTCTGTAATCTAGTTGATTATAGTGTGGACCCAAGTGGATCTTGGGAGTGGACGTAGGTGTTGGATATACCGAACCACTATAAAACCTTTGTGTTTTGCCGTGCTTTGATTATCTCTTTCTCTATCTCTTTGGTTGTGTTTAATATTCGCATTGCATTTAATTTCATCTATCTCCAAGCACATAGTTTTTAAAAGGTTAAAATTTTTTAAAGAACCCAATTCACCCCCCCTCTTGGGTTGCCATCTGGGCCAACAATTGGTATCAGAGCAAGTGCTCATTTAAATTTGATCCAACGATCAAGAGCTAAAGATCCAAATGGCAGCTCAAGCTGGATCTTCATTTGCTGAAGGTCATTCTACAAATAGACCTCCTTTATTTAATGGTTCCAACTATTCATATTGGAAAGCAAGAATGAGAATATTCATTCAAGCTTCAGATTATGAATTGTGGAGTGTCAAAATTAATGGACCTAGCACACCCACACACGTAGTTGATGGTTCTATTGTTCCTAAGCCCGAAAGGGATTGGAATGAGAATGATAGGAAAATGGCGCAGCTCAATGCTAAAGTCCATGAATGTTTTATATTGTTCATTAGATGCTAACGAATTTAATCATATCTCTACATGTAATTCCGCAAAAGAGATATGGGATAGATTAGAGGTTACCCATGAGGGTACAAATCAAGTTAAAGAATCTAAGATAAATATTCTTGTTCATAAGTATGAATTATTTAGCATGGAACAAACTGAAAGTATAGCATGCATGTATACTAGATTCACTGACATTGTAAATGGTCTGAAAAGTAAGACTTATACTAATTCTGAACTTGTTCGCAAAATTCTTAGGTCACTTCCAAGATCGTGGGAAGCGAAGGTGACACCATCCAAGAAGCCAAGGACCTCAACACTTACCTTTGGAGGAGCTACTTGGATCTCTAATGACTCATGAGTTAACCATGAAGCAGCACATAGAGGAAGAAGTTAAAAAGAAGAAGACTATAGCTCTTAAGGCTGCAGAAAGTGAGAAGAGCTGCAGTGATAATGATGAATGATGATGAGACAGCTCTTCTTGCTAGAAAGTTCAAAAAATTCATGAGAAGAAACCCTTCATAAGAAGAAAATCTGGAATTAAGATGGAAGGAGAAAAAGAAAAAGAAAGGAGAAGGACAAAGACAAAGAGAAAGACCCCCTAATTTGCTATGAGTGTAAGAAACCGGGGCACTTTAGATATGATTGTCCTCAACTAAAGAAAGCCTACAAGAAGAAGAAGAAAGCCTATGTTGCAACCTGGAGTGACAGCGATGAATCCTCTTCAGAGGAAGATCAAAAAGAAGTTGCAAACATTTGCTTTATGGCGAACGACGACAATGAGGTAAGTTCTGAAAACCCTTGTGATGATTTTGCATTTGATGAATTGTTTGAAGCTTTTAATGAACTAGTTGATGATTTTAAAGCTTTGAAAAAGAAATACAAGTTTTTGAAAAATGATAATCAATTCTCATCAAAGAAAAGGATAATCTTACTAATGAGATTAGATGCTGAAATCTGAAAATAAATTTGACAAAAGAAAAAGAATCAATTTCCAATGAAAATGATAATTAAAGAAGGAAGTTGATAAATATAAGAATATTGTTGATAAATTCACTATAGTTCTGAAAAACTTAATTATTATTGAGTAATCAAAGAGCTATATTTGATAAGGCTGGATTAGGATATAGACCTAACATAAAACAAAAATTTGTCAAAAACTTTTTTAGAAAGAACAAAATAAAGATATGTTACATGTCATTATGTAACAAGAAAGGCCATAAATCCTATGAATGTAATGCAAGAAACAGTAACAAAAATTTAAATAGTAAAGGAAAGAAAATATGGGTTCCCAAAGGAACAATCTTTTATGCTACTAACCATGAAGGACCCAAGAAGGCTTGGGTACCTAAATATAAGACTTGATTATTTTTGCAGGAGTGTCTTGCGGCCAAAAGATCAAAGCGAAAGTGGTATCTCGATAGTGGCTGCTCAAGACACATGACGGGTGACAAGGATCAATTCATCACCCTTGAAAGCAAAAGAGGAGGAGTTGTTACGTTTGGTGACAATGGCAAAGGCCAAATCATGGGGTTTGGTAATATTCAATAACTCCCTCCACATATATTGAAAATGTTTTATATGTCAATGGTTTAAAACATAATTTAATTAGTATTAGTCAATTATGTGATAAAGGTTTTAAAGTATCATTTGAAGCATCTGTCTGCACTGTTTCTAATCCCATTGATAATAGCATTGTTTTTATTGGAAATAGAAATGGCAATGTATACTTGATTGATTTAGACAATTTGTCTACTAGTAATCATTGCTTAGTTGCTAATAATGCTAATATGAATGAGATTGGTTGGTTATGGCATCGTAGATTAGGTCATGCAAGCACACACCTAATTTCAAAATTAATTAAGAATGGATTTAGTAAAAGGTCTTCCACAACTAGATTTTGAAAATAACAAAATTTGCGATGCATGTCAATTTGGAAAACAAACTAGAAACTCTTTCAAAACTAAAAATATTGTTTCCACTTCTAGGCCACTTGAACTACTTCACATGGATCTTTTTGGACCTACTAGAACCACAAGTCTAGGAGGAAAGAAATATGGTCTTGTGATTGTAGATGATTATTCTAGATACACTTGGGTATTGTTTTTAGCTCATAAAGATGAGACCTTTCCATTATTTTTGAAATTCTTCAAGAAGGTCACAAATGAGAAAAACAACACCATAGTGTCTCTTAGAAGTGATCATGGCACTGAATTTGAAAATCATTTATTTGAAAACTTTTGCATAGAAAATGGCATTCATCATAATTTTTCAGCACCTAGAACACCACAACAAAATGGAGTAGTTGAAAGAAAAAATAGAACTTTAGAAGACATGGCCCGTACCATGCTATGTGAAAGCAACCTACCAAAATACTTTTGGGCGGAAGCTATAAACACGGCATGTTACATTCTTAATAGAGCTTTAATTAGGCCAATCATTAAGAAAACTCCTTATGAACTATGGAACAATAGAAAACCAAACATAAGTTACTTTCATGCATTTGGTTGTAAATGTTTCATTCATAATAATGGTAAAGATAATCTAGGAAAATTTGATGCAAAATCTGATGAAGGCATTTTCTTAGGATATTCAACATCTAGTAAAGCCTATAGAGTGTTTAACAAGAGAAACTTAATTGTAGAAGAATCTATTCATGTAATTTTTGATGAATCTTTAGCATCGAGTTCAGAAAAGATTGATGATGAGGAAGATACAAACATTTAGAAAGAGACATTGAAAAATTGAATATAGATGTATCTTCAGATCATGAACAAGAAGCTAAAGATGATGATTCTCCTAGTGTTGATGTTGTTGATGCAAATCATAATGATGTAGATCTTCCTAGAGATTGGAGATATGCCTATGGTCATCCAAAAGAATTAATTATAGGTGATCCATCTCAAGGAGTAAGAACTAGATCATCAATGAGAAACATCAATAATCATCTTGCATTTGTATCTCAAATTGAACCTAAAACTATTGAAGAGGCTGAAAAAGATAATAATTGGATGTTAGCTATGCAAGAAGAATTAAATCAATTTACTAGAAATAATGTCTGGACTCTTGTAGATAGACCTAAAGATCATTCTGTTATAGGATCAAAATGGGTATTTAGAAATAAATTAGATGAAAATGGCATAGTAATTAGAAACAAAGCTAGATTAGTCGCAAAATATAATCAAGAAGAAGGAATTGATTTTGATGAAACTTTTGCACCTGTAGCTAGATTAGAAGCAATTAGATTATTACTCGCATTTGCATGTCATATGCATATCAATTTATTTCAAATGGATGTTAAAAGTGCATTTTTAAATGGATTTATAAATGAGGAAGTTTTTGTTGAACAACCACCTGGTTTTGAAGATCATGAATTTCCAAATCATGTTTTTAAATTGCACAAAGCACTATATGGTTTAAAACAAGCACCTAGAGCTTGGTATGAAAGATTAAGTAAATTTTAATTGAAAATGATTTTACAAGAGGAAATGTTGATAAAACACTATTTTTGAAAAGAAAAGACAAGGATTTATTAGTAGTACAAATATATGTTGATGATATTGTATTCGGTGCTACTAACAATCTTTTGTGTCAAGAATTTGCTAAGTTAATGCAGGGTGAATTCGAAATGAGCATGATGGGAGAACTCAATTTCTTCCTAGGACTTCAAATCAAGCAAAGCAAAGAGGGAATTTTCATCAATCAAGCAAAATACACAAAAGAACTTCTCAAGAAGTTTGGAATGGAGTCAATCAAACCACTTGGAACACCTATGAGTCCTTCATGCAAATTGGACAAAGATGAAGATGGTAAGAAAGTAGATCAAAAATATTATAGAGGTATGATCGGATCTCTTCTTTACTTAACAGCTAGTAGACCAGATATCATGTTTGCTGTTTGTCTATGTGCTAGATTTCAATCTGAACCTAAAGAATCTCACTTAATTGCTGTAAAAGAATCTTAAGATATTTAAGTGGAACTAAAAATGTAGGTTTATGGTATTCTAGAGACTCAACATTAAACTTGATTGCATATTCTGATTCTGACTATGCTGGATGTAAATTAGATAGAAAAAGCACAAGTGGTGCATGTCAATTTTTAGGAAGTAACTTAATCTCTTGGTTTAGCAAAAAGCAAAATTCGGTTGCATTATCAACTGCTGAAGCAGAATATGTTGCAGCTGGAAGTTGCTGTGCTCAAATCCTTTGGATTAAGAGACAACTTGAAGATTATGGCATAACACTTGATAAAACTCCAATTAGATGTGATAACACAAGTGCAATTAATTTAACTAAAAATCCAATTCAACATTCAAGAACAAAACACATTGAAATTAGATATCACTTTATAAGAGAACATGTAGCTAATAATGAAATTTGTCTTGATTATGTTAATACTGAAGAACAATTAGCTGATATATTTACAAAACCCTTGAGTGAAGAGAGATTTTGTTATCTTAGAGGTGAATTAGGGATTTGTGACCCTTTGGAATGATTTTGAAACTCTAAGGAATGACTATCTAGATTTCTATTAATTTCTTGATATTCCTTTCATAATTTTAAGGACAAATTATCTAGTCATCTGAGCAATTTGATTCTCATACTCCAAAGATTTTTTCAAAATTTTATTGAACCTATTTTGACAAGTTTCAGATGTTTGAATCTCAGTTATTTTTCTCTGAAACTGTCAGTGGAGTCGACACCTCAGTTTGAGGAGTCGACACCTTGTCTGTGTCTCTCGGTCCCTGACCTTGGAGCCGACACCCGTATAAGTGGAGCCGACTCCAGTTCGAGCGCTGACTGTGTTAGCGATTTGGAGTCGACACCCGACTTTGCGGGAGTCGACACCTGGGGTCCCAAATCGATTTTATTAGGGCAGAGTCGACACCTCGTCATTTCATCTCTTTCAAATCCTTAACCAAACTCTTCCCAAACTCTCTCAAAGCCTCCCATCTCTAATTCCACTCTATTCAAGCTTTCCTAAGGATCTAATGGCACCTAAGAGGAGAGGATCAGTGATTGGAGCCCGTGAACCGGAAAACTTCCGTGAGGCGACCCGTCCGTGAGCCGTCTCCGAGCGAGGATTCCTCCACTGCTTCGGACAATCCAACCCTTCTTCCCCTCAGGTAGATACCCTAGCAGGGAGAGTAATAACAATGGGTAGAAAGGTTGATTTTGAATTTTTTGAATCCGAGGGCTTTCTATTGGAAATCAAATCAAGGAATTAGGCTGGGATAAAGTTGTTCCTTAGATGTTCCTATATCCTGCCTTGTCAAAGAATTCTACTTCAATTGTCGAGAGGTGATGGTGGAATCGTGAGCTTGTCAGAGGTAAAAGAGTCCATCTCACTTTCAAAAATTAGGAAACCTTTTGAGCATTCCCATCACTGGATTGGCAGCCGATACACAGTGAGAGGTCAGACGCCTTGTCAAGGATGTTAGGGAGAGAGTTACGAATTTGAAGAGGTTAGGGCTAACCAATTGCCCTTGGAATTAGATTGCTTCACAATATTTGCAGTAGAATTTATTTCCTAAAACGGTCGATTTGAGTATGTCTCCGAGCGAGACATTGTTGTGATGGATAGTGTATTGACTGGTCAACCTATAAATTAGCTGCAATGATGATTTTTTATATGGCCGAGGCTGGAGGAAAAGGAGATCGTCCCTACCCTGGCATGGTTCTAACTATGGTTTTCAGGAGCCAAGGAGTTGTGATTTTGGATAATGAACCTTCCAAGAACCTCAGGCATACCGATTACTACAGTTTGGCCACCTTGCATCGGATGGGATTTGTAAGGTCAATGGGCAATGGGAAAGGAAAGGCAATTTGGATGAGAGAGCCCCTGAGCCTAGACCTTCTGCACCTTTTGAGGCTGGACCGTCTGTGAGGGTTCCCTCTCCACAGCCTAGCAGTCTGGTTCCTATTCCTATCCCTGCTCCTGCTCTGCTCATGTTTCTGATCAGCCATCTACTTCATCAGTCAGATTTTCAGACTTTCAATTGGAGCAACTTAAAGGTTTACTTGCTGCTCAGAAAGATGAATTGAAGACTGAGTTTGATAATCATTTTATGAACTTAAAGAGACTCTTACTCATTGGATGATCGCATTAGTAAAATCGAATCACTCTTGGTTCATCTGCGAATCCTTAAGTACTGATCTAAAGAACATATTTGAAGAACTTAAGGATATCTGGAGATTCTGAAACTTACTCAAGATGCAATGCCAAGCTTCAAGATAAAATCATGACTGCTTGCTCTTTTGTTGATAGAAGATTGAAAGAATTTGTAGCAACTCAAAGTGATGGAATGGGAAAGATTTTAGATCATTTGCAAAGAATTATTAGATCCAATCTATGATTTTTATGTAATGATGTAAAGGTTGTTGTTTGTTGTTTCATTTTGAAATCTTAATGTAAAAGTGTTGTTTGATGTATAGTTTGATATTTGTAATCTTGACTTTTAATGCAATGAAATTATCTTTTGATCTATCAATTTTAACATTTACTTAACTTCTCTTAATCTTTTTGTTGATTACAAAAAAGGGGAGAAAGTTATGTCGTATATGCATGATTATTAGTTAAGCATTGATTGGTATTTGATTGATATCAAGCTATTTGGATATGCATAATTTAAATAAGCTTAAGTGAAAATTGATATAACTAAATCCCAAGTATCAAACAAAAGGAAGAACAATTGTTAAATTGAACTTCATAGGGGGAGCTACCTTATTCAGGGGGAGCTTACCTGTGAGGATCACTTATTTGAAAATTTTGATTTAAGAATCTATGCATATACTCAATGTTTTTATAATCATCAAAAAGGGGAGAGATTGTTGACCCAATTATTGATTTTGATGATTAATAAAGGAATTGAGTATATTTATTGTTACTAATGAATTTAACAAGTGTTTCAGGGCTTAAAAATATTTGTTTAATCAAAAGGCATTTAGAAACGTGTTTTGAATCAAGTGCCAAAGGTAAGTTTCAAAATTCAGAACCTGGAGTCGACACCTAGAAAGCCTGGAGCCGACCCCATGGCCAATCAAATATTTCTGATTTTTGATACGGTCCGGAGCCGACACCCAGAGTTTCGGAGCGACACCCAGACGACACTTACAGTGTCTGGAGCCGACTCCGACACGGGGACAGAACGTGATTTTTGACTACCTTGGAGCCGACACTTACAGTCTTTTGGAGCCGACACCTGACCATGGCGAGCCGACACTTAACTTTTTCGGAGCCGACTCCTCGACGAACTCAGAACTTTCTATTTTTGGATACACGACTTGGAGCCGACACCTGAAAAGTTGGAGCCGACTCCAACCTGTCAGAAACGGATTTTTAAAATGCCAGATCAGCTCAAACGGTAATATTTCCTTTCACCTAACTTCTAACGGATATATTTTGTTTGGAAAAACTTTCAGGTACATTCCAACGGCTAGTTTTCTCACCAAAAATGATTAAAGGAATTCTATAAAAGGGGAGAACGCCCGTTTGAAAAAGAAGAACGAAAAATGAAAAAATAAAAATCAAAAATCCATGAAGTCTTGAGCCTGAAATCAAGAGAAAAGAGTTCAAACTCAAATCCTTCCACTCCAAAAAGCTCAAAGAGAAATCCAAGGCGTTCAATTGAAAAATCGGAGGATTCCCAAAAGAAGAAAAGCTCTGTTTTTCTTTTTCCAACTTCTCATCTGCAACATTTGCAACGAATCAAAGCTGAGGCCTGATTCAACATCTCCAAAGAGAAGAGGAAAAGAAGAAAAGAAGAAAAGCTCAAATCCAATCATCTTCAAACAGGCTTTTCTAACCTTGTTATTCATTTTGAATATTTGCTCATTTGAGGAGCTTTGTATTGTTGAAAAACATTATTCTTTCTTGTTTTGCTAGTTCTCAGGGGGATTGAATTAGTGGAGGTAGTATACCTCGGGTCAAGCTAGATTAGCTTGTGTTTAGGGTTTTGTGCTGGTGAGCCCGAGAAAACCAGCTGGGTTCGTTGTGATCCCTGGAAACAACAAGTTTGAGTTGTGATCTTGCAAAACAACTCGGCTGTAATCTAGTTGATTATAGTGTGGACCCAAGTGGATCTTGGGAGTGGACGTAGGTGTTGGATACACCGAACCACTATAAAACCTTTGTGTTTGCCGTGCTTTGATTATCTCTTTCTCTATCTCTTTGGTTGTGTTTAATATTCACATTGCATTTAATTTCATCTATCTCAAGCACATAGTTTTTAAAAGGTTAAATTTTTTTAAAGAACCCAATTCACCCTCCCCTCCCTCTTGGGTTGCTTTCTGGGCCAACAGTTTTGACACTGGAAAAGGCGATTAAAGGTGACTGAGTGGTGGAGAGCGGCCATTCATACACACCATCCTTAGTCCAACCCTGCACAAGGATTGCCCCCGTGCGAAGATCCTTCACATGAAAAGAAGAGGGTAAGAACTCAATGAAAGTATTGTTGGACTTGCAAAATTGAGAAATAGAAATAAGATTAGGTTTCATGATAGGAACACATGAAAGATTAGATAGGGTAAAGGAGTGAGAGGAAGTGGTAATAGAGGTGGAACCAGTGTGAGATATGGGGAGTTCAGAGCCATCGCCGATCATAATTTCATCTGTGCCATCATAAGGACTGTGAAGGTTAAGATTAGTGAGGTTAGTTGTGACATGATGTGAGACACCACTATCAAGTAGCCATGTAGTGTTAGAGGGAATGGTGGTTACAACATTCGCTTGAGCTTGCCTCGGAGACGATGGTTGATATTGTGATGAGGTGCTAGGACGAGGAGGTGGTTGCGCATGCGAAAACTATTGTCGGAAGAGAGGACAGCGGGAGACCATATGACCTTGAGTACTGCACCATTGGCAATGACCAAGGAATGGACGAGCATAGGTATTGGCAAGGACTTGCCAAACTTCATAGGAGGTTTTAGATTGGGTGATGAGAGGAACTAGAGAGGTTGAAAGAGTGCCGACTAGTGCTCCAAATAATAGTTTGTCTGACATAGCCAGTCTGGTATGCAGGGTTAATAGAAAATAACATTGTTGATGGTGATGGTGGGTAGAGGAGCAGGGTGGGACCCATCAATGAATTTTTGTAAATAGTAGCCTATGAGAATGGCTTCCACTTGGGTCTTCCAAGAAAGATAGTTGGTGGGTGTGAGTTTAATGGAGTTATGGATAGTAATCATGGTTAGCGGTTTTGTAGGTTCTTGGGCATTGGCATAGGAATTAGGGGGATGAGAGGCTTGCTGGAGATCAAAGAGCAAACCTGGGACCTATGGGTTATGGGCCCATCATGCTTCCACTGTGCTGCTCTGATACCATAAAAGAGATAATAGGATGAAGAAATATGTATCTCATCATTCTTCTTGATATGGGTATATATATAGATTATATGAGCACAAAAGAAGGAAACTACTAAGAAAAAAGAAACAAATTAAACTGAGTAACTTGCGTTAAAATCCCTTGATTTTACTTTCTCTCAACTTGATTGTATATCCTTATCAAAGTAACTGCCAAATAATTCAAACGTGAAAATCCCTTGATTTCTCAACTTGATTGTATATCCTTATCAGTTACATGAAAATTTATTCCTTCACATTAAACATTTAAAATATTTTAAAAATTATCTATTCTATAAGTAATTTATTAGTTTAAAAAAATTATACATTTTAAATAAAAAAATGGTTTTCTCTGATCAAAATTGTTCATAATTTCACCTCATCAACTTGGTACATTCTACGGTCGATATCTATAATGTCAGTGTTTTTGGCTGATACTCAACTTATTTAAGTCTTCTTTTTTTTTTTAACTATACGAGGTTAGTTATATAATTTAATTTATTTATTTTATTTAGGATTAAGCCGAGACTCAAATAGTTTTCGGCTGGTGTTATTCTTAAATTTCTAAACGACGAAGCGTAGGTCCGATTTCTTGGCCCTCCCTCGCTTATCATCACACGGGGCTTAAGCCGGGCGTTACGCTTGTGAAGGGTAAAAGTGATAGGGTGGCCTGCATGGATCGGACGAAGGAACCAGGCCTAAATGGTTTAAGGGAGCTTCGATTTACACCACAAAAGTTACTCTCCACTCTCCACCCCCTGATTTTTAAAATTTTTTAAATTCTTAAACTACCCTTAAATCCTTTCGTCACTGCAAAAATTCCTCTTCATACCTCCCATCTGAACAAACCTCCTCCCCCCCCCCCCTCTCACATCCCTTCGTTCGGCCTATCAGGGCCGAATAGAAAGCTTCCATTCGGTCTTGATAGATCGAATAAAAGCCTTCTGTTCAGTCTATCAAAGCCAAACAGAGGCCAGACAAACAAAAGGCCTCTGTTCGATCATGTTAGGCCGAATAGAAGCCCTCTGTTAACAAAGGAACAAAAGGAAGCCGAAAGCTAAGGAAGGAAAGTCGATGCTGGGAGGAAGGGGGTTGAAGCGATCAAAGCCGCGAAAGAGGGCAGGGGAGAGCCAGGGGCCAAGAGGGTCTGTGGCAAGGCGTTCGATCGACGATGGCCGCCACATTTGCTCACCATCGCCGCTGTTGCCATTGGTGCCGTGCTGCCATCGCTGCCGATCGAGGAAGGAGAAGGAAAGAGAAGAGAAGGATGTCGATTGATGGGTTAGGGAGAGGATAGAGGTGGGCACTGGCCGTGCCAGGCACAGCACGGCTCAGACCTATTGTGTCTCTAAAATTACCGTGCCATGCCTGGCACGGTCTAGTAACAAACAGGCCGTGCCGGCATGGCACGATAAAAAAATTCAGGCCCGGCACGACTCAGGCACGATCATGCCTAGGCACAGCATGGCTATGCCTAGGCATGGCTGCTGCTTTGCCTAGGCACAGCCTGGGCCATGCCGGCACGGCCCGATGGGCCAGCTCAGGCCCATCATGGGCTGTGCCGTGCCGGGCCAGCGAAAAAATTTTTTCGAGCTTGGCACGGCACGGTTTACTGGTCGTGCCTAGCATGGTCATGTGGGCCTAGGCCATGCTGTACTGTGGGCACACGCCTAGTGCCTACCTCTAGAGAGAGGTGTAGAGAGAAAAAAATTAAGTGGAAGGAATTTAAGGATAGTTTAAGAATTTAATTTTTTAAAAAAATCAGGGGGTGTGAATAGTAATTTTTGCGGTGTAAATAGAAGCTCCCATGCATCTTATCTTAATAATTATTGTTAAAAGAATATTATATGAAAAAAAATCGGAACGGGTGCTTGCTGCTAACTCTTGATACGTGCCTCTTCGACCACCTGGAACTCGGGAGATAGGAAAATACCCCACAGCCCGACAGCCACCACCACCGATGTCAGCTGGAGTCCATCTTCTTCCCATCGTCCCAGCCTCCACCTGCTCTCAGAGACGATATTCATGATATACTATTAAATTAGTTGGTCGCTCCGGCATAGCGGGTCGATGTCGACGGCCGCCTCTCTCCTACTCCTACCAAACTCTTTATTCTCCCCACCGAAACGCCATGGATTCTTCCCCCGTCGTCCCAACTCCAGTATCAGGGTTTGGGTTCCGAGAACTCTCGTCCGCTGCAGCACCGCCGGCGGCAAGAAGACGGCGGCCTCCCGCTCCGACATGGAATCCCCGGCCGTCGACTGCGTCGGCACTGGCGCCGACGTCGAGTGCTTCGCCGTGGAGCCCTCCTCCGAGGCCGAGCAGCTGCTGCCGCCTCCGGCGAAGAAGAGCCCGGCGGCAAGCTTCGAGATTGGGGAGGGAAAATTGGGGAGGGTTCCGACGTGGGGTTGGTTCAGAAGGCCTTGGACTGGGCGCTCCTGGTGTCGCCCTTCTTCTTCTGGGGCACGGCCATGGTCGCCATGAAGGAGGTGATCCCCAAGACGGGCCCTTTCTTCGTCTCGGCCTTCCGGATGATCCCAGCAGGTGCTCTTTTGATTGGTTTCGCGGCGGTGAGGGGAAGGAAGCAGCCGAATGGGGCCCTTGCGTGGCTCTCCATCGTCTTGTTTGGGGTCGTGGATGCTGCTTGCTTTCAGGTGCGCAGGTTCACAAAATTATTGCTGCTGAATTATTAAAAAGATAAAGTAAGCAGTAAGAAAGTGTATTGGCTTTTTCCTTTTCTCGTTTCTTTCTTTTTCCCTCTTTTTTTTTTTTTTTTTTTTTTGACTTTTTCATGTTTTGTGGTTTTGATGGTAATAGTGAACTCTCTGTTTCTGTGAAGGGATTTCTGGCTGAGGGTCTGTGTCACGTCTCAGATCCAAAATTTTGAGCTAGGGTGACAACCCGCCGCGTGCCGGGCACGCAAGGCGTCCCGAAATATAACACTGAATTCGAGAAAAGCAACAACCTATATATTATTCAAATTCATGTCTTTAATACAATCCATAACTAAAGATTTGGGCTACAAACCCTACACATAAGCATTACTGGGGTTACATCAACATATGAATCCACTTTATTTTAAATAGAAGCTCCAACGAACCTATGGTTCCTTACACACCACAATAATATAGTCTGGGCATCAAGCCCTACACATAAATACACTGGTATAGTAATAAGATAAAATCTATAGTTTACTTGAGTTGAGGTCCATCACTCCAACATGTTATTCTCAAATCTCATGGTCCTGTAGCAAAAACATTATAATATTTTTATGAAATTACACTCAGTAAGTAAACCACGTTATACAGTCAAATCATAGCATAGCAATCAATAAGCATATAAATGATCTGCATGCTTAAAAATTTCACAAATACTCACACATGCAATGTAAGTAAACCCATCATTGTTATATTATATCATATGTGTCCCATGGCCCTGCAATGCCCAATAACAAAGAAGAGCCGCGGCGGCACATATAAATATAATTTAAATCATTTGCACTCATCATTGTTGTATTATATCATAGCAAATTATCAGTGCATATAAAGCATTCCACAAATACTCAAACATGCAATGTAAGTAAACCCATCATTGTTATATTATATCATATGTGTCCCACGGCCCTGTAATGCCCCATAACAAAGGAGAGCCGCGGCGGCACATATCGATATAATTCATTCTTTTGCATTCACAATCACTCCATTATGCAATGTAGTATTATATCATGCGTGTCCCACGGCCCTGCAATGCCTCATCTGAGCACATCCTCTAGATGTGTATGGCCATAGCCAAGGAGAACCGCGGCGGCACTTATGAATATAATACCAATCATTTGCATCCATAACCGCTCAATTATACTATATAAGTAAACCCACTGTTTATACTCTCAATGGTAACTGTAAATGTGACCCACGACCCTGCAATATCTCAATAATGTACCAACAGGCATCCCCCCTACTGAAAGGGTCGAAATACCATAGTGTATCAACAGGCATTCCCTTAAAGCATCCCCCCTACTGAATGGGTCGAAATACCAGGGTCACGCCAGGCATTCCCTTAAAGCATCCCCCCTACCGAAAGGTCGAGATACCAGGGTCACGCCAATAATGTACCAACAGCATTCCCTTAAAGCATCCCCCCTACTGAAAGGTCGAGATACCAGGGTCACGCCAATAATGTACCAACAAGCATTCCCTTAAAGCATCCCCCTACCGAAAGGTCGAGATACCAGGGTCACGCCAATAATGTATCAACAAGTATCCCCCCTACTGAAAGGGTCGAAATACCAGGGTATGACATGATAAAGGAGAACCGTGGCAACACATAACAGTACCTCACATCACTTCAATACATCAATACATCAATACATCAATCATGTAGCAAAACAGTGGATTATACTTACTGAACAATTGCGTGTAATATATCACATTAATGTCATACTAACTGCATCTCTCATGCATAATAACTGCATCTCGTGCATAGCAACTGCATTTCTCATGCATAATAACTGCATCTCTCATGCATATAACTGCATCTCTCATGCATAATAACTGCGTCCCTCATGCATAGCATCCACACATGAAATCATAGCACATAAACAGCCATGTATTCATCTACTTACAATTTAGTCAATAACAATTCTTCATATCACATTCACAATTTAACTACGCATATCATGGAATAAATTATTTAATAAACTGATAACTGGTTTACTTACCTTCGCACGCAATCCAACAGATATATCATCTAATCAGATATCGGGATACCTACAGGATCATTTTACACAATTAAATGATTAAAATCTGGATAATGAAATGATTCCTAAGACTCTACCCTGACCAATCCACGGGCCCAACTTCGGACTCGAATATCTCTCACCATACTCACTCAAATGGGGAAGTAAAATCATCCCAGAAACTAGATTCAACCTAGATTCCAACCATATAATTATTTTATATTTTTCGGCCCGTTACAGGGCCCAGAAACTCTGTCTAAAATGGCCCCATAAAACGGCCCAATAGGCCCAGACTGGCCGGCCCAGCCGGCCCAGCAACAAATACATCCACGATCCCCTGTTTCTTCCGAAACAGGGGATTGAAAAGATGCCGATGGCCAGGGCCGCCGCCGGCCGAATCCACGGCGGTCCGGCCACCGGAGGCCGAGCCAGAGCCGGCCGCCGCCGCGGCCGGCCACCCTCCCTCTATCTTTCTCTCTAAATCATCCTCTCACTCTCCGATTTCATCCACTCGGACTGTCACCATGCCGGCGACTTCCCTGGCGAAATTGGGGGGCGGTCCGGCCACCATTGGCCGGACCGGAGCCGGCTGTCGCTGTGACTTGCCTCCCCCTTAAATCCATCCTCATCAATTTCATTCAATTCCTCTCTGATTCCCTCATTTTCTCTCTAATCGTCCGCACGGCTTCAACTGTGCCGGCGGCACGGCCGGCCACCATGGCCGGCCGGACCTCCACCGGACGCACGCCCGGCGCCGGTGGAGGCGCCAGCCCGAAGCTCAGGCCCGGCGAGGCGGCGAGCATGCCGCCGGGCCTGAACCAACCGACGGAAGCCGGTTTGGCTTCCGTCACCGCATGAGAGAGAGGCCGATTGGCCCTCTCTCTCTCCTCTTTCTCCGCCACCACTCCGCCGGACGCTGCCCATGGTGCCAGCGGAGTCACCGGCCGGAGGTCGGGCCTGGCGAGGCGGCGGGCACGCCGCTGGGCTCGAACCGACGCACGACCGGTAGCCTCCTCACAGCACCCCTGTTACACCCTCTCTTCGATTCTTTCTCTCTCCTGATACTCTCTCTCTTTCTTCCTCTCTCCTGATACTCTCTCTCTTTCTTCCTCTTACTCCCATGGCAACTCTCTCTCTCTCTCTAGCACTAAGAGGATGGGCAGAGAATTACCTGGAGGGGACGCGGACTCTGAGTACCAGGAGGGAGGGCACCCCCTGCCTTTTTAATGTCTTCGGTTATGAGATCTGGAGAACCAAAGCGTCATTGCTGCGAGCGAAGCGTTGCTCAACACATTAATTCAACCCAGACCTGGTTCACATGAACCGGGTTAGAATTAACCCAGACCTAGTTCGCATGAACCGGGTTAGAATTAACCTAAACCTGGTTCGTAGGAACCGGGTACTACATTCTTCCCTCCTTATAAGAATTTCGTCCTCGAAATTGATATACATCCAATAGAATATAGAATCCAAATTTTTCCTCTCATAATCAACTAAATTTCATTCAAAAGTCACAGTCATCGATACATCATTGATCTGTAATAAGATACAAATAATTATGGATGTTTCTTTTTCATTTCCTCCTTAGACTCCCAAATAGTCTCCCTCTCAGAATGATTACTCTACTGAACTTTGACATAAGGAATACTACACTATCTCAGAACTTATCCTTGCGGTCCATAATGTGCACAAGATGATCTTCATAGGTCAATTCTTTCTTAAGCTAAATTGGTTCAAGTTCTAACACATAACGGGGTTTGAAATATACCTCCTCAGTCATAAAGATATGAAACACATTGAACACCCCAAAGAGTAATGAAAGCAGTGCTAAGCTATAAGCACCTCCTTTATTTGATCAAAATCTCAAATGGCCCAATGTATTGTGGCTCAAATCACCTCTAACACAAATCTCATCACATCATTGGTTAGTAAAACTTCCAAATGATCTTTAACCTGAAATTTCAAATCTTTCTTTTAACATCAACATAACTTTTCTATTAACTCTGAGCTACATGAAGCTGCTTTAATTAACGATACTTTTCATAGTTGCTAAACAAGCTCAGTCCAAAATTGTCTCTCTCACTTCATCTCAATATGAAGGAAATCTACACCTTATATCATAGACAATTGAAATGAATCCATTTGAATATTGGCTTGGTAATCAATAAATAAGCAATTTCACTAAGGGTAAGAACTATACCAAGCACCTCTTAAATCTATTACACAGGCTCACAGTATATCATCTAAAATCTAATTGGTTCTGCAGTTGTCCATCTATTTGAGGGTGGAAGGCTGGACTGAATTCAGCTTAATCCACTAAGCTTATGATGACATCATCGAATTAGGAGAGTGAGACAAATGGGTACCAACTCAATTTACGCAGTTTACTACTAACCAGAAACAATTATTAACATCTTATCCCACTAAAATTTCATCTCCCATATTATTTAAAGGTTGAAACTGTTACGAATCATTCCAACAAGTTTAATAGATCTAAAACCTCTAGAAGCCCCTTGACCTCCCCACTGATCAAGGCTACCAGCCAGGGAGTCCACATAATCATTGGCTTGCGATGGTTCATTCTCAATTCCTATCAAACTTGTAATTCTTGATAAACTTTAAATTTTAAGCTTCCAAAGCATAATTTCCTGAATTTCCTTGAAAGTCATAATTGTCTCAATGTCATCCAAATATTCTTCCTAGAGTGTCAATATGCATATATCCCTAAGGTCATAACCTGGGTCCTGTGGGCTATGGGCCTACCACGCTTCCGCTGTGCTCTCTGATGCTACATATCATGCATAGACTGCGCCAGAGAGTCCTCCTCATACAGTTGGCTCCTAGTACGGCGAGCCATAACTAATTCCTGATAAATTGGATATGGTTAATATCATCATAAACTAATGTGTCAGGTGTCTCTAAATAATATCATCAAGATATGTTCTCTCCGTGTCATCATGTCAATATGTCTGTCCCTAGGGTCATAAGTTCTCTACCTGTTATCATGTCAATATGTCCGTGTCCCTAGGGTCACAACCCGAGCTCTGATACCATAAAAGCTGTCACGCCCCAGACCCAAAAATTTTGAGCTAGGGTGACAACCCGCCGCGTGCCGGGCACGCAAGGCGTCCCGAAACATGACACTGAATTCGAGAAAAGCAACAACCTATATTTATTCAATCCATGTCTTTAATACAATCCATAACTAAAGATTGGGCTACAAACCCTACACATAAGCATTACTGGGGTTACATCAACATATGAATCCCCTTTATTTTAAATAGAAGCTCCAACGAACCTATGGTTCCTTACACACCACAATAATATAGTCTGGGCATCAAGCCCTACACATAAATACACTGGTATAGCAATAAGACAAAATCTATAGTTTATTTGAGTTGAGGTCCATCACTCCAACATGTTATTCTCAAATCTCATGGTCCTGTAGCAAAAACATTATATATTTTTATGAGATTACACTTAAGTAAACCATGTTATACAGTCAAATCATAGCATAGCAATCAATAAGCATATAAATGATCTGCATGCATAAAATTTCACAAATACTCACACATGCAATGTAAGTAAACCCATCATTGTTATATTATATCATATGTGTCCCATGGCCCTGCAATGCCCCATAACAAAGGAGAGCCGCGGCGGCACATATAAATAATTCAAATCATTTGCACTCATCATTGTTGTATTATATCATAGCAAATTATCATGCATATAAAGCATTCCACAAATACTCAAACATGCAATGTAAGTAAACCCATCATTGTTATATTATATCATATGTGTCCTACGGCCCTGCAATGCCCCATAACAAAGGAGAGCGCGGCGGCACATATCGATATAATTCATTCTTTTGCATTCACAATCACTCCATTATGCAATGTAAGTATTATATCATGCGTGTTCCACGGCCCTGCAATGACTCATCTGAGCACATCCTCTAGATGTGTATGGCCATAGCAAAGGAGAACCGCAGCGGCACTTATGAATATAATACCAATCATTTGCATCCATAACCGCTCAATTATACTATATAAGTAACCCACTATTTATACTCTCAATGGTAACTGTAAATGTGACCCACGGCCCTGCAATATCTCAATAATGTACCAACAGGCATCCCCCTACTGAAAGGGTCGAAATACCATAGTGTATCAACAGGCATTCCCTTAAGCATCCCCCCTACTGAATGGGTCGAAATACCAGGGTCACGCCAGGCATTCCCTTAAAGCATCCCCCCTACCGAAAGGTCGAGATACCAGGGTCACGCCAATAATGTACCAACAAGCATTCTCTTAAAGCATCCCCCCTACTGAAAGGTCGAGATACCAGGGTCACGCCAATAATGTACCAACAAGCATTCCCTTAAAGCATCCCACTACCGAAAGGTCGAGATACCAGGGTCACGCCAATAATGTACCAACAAGCATTCCCTTAAAGCTCCCCCTACTGAAAGGTCGAGATACCAGGGTCACGCCAATAATGTACCAACAAGCATTCCCTTAAAGCATCCCCCTACCGAAAGGTCGAGATACCAGGGTCACGCCAATAATGTATCAACAAGTATCCCCCCTACTGAAAGGGTCGAAATATCAGGGTGTGACATGATAAAGGAGAACCGTGGCAACACATAACAGTACCTTACATCACTTCAACACATCAATACATCAATACATCAATCATGTAGCAAAACAGTGGATTATACTTACTGAACAATTGCGTGTAATATATCACATCAATGTCATACTAACTGCATCTCTCATGCATAATAACTGCATCTCTCATGCATAGCAACTGCATTTCTCATGCATAATAACTGCATCTCTCATGCATAATAACTGCGTCCCTCATGCATAGCATCCACATATGAAATCATAGCATAAACAGCCATGTATTCATCTACTTACAATTTAGTCAATAACAATTCTTCATATCACAATTCACAATTTAACTACGCATATCATGAAATAAATTATTTAATAAACTGATAACTGGTTTACTTAACTTCGCACGCAATCCAACAGATATATCATCTAATCAGATGTCGGGATACCTACAGGATCATTTTACACAATTAAATGATTAAAATCTGGATAATGAAATGATTCCTAAGACTCTACCCTGATCAATCCATGGGCCCAACTTCGGACTCGAATATCTCTCACCATACTCACTCAATGGGGAAGTAAATCATCCTCAGAAACTAGATTCAACCTAGATTCCAACCATATAATTATTTTATATTTTTCGGCCCGTTACAGGCCCAGAAACTCTGTCTAAAATGGCCCATAAAACGGCCAATAGGCCCAGACCGGCCGGCTAGCCGGCCCAGCAACAAATACATCCACGATCCCCTGTTTCTTCCGAAACAGGGGATTGAAAGCCGCCGGCCGAATCCACGGCGGTCCGGCCACCGGAGGCCGAGCCAGAGCCGGCCGCCGCCGCGGCCGGCCACCCTCCCTCTATCTTTCTCTCTAAATCATCCTCTCACTCTCCGATTTCATCCGCTCGGACTGTCACCATGCCGGCGACTTCCCTGGCGAAATTGGGGGCGGTCCGGCCACCATTGGCCGGACCGGAGCCGGCTGTTGCCGTGACTTGCCTCCCCCTTAAATCCATCCTCATCAATTTCATTCAATTCTCTCTGATTCCCTCATTTTCTCTCTAATCGTCCGCACGGCTTCAACTATGCCGGCAGCACGGCCGGCCACCATGGCCGGCCGGACCTCCACCGGACGCAACGCCCGGCGCCGGTGGAGGCGCCAGCCCGAAGCTTAGGCCCGGCGAGGCGGCGAGCACGCCGCCGGGCCTGAACCAACCGACGGAAGCCGGTTTGGCTTCCGTCACCGCATGAGAGAGAGGCCGATTGGCCCTCTCTCTCTCCTCTTTCTCCGCCACCACTCCGCCGGACGCTGCCCATGGTGTCGGCGGAGTCACCGGCCGGAGCTCGGGCCCGGCGAGGCGGCGGGCACGCCGCCGGGCCCGAACCGACGCACGATCGGTAGCCTCCTCACAGCACCCTGTTACACCCTCTCTTCGATTCTTTCTCTCTCCTGATACTCTCTCTCTTTCTTCCTCTCTCCTGATACTCTCTCTTTCTTCCTCTCTCCTGATACTCTCTCTCTTTCTTCTCTTACTCCCATGGCAACTCTCTCTCTCTCTCTCTAGCACTAAGAGGATGGGCAGAGAATTACCTGGAGGGGACGCGGACTCTGAGTACCAGGAGGGAGGGCACCCCCTGCCTTTTTAATGCCTTCGGTTATGAGATCTGAAGAACCAAAGCGTCATTGCTGCGAGCGAAGCGTTGCTCAACACATTAATTCAACCCAGACCTGGTTCACATGAACCGGGTTAGAATTAACCCAGACCTGGTTTGCATGAACCGGGTTAGAATTAACCTAAACCTGGTTCGTAGGAACCGGGTACTACAGTCTGCAGAGGACATCAGCCGGATTGGGCAGTGTAAGTATGTAAGCTTGAGCTCTTTTAATGCCTTGACAATGTTGTGCTTAATTTCAAATTCTTATTTTTACATGACTTATTGCATTTACTGTTGGACTGTAACAATAGTAATTGGAACTTTGAGTTCTTCAACTATGAGTTCACTGAAAGGTTGGATCTTTGCAACATCTATTTACTTTTTCTTTGTTGATGCTGACTTTGAGAAAGTTTTAAGCCTTCTTTCAGTCCTAGCATTGGCTATTGATCCTAGGAATTCTGTTGAGGGGTGTTCCTAATTCAACTGATTGTGGTGTCATCTTTTCATCCCTTAGTATTGAAATGAGAAAAATCCTTTTGGAATAATAGTCAAGAATTTTACATGTTAATGTAGGGGTGCCTAAGAATTAATTTCTGGTCAATGTGGTCTTAGTACATTCTAATTATTTGCTCAATTTTTAAGCCTTTTCATTCTATGTAAAACTAATTTATTTTTCTGTTATGCCACCTGAGTTTGCTTATCCTTTAGACAAGAACAATATGAATTGTTTTATTGTTTTACTAGGCAATACACATGCATTGCACATGAGTTCAATATATGGTAGCTCTCAATTAATTGGCTAACCCACAATTTAGAAAAAGAAATGAATGGAAGAAATGTATTGCTAATATTGAGCCTCCCAAGAACACCAACTTGTACTTCATGTAAGTATGATACATTACGATATCATAAAAATGACAATTGGTTTAAAGACATTGAATTGAAACCCCTGAATGTGATCGTGATCCAGCTCCAAAATTTTAAACTGAAGCATAATTTGGTTTACTTATGGTTACATAGTGTAATATAGGGTTGTACATGTGTCAGGTCAAGATGTAGTTCAATCCAGTCCTGACTTGATTAAACCTGGCTTGATTTGCATTTGAAGACTTATGTTTTGGGTGTAAATTTTGGGTTGGATATGGTTGTTTATGTTTGAACTCAACCCAATCGGATCGGACCTTCTTTCTATATGATTCATGTCTAATTTGAGTAGTTATTAAAAAATAGGCCTAACCTAATTTGAACTCGATTTGGTTTGACCTAAAAGCTTGAATCATATAAATCTCACCTTTAGTTTACATTTCTTTTCTAATTCATTGGATGGACTCCTATTTAAACTATTTTCTCTTTCCTCTTATTTCTTTTCACTTAAGTTATATTTAAAAAAAAAGATTTTATTATCTATTTTTTTGGTTTTTAATTTATAATGCTCACAAGTGTGTGTGTGTGTGTGTGTGTTAAAAATCATGTTTTGTAAATTCAATAATGATCAATTACTTTGATGGATTTAACAAATTTTGAATGAAAATTCAAGTTTAAGTTGATTCATCTTAGTTTTATTAAATTTTTTAGGGATTTTATATTTAATTATGAATTATTATATTTTATCTGTAAAAGAGTGGCTAGACACTTGACTCAAACTGCAAACCTGACCCAACTTCATTTTAACTCAAATTCAAAAATTTTGGACTAGGGCTAGGTTTAGGTCATACTTTATCTTGATCTGACCTAAATAACTTGTCAATCTAAAATTCTTTTCATGGATCTAACTCAACTTGATTGGCTAATGTTGTTGAATTTGGGTCCAAAATCATTACTTGAGTATAAAATTAGATCAAATCAAGGTCAAGCATGTACTAGTTCACCTTGACCCATTTACAAACTTAGTCTAATGTATATCTTTTGTTTTCTCTTCCCATTTGGAAATCAATGTATACCTTAGTTGGATATTTATTATATGCCTGGTTTTGATTAGGTAGATGTTTTAGAAAAAGCAGCTATGGTATGTGAATGCTCAAGCAAACTACATAGCACACATGGGTTATGTGGGCTGCATTGTGCATTTAATATTTAAATGTTTAGAAATATATTAAATATAATAGTAAAAGCAAAACGTTTTATAAATAATAGCAATATTAATAAGAATAACATCTAGTAAGTAGTGTTTACTATTTAGTGCTTTCTTCCTTTAGCTAGTAATATTTTGTAGAACACTAGTGACAGCAAACAGATTGACATTATCAATATGCATGGATTCTGTTTGTTTGAAACACTGCATCCAACCAAGCCTTTAGCTTGAACTTGTCTTGTTATGTTACAGGCGCCTACTTAAACTGGCTAAATATGTGGTCCATTGCAGTTGCACAATGTAAAAGACCCACATATACAGTTGTGCAATGACAAGTATGCCGTATATGCAGCTGCAAAATGTTAATCCTGCTGCATATATGTCCTCAAGGTGCTAAGCAAACTATCTTTAGGTCCATGTGGCTCGACTGCATCCAATAGTTGCACATAGGGCATACAATGTGGTGAGAGTATTGTGTATGCATATGTGGCCTCTTATGTGACCTCATGCATTGCATTTTAAAATACTGGTATTGCATCAAATTGGTGCTGAATGATGAGGTTAGATTGGTCTATTTCATTGAAAGTGTTTGCATTCTTTATAGAACTGTATAAAATGTTCTTCTTGGTGGTATATGAAGCAAGGCATTAAATTGAGGAACCACACTTTAATATGTAAGCTGTCCTGAGGAAAGCCTACAACTTGATGGGATACCAAAATGTTGCCCTTATATTTGGGGAATATATCAAAGAAATATATAAGTTCCTTTACCCCCTTTGTTTGAATCTAAGCTATTTAATTCCTATTTAAGTATCTTAAAATAGAAGTTATGTTTACCCCCCTCTCTCATCTAGACCTTGAATTTTTTTCTGAGTAGTTTGTATTCCTTATGCCACATATCATTTTCCATCTTTAAAATCTGCTTGCATCTTATTTAGATTGCAAAGTAAAAAAAAAAAAAATCACATTCAACATCAAAATCTTGCCTTATAACTTGTCTATGCATACTTGTGGGTAAGATTCACCATCTTGGTTCTGGACTCTATATCGATATCACATTAGTACAGTATCGGTATCCTTGATACATAGGTTAGTTTAATGTTTCGAGACTTGGTATGCATCAGTATGGAGACTCAGTACAGTACTAGTATGGTATTCTCGGTATAGGATGGCATATATCATACAGCATACCATACTTCTAGAGCATTCATTATTCTTCACTTTAAGGCCTTTCATGTTTTGGTCTCTCTATAACTTTATACTGTGAACCTATTCATTTTCAACCTTTTCCTACCATACTTCCAAACACCTAAATTGCTTTAGATGTTGATAATATGCCATTCATCATACTTTTGTTATAGTGCGTTATCACTTGTATCAATAGTATGATATATATTGTATCTGCTTGAAAACATTGATTACTGGTTGGAATGATAAATTTGCTTAGGCAAAATGTGTATAACATGTCAAGTATATAAAATGCCTATAAATTTTCAGCCTAATCTACTATTAGTTTGCATACATTTCATCTAGTGGTCCACCTAAGCCTGTAATTTTTCCTCAATAGCAAAATCACCTAGCTGCCAGCATACTGTAACCACAATTTTAAAAATTGAGAGGTCTGATCATTGCATATATCTCTGAGTTTGGCCATTCAAGGTTATTTAAAATGCAAGTTGATTGAATAACAATTACATTAAATCTCTAATTATTCTTTAAGATCCTCATCAGAAAACAAAATAAGGAAAATAGTATATGGGATAGAACAATTAGTGGCTCCTTGTCTCTTCCTTTGCTTAGTAACTTCCATCATTATCCAAATAAGGTGTTCTGCCATATTGGCAAACTAAAGACCACACTGCAAGATTACAAGCACTGGCAGTTCATGAGGTCCAACAGGTTTCTTGGAGTCTTAGGTGGGGATATACTTGACTGATCAGTGGGCTATATTTTTGGAGGCCTAAAAAAGCAAAAGGGACCCAAAATTGTGATTAGACATTTTCTTCTTCCTGTTTTAATGGTGCTAATGTAACTGCACCGTTTATCATAGATGTTCTGCCCTTCTTTCTTTATATTTAAGAGTATGCAAAGTGTAACGTACATAACAAACAAGGTTAGTATTGATAAAATAAATATAGCAACAAAAGCATGAATTAGTTCAAAGGCTTAGATAATGATGATTTCATGAAGGATTGCCTCTAGGGGAACCATTCAACAATTGTGGGAAAGATCTATCCTGTAATTACAATGGGAATACATACATTGCAGGTCCTGTGATTCTGGGGATTTGGAATACATTTTACAGGTGTTGTATGTTGATATTGCATTAGTTGTAAATTCAATGGATTAATGGAATAAACCTTTCATGGTGACTAGATTGCATCAAAATCTTGAGAATAGATTATTGCTGGGTATAAAATTCTTTGCAACAGCTTGTTTTTCACCTTTTCTTTTCTTCTTTTGATTAAGTTAATGGGTGATCCTTTAAATCCTAAATATGCTAAGATGGTACCTTGTGATGTTTGATGATTTTTTTCCTTTTATATTGCCTTTTTGGCTGATTATCTAATGTGATAATTTCTTTGCATAGCATCAATCAAGAAAACTATGATACTATTCTTTTCTCAAAGCTGAAAAGCAAATTTTATGTAATGGCACCAATGTCAAGAAATTAATCAATTTTTGGCAAAGAAGAATTGCCACATGAGCTACAATCAAGTAACTGCCATTAATGTATGGATTTCTCTGGACTTATGTCAATGATTTCACAAAATGCTCCACAGATTAGTTCAGGCAGAATGTAAAGGATCTCTGTCTTGGCTATTTGATTCTATGAGGGAAGAATGTCGCAACAACCCAATATCATTCTGGTGTGAGATCATGCGGTTAGAATGATATGATGGGTTTTGCAAGTTTTACCATCAAAATAGTCTATAAACCCTTCTATTCAAGCAGAGGTTGCAAAGAAATAAGCCACTGTGTAGCTATTGTAAAGTTGGTTATAAAATATCATAAGCTAATGTTTGTATCAAAGCTGGATCTTTTTTAGGGGAAAGATCCTGTTGTCAGTGATATTTGGGTTCGAGAGATAGGCCTTATTGCCAACATGTTTTACACAGGACCAGTTTGACCATGGAATGTTTAAGTGTGGTTAAAAGAAACTGAAACTAAGGCAGATAGGGTTGGCTGAGGGAAGCCTTGTTTGTCCAACAAGTTTGCCTTTGATGACCAAAACTCAATGTAAATGGTGTTATGGGATCCTTGTGATCTGTTAATTATTAAGGGCATGCTATCAGTTTTGTCTTCTAAGATCTAGACTACTAAATGGGTCCTCTGCTGTTACTACTAAATGGAACATATTCACTTAGGTAGGATGAGGCAATGAGATGACATAGACTAGAAAAAAAAATCTAGTTTGTTTCTCCATATGTTGGTGTGTTATGAAATGTGCAATGCCATTCCAATGACTGCTGCTCGCTGTTCTGGGCAGATTGTGCATCTTCTTTTTTTATGATTACGTGGTATTGCAATACCTGACTTTGATACTAAGAAGGAATTATTCACTTCATCAGTGGTGTTCTGGGGCTCCTCCCTTAATGGAAAAAGGAGCAAAGAAGTGGGAGTCCTCATGCATAATTGTTAGGACAAATGGATGATTGCTCATTGTAGTTTCAGGCCAAATTTGCCCTGATGCTGGGTTACATATAGCAGAAAGGTCCAACGGGTATTTATAATTTTGACATTGAGGACCTTGTTGGGCTTCCTGAAGACCATAATGACCTTGAACTTAAATTTATTTGTTCAGTTTTGAAGACTGAAGATAGAATATAAGCCTTTTACAGATGCCATTGAAAGGTTTTAAATCTTAAGTAAATAAATGCCTTATCAGCCTATAGGGTAGACTTTTGTTATGTTGCCTTAAAGAGAATATTAAAGAATAAAAATTATCAAATAATCTAAAATCTCCTTTTCAATTATAGTCAAGTTGCATGGCTATGTAACTGCCTGGTTTTTATGGGAGGGAGAGGCCAATTGAAGCCGGAGGTATTCAGTCTTCCTCTAAGGAAAAAAAAAGGGCAATAGCCCATTCTCTCCATCCTTTTTCTTCTTTCTTTTTCCCTTTTTTTCTTTAACTAGTAGTATCAAATGTCTACTACTTTTAAGACTGTCCGAAAAGAAACTAACATAGATTTACATTAAATATCTGCAAAATCTTTAGAATCCTCTCAAATATTTTATTATCTGATGCTATACTTGTATCAGAACTGAATTCCGATCTGCTAATGATCTGGTTCGGCTCCTTTTATAGGTTAATTGATCCACAAACCCATTTTGATCCAATGCCATCATTACAAGATAAATTAGTTAGGAGGTTAAGATCTAACTTTCCTAACAAAGGAAAGGATTGATCAGTGGAAAGAAGCTAGAAATGATGAACTTAATTAGATCAGTGGAAAGAAGCTAGAAATGATGAACTTAATTAACTTATAAAGCAAATTAACCACTTGCTTTGGTTTTAATTAAATGGGTTTATTTTTAATTTAGACCAGTCGAATTAAACTGGTTTAAGCATCTCAGAGACAATGAACAATAGCTTGCTGAAATGGCAGGCAGTTAGTGTTCCAATCCATGCTACCCTGCAAAATTCACATTTGTTCATGGTTGTCTGTTATTTTTCAGAAGATTAACAGATATGAACTTAAACCCTGATTTAATCTGCTGAAAAACAAGTGGCTAATAATTTTTACCTAAGGATTGCCATTCTTTCTTATACTTTTCCATGCAACAAGCACTCTATGATTATCACCACTAGCTCAATGGACTTGTAGATCAGGAAAATGGATGCATGTAACTCATTGTTTGGAGTTTCAGTTGAAACTGAAGCTTTTGCCTGAAGCAGACATTTTCAGCGAAAATTAATCTGAAACTTCTTAACTTTAGTATCTTTAGCCCAGATCAGCCAATTTTGGTTGAACCTAACCAATTGTCTAATTTTGATAATACTGGCTGAATCTGCTTATAAACAAATATAAATCATTACTTTCAAGTTGCTTCTGTTTTTTCCCTTTGAGAATGATCATGGGTGATAAAAATTTTGTGAAACAATTTGCAAGATAAAACTTGAATTTTATTAGTGTTCTGTAGATATGAGGGTAAGTTTGGATTACATGAAATATATGGGAAAAACACACAGACACTTATATGGGTGTACGGATGAATGCATATATACATATATGTATATTGTATGCATGTTATGTATATTTATTGTATACATCTTGAAACTTGTGTGTGCAGACCTTGCTTAATTTCATAAAACATCACAATATATATTGTTTCAATATGAATGCATAAATTTTGTGTAACCTTTTGCAATATCATCAGGATCTGATCTGTTTTTATAACTTGCATTATTTTTCTTTTCTTTTCTTTTTTTTAAGACCATCATATATTTTTTTACTTTTTAATAATTTATATAAATTGTTTGGATTTATACAACGAAGACTTTTGAATGCTCTAATTAGAAAGGGTGATTTTTTAACAATCCATGGTAAGGATAGAGTAGAGATAAATTTAAATTAACATGAACAGAAATAATTAAAAAAGATATAATTATTTGTAATTTAAATATTGACTTAGTCCTGAATAGAGCAGAGTGGAGGAAGTAATTCATGTTGCCAATCTCATGTAGTTGGAAAAAGGTTTAGATGAGTTGAGTATATCAATTGTTTGTAAACTTTTAGACCACTGAAATAATATACTATGCTTGTTTAACTTTTATTTATTTTTTACAAATTTTATAATTTTTCTTGATGTTTCTATTACTTTTTTGCTAAAAATTCAAAAATTTAAATGGTAACTCCCCAAAAACTTAGTTTTCAATGTAAATGTAACAAGAAAATGTGTCAAGTGTTGCTGCAAGAAACTCTTGTGAACTTTTTCTTAATTTCTCATTCTTTTCTAACATATTTGTTTTCTCATCTTCTCTAAAATGGTTTATAATATTATTTATACAACAACAATAAAGCTTTTATCCCGAATAGTTGGAGTCGGCTACATGAATCCTTTTTCTTCATTCAACTCTATTCTGATTGTTGGTTTTTTTTATTGAATTCATGTTCATAAAGTGTATTTATAGTTTTACACTGGCCGTCAATCTACCACAATTCTCCTTGTTTATTTGGGCTTGAGACTAGTTATGTAAAAAAGCTCATACATAGGCGGAATTATATTACTAATCATCTGTCATTTTCAAATTGATTCCTGAACCACCAATAAATATGCTAACATGATATATCATTAACTTTTAGACCCTGTGTGGACGGTTTTATCTATATTCTTCTTGGTAACTTCTAATTTAAACTTAAAATTACAGGTTATAATTGATTCCCAGCCTTTGACAGTCGCAATTCTTGCAGCCGTGTTATTTGGTGAATCAATTGGTGCAATTGGAGCTGCTGGTCTTGTACTTGGTGTTATTGGGCTTCTACTTCTTGAGGTTAACTTCTAAAAGATAGTGAGCTTTATTGTGAGAAATTATTTTAAATACTTAATAGAAACATTGTTCAAGAAACAGATTACCTTCAAAGGTTATTAAGTAGGTGATATGTGCACTATTTGGTTAGTCAAAAGCCTTTTTGAAGAAATATACTTGTAGCATTGGTCTGTGCCCTTATGTGAGCTTACGGTTTCAAATACATTCAGATGGCAAAGTTTGTTATTTACGACTTTAAGAAAAGGTCAATTTTTATATCGCTTAATTGTAAAAGAAAATGGCAATGTTTTGTCCTCACTTTGATATCAGCAGGTACTGAATTTCTAGAATTTTAATGGTGGCATTTTTAAGGAGCAGACGGATGTAAGATGAATCTTATAGGTCAAATTGGACTGATGGTCTTGTTTGATGAAGTATAGATTTTGCCATTAATCTAGCAGACAAAATATATATTGGATTCCTTTTTTGCCCATCTTTTTTTCCTTTTTTATGGTTATCTTTCCTATTTCTCAACAAAACACTATTCTTTTCCTCAACCACCTTCACATGATAGTTCTTATTGATCATCACACTCAACATACAAACTTGTCAAGACAAGACAGTGTTGGCTATTAGGAGTTCTTTATAGGCCCCAAAGATTTACGTATCTTTGATTCAATGTTTGTTTTCCTGTCTATTACTTTAAAATAGGCTCATTGTGGATTGTTGTACTTGTTTGATCTTGTGTATATTTTTCTTTTGGCATATTTGAGGATTCAGGAGTCAAGTTTTTATTTCTCATTAATTAGAAACAACTATATGTTTTTCTGTGTGGTATCTTTCATCTTCTTCCTTCAGCTTTGTTGTTGTTGTTGACTGTTTTCTTGTGGTCACTTTTCCTTGTATACTTTGCTCTTCTGCTTTCTTAACTACCAATGTATATGTTTTTGCTATGTGATATTGTCAAGTTTGGGTGCCAGTTGACTAGTAATTAAATTAGAAAGAAGCTTTTAACCATGCTATATTGGAAATAGAAATTATGAATTTTTTTACTTGCTATTTTGCCCTCCAAAAAAATCCTGGCTCCATCACTAGCTATTGAGTCAAGGTTTAGATTAGAGTGGAAAATGAAAGGGAGGATTAGTTTGCAAATGTGGCTTCATATTTAGTTGAAGCAAGGTTTCGTCACTGAATACTTAATTTTTTTCTTCTCCAATCTCCAAAGTCTAAACTGTCCGAGTTTTCCTCTCAGCTTGTGGTTCCTATTTAAATTCAAATGGGAAATAAGAGTTCAGCTGTAGATAAATTTTCCTTTTAGTAGGGAGATTTGTTCCTCTTTTCTCAACTTGTGTTCCACTTATATGTTGCCATGTCAACGATGTAAGGCAAGAAATGGCATGATTGAGCATCTGTTTTTTATTTGTTTATTTTATTTTTTTAAAGTTAAGATATGGTGTAATTGTGTCACCTGTTTTTAAGATGGAATTAGAGAGAGAGAGAGAGAGAGAGAGAGAGAGAGAGATCTGATTTCTGAGGGAATTCCAACTTAATAATGTTTCCCCCATCACATTCAATTTTTTGCTGTGATAAGATTTTGCTCCATAATTTTCTTCTCTTCTCTCTCACATGTAATCACATGAGATGGTTGAACATCCAACAGTGGATGGTAACTCAAGAGTTCCTAATATGTATGATAAGAGATTGGAAGACATGGGTAGCATGGAGATGGGAGGAGAGGTGGAGAGAGTGGTGGCTGTTAAAGCAGTTACGAGAGTGAGGGGATTGAGATGAGGGGACTGTAGATAAAGGTTGCAAGAGAGGAAAAGAGAGACACCACCTAGGCCAGCTTATCTTTAGATTTGAACAGAATTCTTATCCAACAAGAGAACTATGTATTGTTGCACTTTTACTCATGGACAACTCAACTAAGCCTTTCCTAACTACATGGGGTCGGTTACATGAATCTGGTTCCTCCATTTAATAAATTCATGTTTGTGGGGATTTGATGGAGTTTTACTCATGGACATAATATAATATAAAATTTGATAAACAGATTAAATAGTTTCAATAAGTTCAAGGATCTCAACTCTTGCTTTTGGATATGGTATAGATAATTTGACTTCTCATGATTTTTTATGCAAACAGGTAGAGGCACACCTAATGATGCAACATTTGGAGATGGGGCATCTTTATTAATGTAATGGAACAGTTGCTTTTGTGCTTTTTGATGATCAGAGTCCAAGGCCTTGTCTGCTGCAAACTTCATTGGTTTTGGGTTTGCTGGTTAATTCTTACATATTAACCTGATATGCACATTTATCATATGATTGTGACCTTATTTGTTACCACGAATGAAATTGAAGCTACCTTGACATGTGCTACCTGCCGTAAAGATAATTAAGCACATGATTGCTCTTAAACTTTTGCTTTTGGTTTTCTTTTTCTGGCACTTAGTGATGTTTATCTTACAGGTTCCGTCACTTTCATTTGAAGGAAATAGTTCAACAATATGGGGCAGTGGGGAATGGTGGATGCTTCTTGCAGCTCAAAGCATGGCAGTAGGAACGGTCATGGTCCGTTGGGTGTCCAAGTATTCCGATCCTGTCATGGCAACTGGATGGGTATGTTCTGTAAATAGATGCAATTTTGTTTGATGTGAACCTTAGCAGATGGGGTTTTGAATGGACTGTATACCAATATTCGACCAGTCTAGTAGAAAGCAAACATTATATCAAGGGGCAGTGATTTCCTGAGCTTGCTGCTTCTTGTTCTCTTTTTTTTTCTGCAATTGTTGGCGTTCAATCACTGTAAGCACTCCCACTGCCAAAATCTTGAGTTAGGGTGTTGGAGCATCTAATGATGGCTGCTTTTCATTTATAATTAACTAATCTAGTTAATGACATGTTATCAGGACTTGTGGAGTTAGATCCTTTTTGGTTTATTATATGATTATTTGTAGAGCAATATCGTTTGAGCAATAAGGTTCTTTGGAGTGAATTATGATATACAAATGCTGTATAATATCAATGTAAATTTTCAGGAAATGCTAGATGTTTAAATTTATGCAGCCATGGAGCACTTGACCACATTAATAATTTGTACTGATACCATATTAATATTCATTTAGTTCTTTGAATTTCTCAGGCATTTCTGTGCTGATGAAACGTGTTAGATTATTCAGCACGTAATACAATACTCAAAACTTCTTCAACTTACATTTCTTGATATGAAATATGGCTGACACCATCTGTCAATACGTTTTCTTGTTAATTAGTTTGTCCTAAGAAGAACAAATTCATGTTCTATCCCCAACCTTGCCTGAATGTTTCATGATGTCTTGCTACTTAGCATTCTGCCTTTCTTACTTGTGAATCTGATTTTAGTTTAATTAGTTAATAATGTATTAATTCGATTCCATTATTCAATTACAGCACATGGTTGTTGGTGGGCTCCCTCTGATGGTAATATCTGTAATCAATCATGATCCTGCTATGACTGGGAATATTATGGAGCTTACATCCATTGATCTTTTAGCACTTTGTTACACCTCTGTTTTTGGAAGTGCAATCAGCTATGGTGTATACTTCTACAATGCAACTAGAGGTTAGATTGTTCTTATTTATTTATCATTTCTGCTAGCTGCTGTACTATTTAAAATATTTGCTGCAACCTTTGGTCCTCTGTGGATTGTATATGGATTTGTGTTTATATTCTAGGCCATGAAATGAGGCCTTGGTTTGGATTCTTAACTTCTTTATAACTAACCTTTTGATGTAAGCGGCGTTGCTATGTTATTCTAGTAGACTGTGCTTGTCAAATGCTGCCTACACAATTTGATGGATAGTGGTAACAATTATTCATGACTATTTGGAGTAGATTTGATAGATCTGCTACTAATTTTAGTTCAACTGCTTCTTTTTCTTAAATTTTTGAGAGCGTGTATGCTTCTTGAGTTACTAAGAGTGTATTTAGGGAAATGAGAGTGATGTGCGTGACTGCACGCACAATATACCAGCTACTCTGGGTATTTGGATAAAATTGTAGAGATAAGTACTAATAACTTGTGACTTGATTGATGCTTAACTGCCATCTGCTGATATGGCTGACATGCATGCAGGTAGCTTGACGAAACTGAGCTCCCTCACATTTTTAACTCCAATGTTTGCTTCAATTTTTGGGTAAGAATATCAGTATCTTTGTTCTATATATTTTTCTTCCAAGGAGATTGCTGTCTCTTGTTGCATACTTAGAACTCATAATTGCGGTGCTTTGTTTACTTAATTGGCCTTGATTACATTATATGCTTGTTATCCAAAGAGCAAGACTTGCTTTTGGTTTTGTTTAAGCAGGGTGAATATTAATTTGTTATTGTTATCATATGCATGGATTATATGTTAACTTATAAACAATGTAAAAATGTCTCCAGGTTCCTCTACCTAGGCGAGACATTCTCGCCTTTGCAACTTGCTGGTGCTTTAATCACTGTGGTAGCTATTTATATGGTTAATTATCGTGACTCTGTAGATGAAGCGTGAAGAAATGATTGGCTGTAGCCGGTGGTTGATTTATAGCATTCCTGGTATACTTTCTGTTAATTGGTTGTCTGGTGCACTTCCGCTGCAAATTTGAGCAGGTATTGATTGCATTCAGTACGCCATATGCAATTAAATAGCCAGGAGATGATCCTGGTGAAGGCCTTCATTTCCTTCAGCATGCCAGCTCCAATTACCCAGTGAAGCATATGACCAATTTTGCAAATTAAATGTCAACATATCAAATCTTGAGAAGAGTCTCTCCTTGCTCAGACAGAAGTCATGCATATCAAGTCTTGGAGAGAGAACAGATAAAAGTCATGCATTGTATTATTCCATCTCAGGCAGAGCTGTGCTAGGTGATATATTTGGTTTGTTTTGCCAAATCAGACACACTAAAAACTTGCTCATTTATACATTTTGAGAGAATTTTTGTTACTACATAATAGTTATTCCATTTCTTCTTGTAGATAATAGATTGGAGAAGGAATGTGAGTTTGTGCAGGAAAGGGTTGAAATTGAGTTCTTTCGTGCTATGATTAACTTCATATTTTACTGGCCAAGTTTTTTTAACTCCTTTTTCTTAGAAGTCATCAACTTTGTTACCATTAGCTGCATGACAACGGGTAGGGGGGTGCTGGCCTGCACCCTCCGGGATAAGGAAAAAAAAAAGATTGTAAACCTTTCTTTTGATGATCTGGATGAGCCATTCTTAGAAAGATCTAATTTATCTAACTTGTATATTAGGTCAATTAATGAATGTAGACGGTTGTAGCTCATCTCTATATTTTTGGGCTCATGATTTTGCTCTTGTATGTGATTGATCTGGTGTATAAACTATATGGTAGATCAGATCTATCCAACCCTGTGGTTCCTCCATTTCCACTCTAACACCACTTGCTGCCTCTTTTCTCGGCTAGCTGACCTACTGCTTCTGGTCTGGAAGTCCCCAAACAGGCCTTAAAACAATTTTGTAGTAAAAATCTGGAGGGTCTGCCTAACCCCAATGTGTTTGAAACGTCCCTCTGGCACAGCAGCAGATTATGGAACTGTGGCCTTTTGGCTAAGGCCACAGATGAAAAATATAAATGCAATTATATTTCCATTCGTCTACTTTAGGCGATGACTTTGTTACTCATTGCTTTGTTTCACCATCCAGATCGCTTGTTCCTTGACTCTCTAGTTTTGGTGTATGTAGTTCTAATTCAAGAATGTTTGATGATTTCAACCATCATGATGTGAGGTGTTTCATTTTGATCGTAATATGGTTCATTGAGAAATCATGACTCACAAAAACCCCAGTTTGCTTCATCTGAGGCCGAATTTTTTTTTTTTTTCCTTTTAAAATTTGATGGATGGATGCGAATCTAGGAATCTGAGTCTAAGCGAGAAGGCGCTACTAATCAAAGATGGAAGGTATTATGAGGGTGAATGAAAAATCCGCACGTATTGATTCACGTGACGAGTTTAGCAATCTTTCGAACTTTTTTTTGGACGTATAATGGACAGTCACTTTAAGTTTTCTCTATTTCAAAAGAAAAGATCTTTATTAGCTTCAAGTTTTCAAAAAAAAATTGAGGTACTGGCTACGTGCAACAATGTAAAACGGTAAAGATTTCTATCAATATGTCCAACGTCCAACCTAATACACAAAACAAGAGTCTGATTGATGAAGCACATGTTCTTTATTTTTTATAGATTGTTGATGACGTCTGACTAATTTAATAGCTATGTTGGTAAATTAGTTCAACTACATTATTTTTTTTTAATAAAATGATTTAAAATATATATTTTGAACTTATAAGTTGTCGAGTTGTTAGTGATCTATAAAAGTAAAGAATGCACTCTTTACCTAAGTAAAGGATTAAAGCCAAGATCATAGAGAAAATCTTGAGTTCAGAACCTTTCCAATCCAAGTGTAGGTAGATGATCCAAGTGCAGCACTTGAAACCCTACGCCTTGTTCCCTAACAAAATTGGTACTGTAACAACCAGAAAAGAATAAGTAAGAAATTAGGAACAATGCTGAGCTCTCCTATAAAAAACTGAGATAGGTTCATAGGTTTTTTTTTTTTTTGATAACAAATAGGTTCATTTTCTTAAATGCAGTATTACAACAAAGAGGAATTCATGCCGTAGATGATATCTGAATTAATAGATACATGCTTCCATAGAAATTCTAAATTTATCTATCAAAATATCACTACCATCCTGTCACGCCCCAAACCCAAAAATTTTGAGCTAGGGTGACAACCCGCCGCATGCCAGGCATGCAAGGCGTCCCGAATCATGACACTGAATTCAAGAAAGGCAACAACCTATATATCATTCAAGTCCATAACTTTAATACAATCCATAACTAAAGATTTGGGCTACAAGCCCTACACGCAAACATTACTGGGGTTACATCAACATATGAATCCACTTTATTTTAAATAGAAGCTCCAACGACCCTATGGTTCCTTCTTCAATCCTGAGGCTCTGAAAAACATTGTGAGATTTATATGAGCTCACACTCAATAAGTAAGCCTATATTAATATAAAATAGTCATATATCATCATATCTTATCAAGATATCATCAAGTCATAATTTCATAAACTTCCAATTTCAAATGCATTTATCATGCTATCAGAACAAGCATATCAACTCAAAATAATTTGGAAGCTTTATACAATAAATACCAAAAATGCACTGTAAACAACCCACTGTTTATATGATCATTTTTATATTATATTTTATGTGTCCCACGGCCCTGCTACACCTCAATCAGCGCACATCCTCTAGATGTGTGTGGCCTCCACATGCCACCTCATCGTCAATCATAGCACATCCTCTAGATGTGTGGCCTCCACATGCCATATCATCATCAGTCATAGCGCATCCTCTAGATGCGTGTGGCCTCCACATGCCACCTCATAATCACACATCCTCTAGATGTGTGGCCTCCACATGCCATATCATCATCAGTCATAGCGCATCCTCTAGATGCGTGTGGCCTCCACATGCCACCTCATAATCAAACAGAGCACATCCTCTAGATGTGTGTGGCCTCCACATGCCACATCATAGGAGAACCGCGGCGACACATATAATATAATTCAAGGTCATCATTATATATATGTACATCATGCATCATCATAAGCATAATCTTTTCATATCACATAAACAGTGGTTTTTACAATCTTAATCATTGCATGTAACCAATTCACTTGCAAGGTTAAAAATAAACATATTTCTTCATATTTTGCGTAAACATATAAAACCATTACTTTGCAAAATATCACTGCTATAATAATTATAGCAGTTACTCAATTATATACTCATGGTACAATTTACCAACTTTCAAAATAATCAATGTCAATAAATTTTCATTTTATCTTATTTCATAATTATGCATAATTATATAATAAATGCCAAAATATGCAATGTAAATAAATCCATAATTATTGTTTTCTTATGTGTCCCACGGCCCTTCAAATTAATCAGAACACATTCCATAAGTGTGTGAGGCCGTATCACAATCAATCGGAACATATCCTACAAATGTGCGTGGCCATATCAAAATCAATCAGAACATACCCTATAGATGTGTGTGGCCATAATATATGAGAATCGTGGCGACACATACAAGATTATTTCAGTGTCATCTTTACAATTGCATGTAGTCATCTCAATAATACCAACATATTTTGCAAGTCAAAGAATTTATATTTTTGCACATACACCAAGAAACTATTTCTTGCAAAATATTACCAGTTACTATAGTCATAATAAATGCTCATATGTAGATTCATGATACCATTTAAAATAATTAATCTAAATAAACTTCCATTTTCCTTATTTCATAATATACATGTAAACTATAACTTCATGATTTATAAATTACTAATTATAAATAGGCTTACTTACTTCAGTACGCAACTCCAAAATGATAAACTGAGCTGGAACTTGAATCGTTTCTGGATACGTAGCCTTAACGAATGTTATCTCCGACCCATGAAACGAAGATTCCGATCAGCCGAGTCGACTGGGAAGAGTGTGAGCATGAGTCGACCCTTGTATGTATGGATGCATCCATTTACTTCGAAATATTCACAACTTTAGGTTTGTCATCCAACGATCCAGATTCGCAAATGAGTTCCCTAAATGGATGAAATTCATCATCTCTATATACAATTGGATATGCAGATTCAGTGCAAAGAACTCCCCCTAAATCTCATAATTTTGTAATCCCCATTGGCTGCTCCCGAGCAGCCACAAACAGCTGATGAATCAAATTCACGGACTCAACTGCAGCTACTTGTACCTGGCCATCAGCCATAGGTGTGCCCCTTGTATGTATGGATGCAGTATTCCACAACTTTAGGTTTGTATCCAACGATCCAGATGCAATGAGTTCCCTAAATGGCATCATAGGACCTATGCCCGATAGAGTGCAAAGAACTCTTGTGTCCCCTAAATCTCACAATTTTATCGTGCCATTGGCTGCTCCAGCAGCTACAAAAACTTCTGATGAATCAAATTCATTGACTCAACTGCACTTGTATGGCCTAATAGGCTGATCAGTACATCGGGTTTGGCAATAGCCCAGAGATTGACCTGGTGATCTTCCCCACCGGTTTGAAGTCTTCCTTCCAATTTTGACATAGATCACATTAGAAGCATGGGCTATAAACTCCTGTAGCTTAGAGGCACGCTTGGTGGTCATCATGAAGCAGGTAGGGAACCACCAAAACAAAGCCTGCTCTTCTTCTTCTCCTCTCTCCAAGATTCCAACAACAAGGTCCAAATTCAATCTCAAACTCCACTAATATCAAGCCACATCAAACATCCTCAGCCCACGGTGATTCTCAAGAATCTAAACCCCGCATATCTCCTCTCTGACCTCCCCATTTCGATTGCAGCACTGAGCCTCCACCAGCTACTTTCCGACGGCTCCATCACACCTAAACTCCAAACCAGAGGCATGAAGATTGATGTCTTTGGATGGAAGGGCCGATATTTGGTCGCACCTCTGGGGATATTCCTCTTCTCTATTCGCTCTCTCTCTCTCATTCAATCCTTCTCTAACTCTCTCTCTTTCTCTCTGGCATTAGGGGAATGGCCGAGGATTACTTGGAGGGAAGAGTACCTGCTTCCAGGAGGGAGTCATCCTCCATTCCTTTTAATCCCCTAGGTGACGCCTCGGATCAAGGATATCGGAAACTCATCAGACACGCAAAGACTCAGGAATCCAAGCATCATACTGGGAACCTAAATGTCAGAATAAACTCTAGGTGCCAGGTGTCCATAAATAAATGCTAGGGGGTTACACATCCAATAACACTTTAGTGATATTAGGAAGTCATGTTTGTCAAAGGGCATATATGAAGAGTGGATCGTCCTCTTTCTAACCTTGGAGCATAGCACGCATTCGACCAGCCCCAAGTCGTGTGGAGATGCGGAAGCGAGATGATATCCCTGCTAAAATTTCTGCAGCAGAATTTTGGATCTTGATCTTGGTAATCTTCCCAGATTGATTAGCAACTAGGATTTTCCTTGGTTTCTTGCACCCCAAGATTGTAAGAGAGGGTCGTGGCCTCTCTTCTTCCTCACGTGAACCTTTAGATCTGATCCAGAAAATCAAGAGACATTGCCCAAGAAGAAGGTGCTGCTAGGGTTTCTTCCTTCTCCTTCTTTGAGAGAGGCGGTTCCAAGAAGATGGCTAGGGCAGAGATGGCAGCAATAAAACCCTAGAAATCTAGGGCATCTATACGTGAGAAAGAGAGAAAGACGTGGATAAGAGAGAAAAGGAGAGGGATAGCTTATTCTAGGTAGAAAAGGGTTTCTTTTTCATTCATCTATAATCATCATCGTTACATGACTATATATAACCCGTCCCCATGACGCCCACCAAAATAAAACTAGCACCACACATAAACCGGTGCCTTATTATATGGATAATAAACCCTAAAAAACTCCCTTAGACCAACCCACACCTTGGGCCCAAACCCAGCCCAATGATAGACTAGCCCCCTCAAGACCCAACAACCTGGGCCTTAACCCTGTGGAGCCTACAAACCTCCACCCTAAGATTTAAGCTTTGGAGTACCACACCAGGCTCTACAATCTCCACCTTGGTGCTTCAAAGCTGCTGAAAAATCTGCACATTCCCTCAGACCCATCAGTGTCACACATGAGAGAAAGCTATCCCATGGAAGAGTCTTCGTAAGTGCATCTGCCTGGTTCTTCTTTGTATGAACTTTTACCAGCTCCACTTTACCTTCTTCCACCAATTCTCTGATCCTGTGATACCTCACATCTATATGCTTTGTGTGTGCATGATAGATTGGGTTCTGAGCCAACTGCAGGGCACTCTGACTATCACTGTGTAACAATACTGTACCCTGCTTCACCCCCATTTCCATGATGAGTCTCTTCAACCAAAGAGCCTCCTTGGCAGCCTCTGTAATCCCTATATACTCAGCTTCTGTTGTAGACAAAGCTGTAATAGGTTGAAGAGTTGATCTCCAAGAAATTAATCCACCATACATGATGAACACATACCCTGTGGTAGACCTTCTTGTATCCAGATCACCTGCAAAATTTGCATCCACAAATCCTTCCAATGGACCTAATGACTTACTTGGGATATTAGATTTCTCCTTAGATCCATCTTGCTACCCAAAAATTAGACCAAGTCCATGAGTTCCCTGAAGGTACCTCAAAATCCACTTGAGTGCCTTCCAATGCTCCTTCCCTGGGTTCATCATGAATCTGCTCACCTGGCTCACTGCATATGCTATGTCAGGCCTGCAACACACCATAGCATACATAATGCTGCCCACGGCACTGGCATATGGAACTCTCTCCATGTACTCTTTCTCTTCATCTATCTAGGGGTTCTGTAACTTAGAAAGAGACATGTGACTAGCCAAAGGTGTTCTAACTGGTTTGGCCTTATCCATCCCAAACCTCTCCAACACCTTATGAATATATCCACCCAATGATAAGTGTAGAATTCCCTTGGTCCTATCTCTGTAAATTTTCATCCCAAGTATCTTCCTAGCTGATCCTAAATCCTTCATTTCAAATTCTATTGATAATGCATATTTCAGTCCATTCACTGCTTCAACACTCCTGCTGGCAATAAGCATATATCCACATATAGAAGGAGATACAGTGCATCATCCTCATCCACATTTTTCACATAGACACAAATATCATGTTCACATCTAGAAAATCCAAGGCCCAAAATAAAAGTGTCAAACCTTTTGTACCACTGACGGGGTGACTGCTTCAAACCATAGAGCGATTTCTTTAGTAGACACACTATTTCTTCCAATCCAGATTCCTTGAAACCCTCTGGTTGCTTCATGTATATCCTCTCCTCTAGACTCCCATGTAAGAAAGCCGTCTTCACGTCCATCTACTGCAACTCCATACCATGTTGTGCTACGAGAGATAACAATACATGAATTGAAGCATGACGTATCACTGGAGAGAACCTCTATGTAGTCCACTCCCTCTCTCTGTGAGAACCCCTTAGCAACAAGCCTTGCTTTGTATCTGACTCCACCTTGCTCTGAAGGTGCCTCCTTCTTTGTGAACACCCATTTTGAACCAATGGCCCGAGCATCTCTAGGTAGATCCACTAGCTGCCATGTCTTGTTCTTTTCGAGGGACTCCATCTCCTCCATCATGGCCTGCATCCATGAGTCTCTTTCTGAACTTTCCATGGCTTCTTGGAAGGTCTCTGGATCTTCATTTGCAGTGATTAGAGCATAGGAAATCATGTCATCAATGCGATACCGAGCAGGTTTGATGATGGTACGCTTTGCCTTGTGTAGTGCCACACCCCTTTGATCATCTCTCAAAGCTGAAGTGTGTGACTCCACCTGCACCTCCTTTTGGATTGATGGCTCTTCTGGCTGATCCTTTACATGTATTGGAGCATTCATACCAAACTCCACCTCAAAAGAAGCATGTTTTGAAGTAGAAGTAGAAGGTACATCACCTGTCAGCCAATGCTGTCCACTGCTGTCCTGTTCAGCCTTTTCAGCTCCATCTGCAATCTCTGACCTCTTCAAGATGCTCTTCTCATAAAAAATAATGTCTCTACTGATGATACACTTCTGTGAATCTAAACTCCATAGCAAATAGCCTTTAACTCCCTGTGGATACCCGATGAAGATCAGCCTTTGTGATTTTGGGTCCAGCTTGCTCCTTTCAGTTGCCTCCACATGTGCATAGGCTGGGCAACCAAAAATCCTTAGGTGTCCAAGCTCCACCTTCTTCCCACTCCAGATCTCCTCTGGAATGCCTCCATCAAGTTTTCTATTAGGGGACCTGTTAACAAGAAAACCAGAGAACATAATTGCATCACCCCAAAAGACCTTGGGCAGTGATGCCTGCAGCCTCAAACTCCTAGCCTTCTCTGTCAATGTACGATTCATCCTCTCTGCCACACCATTCTGCTGGGGAGTCATCCTCACTGTGTAATGGTGTTGGATCCCATTTTCCTCACAGTAGCTTCTGAATTCATTGCTTGTATACTCCCCTCCATTGTCAGATCTCAAACACTTCACTGGTTTTCCTGTCTCCTTTTCAACACCAACTCTCCAAGCTTTAAACCGGGCAAATACCTCTGATTTTTCTCTTATCAGATATACCCATACCTTCCTGGAGTAGTCATCAATGAAGGTCAAAAAATACTTAGCCCCACCTCTGGCTGACACAGGGTCGGTCCCCATACATCTGAGTGAACTAGTTCCAGAATACCTTCACTCTGCTTGGAACTGCTGGCAAATCTCACCCTATGTTGTTTGCCATAAATACAGGGCTCACAGATGTCATTGTCCTCCTTCTTAAGTACTGGAATCAGACCTCTTTTACTGAGTTCTATAAGCCCTTTATCACTCATGTGTCCCATTCGATAGTGCCACAGTTTATAGACCAACTGTTCTTCCTGTGCCGCTGCTAGCACCTCTACACCATCTATGGCCACTGAGCCTTCCATTTGATAGAGATTATTTTCCAACCTTCTCCCTTTCATCACCACTAATGCACCCTTGGTTATCCTCAAACATCCACTCCCCGGCTGGCTTCCAAAAGCATACCCATGCTTCTCCAGGTAGCCCAAAGAAATTAGATTCTTCTTCAACTCTGGGACATGTTTGACATTGGTCAAAGTCCTTATAACCCCATCATACATCCTCACCCTTATGCTTCCAACTCCAGCAACCTTACAAGGATGATTATCACCAAGGCATACACTCCCTCCATCAGATTCTTCATAAGTTGCAAACCACTCCCTATGCGAAGTATAATGGTGAGAACATGCTGAGTCAAGTGTCCAACAACTATCACACTTCTTGGTCCCATCTGAAACTACCAGTACATCATCTTCACTGTCTTCAGATGAATTTGCACCACCATTGCTGGTTGAACCTCCCTTGGAAATGCCCTTCCCCTTCTCATTCTTCAGAAGTGGGCAATTTCTCTTCAGGTGACCAATCTGATGACACTTGTAACACTTCCATGCTTTCTGCTTGCCCCGAGACTTAGATCTGCCTTTGGACTTGCCTCTAACCTTTTCCCAGGGTCTTCCTTGCCTCTCATTCACAGCAAGTACCTCCGTGTTAGAGTTTCCCATGCGAATCTTTTCTCTTTGCTGGTTTGATCTCAGCACCCCCACAACCTCTTCATAATTCAGGGTCTCCTTCCCATACACCAAGGTTGTAATCAGACCATCATAGGAACTGGGTAGCGAACACAACAAGATGAGGGTCTTGTCTTCTTCATCAATTTTCACATCAAGGCTCATCACCTCTGAGCACACTTGATTGAATTTCTGAATATGGGCCACAAGATCTCCTCCCTCAGGCATTCTCAAGCTGTACAACTGTTTCTTCAACCACAACTTGTTTGTCATGCTCTTTCCCATGTAAGTGTTCTCTAAAGTTTCCCAGAGCCCCCTTGCCGTGGTCTGCGTGCAAATCTCCGGCAAGACTTGATCAGCCAAGCACATCCTGATTGTGCTAAATGCAATCTCCTCTAACTCCTTCCAATCCTCACGACTTACATTATCCGGTCTTTGTTTCACCAAGACCTTATAAATCCTTTGCTGTACCAATAAATCCTTCACCCTTTGCTGCCATAGGGTGAAGTTTCCCTTGCCATCATACTTTTCAAAATCGAATTTAAAGCTACTAGATGCCATATCCAACCAAGAAACAATGCACACAACAAAAATAAAAATTAAACTTGCTGCAGAAATTTCTGGTTTGATATCTTACCAAGAAACGCCCAAGATCCAATCTTTTCTCCACCAAATCACCAGGCTCTGATACCAAATGAAGAGTGGATCGTCCTCTTTCTAACCTTGGAGCATAGCACGCATTCGACCAGCCCCAAGTCGTGTGGAGATGCGGAAGCGAGATGATATCCCTGCTGAAATTTCTGCAGCAGAATTTTGGATCTTGATCTTGGTAATCTTCCCAGATTGATTAGCAACTAGGATTTTCCTTGGTTTCTTGCACCCCAAGATTGTAAGAGAGGGTCGTGGCCTCTCTTCTTCCTCACGTGAACCTTCAGATCTGATCCAGAAAATCAAGAGACGTTGCCCAAGAAGAAGGTGCTGCTAGGGTTTCTTCCTTCTCCTTCTTGAGAGAGGCGGTTCCAAGAAGATGGCTAGGGCAGAGATGGCAGCAATAAAACCCTAGAAATCTAGGGCATCTATACGTGAGAAAGAGAGAAAGACGTGGATAAAGAGAAAAGGAGAGGGATAGCTTATTCTAGGGAGAAAAGGGTTTCTTTTTCATTCATCTATAATCATCGTTACATGACTATATATAACCCGTCCCCATGACGGCCCAAAATAAAACCAGCACCACACATGAACCGGTGCCTTATTATATAGATAATAAACCCTAAAAAACTCCCTTGGACCAACCCACACCTTGGGCCCAAACCCAGCCCAATGATAGACTAGCCCCCTCAAGACCCAACAACCTGGGCCTTAACCCTGTGGAGCCTACAAACCTCCATCCTAGGATTTAAGCTTTGGAGTACCACACCAGGCTCTACAATATACATGCCATCTAGGAGCCGAGTGTCATTAGATAATGTTCATGTTTTAATCCTCGACAATTATTTAAATACAGCATTATAACAACATTGCAAATTCCTCACTTAATAAAAGAGGTTCAATTTAAAACATCCATGTCCTCATACTTCCTCGCATCAAGGACATAAAATATGGCATTTTGTCTCAGACCCACCTCAGAGTGCACTGTTTTATGTCCTTTCAATGCTACCGTTTCCCTTGATGAGATCATTAGGAAAGCCACCTTGCTCTGAGTATAGCTCTGTAAAGTTCCTCTACTCTGGTGTCTCCACGTTAAGCATGTTAAAATGAGATACTTACGGACATGCTTGTGAAGCTTCAAAATCTGAGAGGGATTCATGAGAAGGTGAATGATAAGGACTGGAATTAGTTTGAGTAACTCATAATTTTTTCCCAAAATAATAATAACAATACTTCACCGTTTCCTTTCTTAAGCAAATCACCACTTCGCAAATCACCACTTCGTCTTTTGATATTTCCTTCCATCTCTTTTCCCATGTCTAGAGTGCATAAATCTTGGGACGCACAAGAAAATATTACAGTTGTCTTACTATGGTTATTTCAGATAATTTACATGATATTTTTTGATATTGACATATCCAATCTTGTTATAATATTATTATATCTTTTCCTTACCAGCAGATCCAGAAATCTGCCTATGATATTGCTATATATATTTTTCTCTTATCAAGAAGATTTAGCAATCTTTTGTTATATTATTGTATATTTTTCTTTCTTAATAGACTACGCAATCTCTATGATATTGCATTAAGAATTGACAACTCTTGTATATGAATGTATAATATATTCAATGTAACTATGATGATTTTGTTCTTCTTAACTTTATATGGTATCAGTGCATGTGTGATTTTGTTCTTTTCTTTGTCTATTTCTTAGTCATTTGAGCCTTGAGGGTTGAGAATGTTGATTGAAATTCAAACAGGTTTTCAGAATCCATTTACCTCACCAATCTGAGATCCCACTAGTTCCTATTTTATTCATCACTATGATAATCTAAGAACACCTCTTGTTTCCTCTGTGTTGATCAAAGATAATTATTTCTCTTGGTGCCAGGCCATGATAATTGCCTTAAGCGCTAAAAATAAAATAGGATTTGTCAATGGCTCTCTAAAGCTGCCAAATATTTTTTTCTTCTCTCCATCCTTTTTTGTGGGCATGTTGTAATGAATTGGTCAAGTCATGGCTCCTTAATGCTATGTCCAAAGAAACTATCCCTAGTACCTTATTAGAATCTTTGGCATCCAATATATGAAAAGATTTGTGAGAAAGGTATGTACAATCAAATGCTCCATATTTTATGAATTTCATCATGATATAGCCTTAATAATGCAAGAAACTGCTACCATTAATACTTACCATATCAAGTTGAAATCTTTGTGGGATGAGTTCTATTCCTTTCTAGCCTTACAACCTTATAATTGTGAGTCCTTTAAATCTTTGCAGGATTATCAACAGAAGGAAAAATTAACCAAATTCCTCATAGGACTTAATGAATCTTATAGTCATATTTAAGGATAAATTTTGCTCATCGATTTCTTCCAAGTGTCAAATAAGCTTGTTCCCTCTTGCTCCAATAAGTGAAGCAACATTAGGTATCAACCATACTGAACCTCAACATCGATAGTGGTGCCTTTGTGGTTTCAACAACAATCGATTGCAATCTTCAAATTTGGATCCCTCAAATAGACCCATTTGTGATCACTACAAATTGGTTGGGAATATTAAAGAAAAATGTTAGTCAGCTTGTGCAGTTGATAGTTCTACTAGGTGGAATGGACAGGGGCTCTATGGGTCATGCTTTTTTGATGTTGTCCTACCACTGCAGGTGTTGGTAATATGACCTAAGGATAGTGTTGTTAGATGAGGACCCTGAAACATCAATTGTTGGCGTACATATTGTATTTTATTTTAGAACTTTCATTGAACATTAATTATCATGTTCATATTAATAAAATTGGGCATTTTTCATACATGTTCATGTGTCATGTATTGTTCTTGGTGTTGATGGATAATGACATATATTTTTAAGACTTAAAAATTAAGACACATATCATAATAGATTAACTCCAAAAATGCTATTAATTAATTGATCAATATGAAGACGGTGATCGATTTGATCAGATTGAAGCATGAATCGCCTTGATACGAGTATTTTATATAAGGTATAAGATACCAAGGTGAGAATGCTGGTAGAAGTGTGATATCAATATCGAGCATAACCATACGAGAAATCAGTAGGATAACTACTCACTTGTCAGTGACTTTTCAATAATATAGTAGTGTAAGTGGTTCTTGACCTATAATACTTCGGTTACTCACACTAGGGTTATTATAGTTTGATTGCATATTGACTTGATCCTCTGAGGCATTAAGACTTTGTTATGTATGTTGCTATAGTGATCCTAATGTATGAATAAGAGTATGCATGAGGAATCTATTAGCCCTAGTAGATAGGGAGTAGTCCTATGTTATTTAGGAGACTAAGTTCAGGAGTCTATGGTCATAGCAGGTGATAATGAAAAGGAGTTTCCATTAAAATCAAAAGTTAAACTCGAGTCAAATAAATATTGCATATGATCGATGATTAGAGTTTAATGAGTTATCCTTAACCAGGCCCCCTGCCGAGACTCTTGATAAAAGGACCATATTACATGATAACTACATTTTGGGTTCTTTTTCTAACATGCTAATCTGCCACTACATACTACTAGGTGTCACTGGTAGATTATAAGAAGCCCACTAGAGTCGATTAGGATCGTCGATTCCAAGTTTGAGTTGCATCGAAATAGTTTGACCCACTTAAATAAGTTTCGGTGTAACCCTAATGCTGATTATGAATTATTATCACTACCAAATAGGTTGGAACCTATGGGATCACACGCAATAGGAGCTGAACTCCTTACTTTGATCCTTACATCAATTTGATTCGTGTTTTGGATCAAGTTTCTTAAAGATGGGTTGCTAAATGTTAGCAACTAAGTTGATAGCATCACTATTGATCCAATTCGATGAGATCGAATTATTTTCTATCTCCTTTGTATGCAAATCAGATTTGATCAGATACATTTAGGATTGATTTGAGTTATCCAAAACTCAATTAGACCATGAGTATGAGTCTCATGTGATGGGATTCAGCTTGGACTCAAATTCAGTTCGAATTGGATATGAATTTGACCCTAAATGAAGAGTCCTAATGGACAGGAACTCTCTTCTCTCTTGGATGGATTTTATGATTTTTTTTTTGTATGTGAAATTATTTTTTCCTTGGCCTTTTTCTACTGATAGAGAATTATTTATTTTCTTATGCTTGTTGTGGTTTGAACCTTGAGCACCTTAATCGGTTGGTGGATGGGAGTACACGCTTGGAGCATACAAGTGACTCTTCGAAAATTCCATTACGTACTCCTCCCTCCTCCCACGTGTTTAATGGGTTAATTAAGTATGTTAATTGTTGTTTAATGGAAAGCATTTGAAGGGATGCGTAGCCCCTCAATTGGTGCCATCCCTTCATTTGTCGTGACTGCTTGGTTGCCCCTCTCTCTAATCTATAAATGAGGGGTCTTGGCTGATTCAAAAAATTTCACACCCCATAGCCCATTCATCCACGTAATCCACTTCTAGATTAGGCTTGGGGAAGTCTCCATCTCTTCTATTCTTTCACCTTAAATCAAATCTAGTAAAAGGAAAGGGTAGAAATAAGAGAAAAATTCCTATTAAGGAGATTAGGCACAAGAAGGTAAAGTAGATAGGCTGCTTTAGCCTTCTTGCAGGCCAATTCAGCAAAGAGTTTGTTGTACTATCTTCTCTAAAAGGATCTGCAAGACGCTAGTACTCGATGATCCATCCATTTTGAGACGTCTTTATCCCTGCATGGATATTCATAGAGGCCCGAGTGTGAATGGCTCTAGTTCGGAACCCAGTGATCTATTAGGATGAATTTCAGTTGCATATTGCAACTTGATAAGGTAAGAAATTTATGTTTAAATTTTTTTTACCATATTAGATCTGATCTTCGATCATGCCTTTACTGAGTAAATAGGTTTAAAATGTGATTTAAAACTTATTTACATAATTTTAAAAATTTTATAATTTATTTCTTTGCAGCATATACTGATAGTGTCAGCACCGAGCTAATCAATCAATTCGGTCCTTCAAGTGTGTCCCTTGGTGGGATGCTAGCTAGTCACTTATATAATTTGACTTTATTATAGTCTATGCTTTTTGGGGTTAATTTAATATTTCTCCATTCCAAATAGCATGGTGTTTGCAAGGCTAGGCTTCCTTTGTTGATGCAAGAGGAGCTTTTGGAGTAGTTGAATAGTGGGACATCAACATATTGAGAGGTTCTAAAAGTTCAAATGTAATGACTTTTTAAAATAAACATATTTAGAAAAGAAATTAAGAAGACACAAATTTAGCTCTACCAAATTTTCTAAAAGTTTTTAAAGTTTTCAAAAACAAATGGATTTCATTGTAATTGTTTGTTTATCTAATTCAAATCTTTTTTAAAATATACAACTTAAAAAATTTATAAAATTATATAGTTAACCAGGCATCTTATTTGTTAAGTCAACTTCAGTAATGCAACGGAACCTTCCCTTAGGAGCTCTTATCTTGAACTTCTTTTAATCTATTGAAAGCTCGAGTTTTTAGAACTCGGTGACCCTCGAGGCCTCTAGTTAAAACATATAATGTCATAAAAACACGTTCAACCCTCGAGGCTGGCCTACGTATTGATAGCTAGGCTTCATACTCACGTTCAAGCCTCGTTGTCAAGTGACCATTTTTATAACCCTTATATAAGTTCAAAGAACCAATCTTAAGGGTAATTCTATTTGGCCCGCAAATTTTCCTTGCAGCCCCCCCCCCCGGGCCAGTCTATTTGGCCCGCACGTTTTCCTTAGGAGCCCCCCACGCCACTTAAAAAAAATGGCATGTTTGCCCTTAAAAATTTTGGACCAAAATAACCCCCCTCAAACAGCCCCCCCCAAAGCCCCTCCTCCCTCCCGTGCCCCTCCCCCTACCTCCCTCACTCGGATCATCCATCGTTCTTTTTTTTTTTTTCTCGGTTCCCTCCCCCTCCAAACAGCCCCTCCCCCGCCTCCCTCACTCGAATCACCATCGTCCATTTTTTTTCCTCCCTCACTCGGATCACCATCGTCCATTTTTTTTCTCTGTTTGTGCGTTGTTCGGCCTTGTGTGGCCGAACAAGTAAACTCTGTTCGGCCCCACAGGGCCAACAACTTTAACATGTTCGGCCCTGATGGGCCGAACAATAATTTTCTATATATTATAATTATAGAAGATTGTTGTTCGGCCTGATGGGCCGAATAAAGAAAGCTGTTCGGCCCACCAGGGCCGAACATGTTAATGTTGTTCGGCCCTGTGGGGCCAAACAGAGTTTACTTGTTGGCCACACATGGCCGAACAACGCACGAACATAAAAAAAAAGGTCGACGGGTGATCCGAGTGAGGGAGGCGGGGGGAGGGGCAAGGGAGGGGGGAGGGGCTGGCGGGGGTGTTTGGAGGGGGGAACCGAGAAAAAAAAAAATGGACAGGTGATCCGAGTGAGGGAGGTGCGGGGGGAGGGAGGGAAGGGTAGTTTAGGTATTTTCTAAATTTAGGGGGTTAGTGAGTAATTTTGGGGGGGCTACTGAGTAAAAAAAAAGCTAAATAGGGGGGCTCCTAAGCAAAATGTGCGGGCAAATAGGATTCCCCCCCTCCCCCTCCCCCACTTAAAAAAATGACATGTTTGTCCCTAAAAAATTTGGACCAAAACACCCCCAAGGTCAAAACATCCCCACCCCACGCCACCCCCTCCCCTGCCCCTCCCCCCCTCCCTCACTCCGTCAAAACACCCTTGGATCTACCATTTGAAGCTTGATTGAAGAGATTTCAATCTATAATCGAGCAATAGACAAGCAACTAGCAATTTTGGAAGGTTCTAATGATCGCAAAGGTTGGTTTATATCCCATCGTCGAATTTTTTTCCCGGTTCGTGAGTTGTTCGGTGTGTGCTGAACAGGTCAAATCTGTTCGGCCACACAGGCTGAACTAAGTCAACATGTTCGGCCCTGGTGGGCTGAACAGATTTCTTCTGTTCGGCAAATCTGTTCGGCCTATTCGGCCCAACAGCCAGCAGAGAGTCTTGTTCGGCCCTGGTTGGCCGAACAGAGACTCGTTCGATGTGGAGCAAAGGAGGGAGGAGGAAAGGGGGGAGGCGTCGGAGGGAGGTGGACGCCAGGGAGCACTGTCGGAAGAGGCGGAGAGACTCGTTCGAATGTGGAGCGAAGGAGGGAGGAGGAAAGGGGGCGGAGGCGTCAAAGGGAGGCGGATGCCGGGGAGCACTGTCGGAAGGAGGCGGACGCTGAGGTGGAGGAGATTGAGGGAGACGGAGCCGATCGAGTGAGGGAGGGAAGGAGGGAGGGAAAGCTTACCGGTGAAGATGGCCGCGCCGGGGAAGAAGAGCCGCTGCCGGGGACGACCACTACCGGAGAAGGCCGGAGAAGGAGGGGGAGCGGTGAGCGAGAGAGGGAGCATTGTCGGAAAGGAGGAAGGGGGAGACGCTGAGAACTTTCGTGAGGAGGGGGAGGGGGGGGGGGGGAGTTTAGGTATTTTCTAAATTTAGGGGGCTACTGAGTAATTTTGGGGGCTATTGAGTAAAAAAAAAAGATAAATGGGAGGGTTGCTGAGCAAAAACAGCAGACCAAATAGAATTTTCCCAATCTTAAGCCCACACAGCAGACTTGAATTACCTTTTTCCCCTCCTCATCATTTAGGATCTAATTAAGTTATAAAATTTGTATTATAATTTAATGAATATTAATTTAATTTTTCCACACACAATTATATAATTTAATAATACAATATATATATTCTCAAGCTGAAATGTTTTCTTTTTACATTCTTCTAGGATCATCCTAATTTTTAGATTTTTTTAATTTTTTTCCAAGCATGTTCCATAGACTTATTTTTGATACTTAAGCCCACAAAATCTAGGATTAAGCTCAACAAGCTAGGCGGGACCCCTTCCCTGTGATTAACTCTACATGTGATGTAAGATGAAGGAAATGAAGGATTCTTAGTCCTTTTGAAGGATTCTTGGTCCTTACATTGTAACTTTCAAAACTTTTCGTTGATATGATATTTTTAGGATGAAGAGTTTGAGCTCCCTCTAATTCAATTTTTCAAGTCTTAAAACATTCCCCCCTCTATGGATTGCTTGGATGCACTCCCTCCTCTCTTCCTCCATTTCCCCATTGTGAATGGTGCTCCTGGCCGTTGGATCAATTGTCAAAACATCTTAGGCAAGGAGATCCCCTCTCTCTAACCTTGCTCATTTTGGTGACCAATGTGCGTACAAGGATTTTCAAGAGGGCTTTGAATATCGGCTTGATTGAAGGAATTGGAGTCACTCCTGCTTTAAACATCTCCCAAGTCTTCATTTTGGCCATGATATCATTATTTTCTATATTGCAAAGAGTAAATGCTCTAAAAGCCATTCTTTTAGGTGTTGTGGGTGCTTCTGCTCTAAAGGTTAACCTATGCAAAAGTATATAATTGGCTTCAACATTTCTTTCTAGGAGGAGCTTCGCTTGGCTTTCCTTCTAAACTGTAAGAAGTCCTCTCTCCCCTTCACCTATCTTGGTCTACCTTTACGTGATCAACACCTCCAAGTAAAGTTAGATGCCCCTTTAGGGAAAGATCCATAGCTGGGCTGCATGGAAAGAAAAATTCCTATCAATTGGCAAAAGATCGTGATGAGGGGTAAATTATCATTACATTAAGGCCTGTGCACATCAACAATTGGGTCAGGTCCAACCCAACATCTTGCTAGCCAGCTGTCATAGCCACCAAGTAACAAGATCAATCGCCTTTAGCAAAGTCGGATCACCCTGACAACCCGGACCACCTTTATACTTCGGCCATCTAGCCGAGCTATCCTTATTCCTCGGTAACCCAAGCTATCCTTATACTTCGGCCATATGAGCCGAGCTATCTTTATTCCTCGGTAACCGAGCTATCCTTATACTTCGATCGTTCAAGCCGATCCATTCCTCGGTCGTTCGAGCCGATCCATTTTGCACTTCGGAAAATCAAGCTATTCCTCATCCAGCCAACCACGGCATTCAAATACCTCTGCGGAATCCGGCGGGAGAGTTCAAATCTACTATAGCTGAATAAGATTCCAAACAGAGAATCATACCCAGGAGTGGCCTAGAGCCTACGCAATCGTGGAATCCCAAGGCATCAGCCAGCTCTCCTAGCCGTCGATCCTCTAACTGACAAGATACAGATCCTACCGATCTCGTAACAAACTTGATTCGAATCCGTTTCAAATCATAACAACTTTCGGCCCCCACATGCGCCCAGTGAATCAGGTGATCCTCTATAAATACACAGCTTTTCAACCTCTCAGGTACGCACAAATTACCTTGCACATTCACTTGGCTTTACGGAATCAATTACTCCATTAGAGCTCCGATCGAGAGCTTGGAGGAAGATTCTTCTGTGAAAAGTCTTCTCCTCACATCTGCCTGCTGTGAATCTCCACTGACTTGGGCGTCGGAGGGTCCCCCGCAGAGGACAACCCCAAGGAAATCCTTTGCGAGCGCGGACTGTCTTGCAGGTTCCACCCGGATGTCGAGATCGGAGTTCGGACCCGGAGCCAAAGTGCACCCAAGTCGGAGAACGGATTTCCGCGGCAACAGATTGGCGCTAAAGGAAGGGCCTCAAGTCCCATAAACTTGTAATCCAGGAGACAAGACTAAAAAAACCAGAAGAAACATCCTCTAATGGCCAATCGGAAGAGAGCCACCTCTGAGGCTCAAGATCAGGCCGCATCTCAAAGGCCTGATCCAATTAGTGATGTAGCACCTCCGCTACCACCACCAGCTGAAACTCCTTCCCCACCGGCAACGGCGGTAACCCTGGACCAGTTCCACTCTGGTCCAATAGGTTCAAGCATTGACCCAGATAATCCAGGGATTCCAGGCAATCCCTGGCCCTGCCGTTCCTGCTCCCAGCCTCGCGAGGAGGCCGCTGCCCCCGCTCCGCCTACAATCTCTTCTTCCGATCCGCCTAGGGCGGCAGATCGCAGTCGCCGGCCTGCAAAGGTGAGACGGCGCTGCAACGAGCTGGAGGGAAGAGCCCACTCAGATCCAGGCGGGTTCGCTCTCCCTCCCCGGTATCCTCTCAGGATTCAACACCACTGTCGTCTTCTCATCGCCGATCCCTCCTACCACTCTGGATGAAGGAATCACACAACAGATGCAGGAGATGCGCAAGAATGGCGTCGAGAACTAGACGCCGCCAAGCAAGCTCCTCCACCCCAGCCGAAGGCGGAGCAGGGCATCCCCTTCTCTGAGAGGATCATGAGGGAAGTGATTCCCCCTCATGTTAAACTCCCCACCATTGGCCGTACCATGGATCCACCGATCCCGATGATCATCTGAGCAGCTTTAGGTCCATCATGATGTTCCATGGAGCATCGGATGCGATCCTTTGTTGCCTTCCCCTCCACTCTAAGGGGATCTGCCCGAACCTGGTTCATTAGCTTGAAACCAGGTTCCGTTGATTCTTTCGATGAGCTGGGCTGTCTGCTATCAGCCAGTTCGTCAGTAGCCCGCCAATGATGGAGATCCGATTCCTCTCCGAGGTCAAGTAGAGAGAGGGGGAATCGCTGAAGAGTTATCTCGGCTGCTTCAATACGGCCCTCCTAGAAGTCGACCACCTCAACCACGAGGTGGCCATGTCCGCCTTGGCCGGAGGAGTGTCCAAGGAGGGAGACTTCTACCTAGCTCTGGAGGTCAACTATCCAAGAGCCTTCGGACATGATGTCCCTGGCGGATAAGTAAGCTAGGGTTGAGAATCAAGGAGGTCAGCTCGAGCTGAACAACTGAAGAAGGGAGGCAAGGGCCCAACAAACAGTGAGCCTACCGCTACATTAGCCTGCCGCACCACCAGAGAGCTCCTCGCCTCCGTCGCGAGATCGAACCCAGAGCCTAGCTCGAAGGTTCGATCGTTACACTCCCCTCACCGCTCCGAGGGCATAGATTCTGATGGAGATCAGCACCAGATTCCTCGACCTCCTCCTGTTCGAGGCAACGGAGCTCGGAGAGATCCTATCAAGTATTGCCTCTTTCATCGGGATCACGAGCATGACACCGAGGACTATTGGCAGCTCAAGAATGAGATCGAGCGATTGATTCAACGAGGCAGACTGGACCGGTTCAGAGGGCCTCCTGAGCTGAACGATGAGGCGAATCACCAGCCCGAACCTCGCCAACTCTCACCGCCGAACCCTCCAGTTATCGGCCATGTTAATGTGATAGCTGCGGCCGATTCCCGTCTTCTTGGCCAGGCGATGATGAAGGCCCATCAAAGAAAGCTCGAGTTAATGAACTCACTTTTTTGATGAAGACCTTCGGGAGGTACAGTACCCCCATGATGACTCTCTGGTTGTATCTTTAAATCTAGACAATTATGATGTAAGCCGGGTTCTTATTGATAGCGGAAGCTCCGTTAATGTTTTGTACTTTGATGCCTTTGAGAGGTTAAAATTCCGGGTAGAAAGTCTTCGAACCGTGGAGTCCACACTGGTGGGCTTCACAGGTGACTCCATAATCCCGAAGGGGTCATCACTCTGACGGTCCGAGCCGGTACCTGCCTCGTGTGGCCACTAAGCTTATGGACTTCCTTGTAATCAAGCTTCGGTCTCCTTACAATGCCATTCTTGGTAGGCCGGACAGATGTCTCTCAAGGCCATCATTTCCATTCCCCACCTCGCCATGAAGTTCCCACCGAATGGGGAGTGGGATTGTTCGAGAAAGTCAGATTATGGCTCAACATTGCTTTGTTGCCGACCTTCAGTCCAGAAAATCCAAGGTGGATGGACTGGATGCCCGAGAGGATTTCGCCGAGCAACAAGGAGAACCAGCCAAAGAATTGGAGGAGGTACTACTCAGCGAAGCTCGGCCCGACCGAACCGTATAGATTGGATCACAACTGGAAGAAAAGCCTCGGCAGGAGTTAATCGAATTCCTTCGAAGAAATGCCGATGTCTTTGCCTGGTCCACATCAGATATGCCTGGAATCAGTCCAGATGTCCTGGTTCACCGCCTCAGCATGGATGAGACAGTTCGGCCAATCAAGCAAAAGAAAAGAAGCTTCGCCCCGAACGTCAGAAAGCCATCGAAGAGGAGGTGGATAAGCTTATCAAAGCCAACTTCATCCGAAAAGTCAATTATCCTGATTGGCTGGCAAATGTGGTTATGGTGAAAAAGTCAAATGGCAAATGGAGGATCTGCATCGACTTCACCGACTCAATAAAGCCTGCCCGAAAGACAGCTTCCCCCTTCTCCGAATTGACCAACTTGTGGACTCAACTTCAGGCCATCAGATGCTGACCTTTATGGATGCCTATTTAGGCTACAACCAGATCCGAATGGCGCCCGAAGATGAGGAAAAGACTGCCTTCATCACCGACCGAGGTATCTATTGCTACCGAGTTTGCCTTTTGGTTTGAAAAATGCAGGTGCCACCTACCAAAGGCTGGTCAATAAAGTTTTCAAAGAGCAAATCGATCGGAATATGAAGGTTTATGTTGACGATATGCTGGTGAAGAGCAAGGAAGCATCCCAACATATCGAGAACCTTGCAAAAACCTTTAAGACATTTCGGAAGTATCAAATGAAGCTTAACCCTACCAAATGTGCTTTCGGAGTCAACTCTGGGAAATTCCTCGGCTTCATGGTCTCTCAGCGGGGCATCGAAGCAAATCCCCAAAAGATCCAGGCCTTGCAGCAGATGGCCCCTCCTGGATCGATCAAGGACGTGCAATGCCTCATCGGAAGGATAGCGGCCCTTAGTCGCTTCATTGCTCGATCAGCCGAAAAGTGCCTCCCCTTCTTCAAAGCTCTTCGGTCAGCTAAAAACTTCCAATGGACCTCAGATTGCCAGAAATCCTTTGAAGACCTCAAGAAATACCTCGGCTCACCTCCTCTCCTCAGTAGCCCAAAGCCAGGTGAAACGCTGAGCCTGTACCTCGCGGTCTCTAAGAATGCTGTTGGCTCGGTGCTGATCAGAGAAGAGGGCAAAATTCAAAAGCCTATTTATTATGTCAGCAAATTGCTCAAAGATGCTGAGACGAGGTACACTCGAGTGGAGAAGATGGTTCTGGCCCTAGTGACATCGGTCCAGAAGCTACGGCCATATTTCCAAGTGCACTCCATCACCGTCCTAACCGACCAACCCATCAAGGCAATCATCCATCATCCGGAAGCATCGAGGAGAATGACCAAGTGGGCTATCGAACTAAGCGAGCATGACATTCAGTACCAGCCTTGTCCGGTCATCAAAGCCCAGGTCCTGGCAGATTTTCTTCTCGAATGCACCGTGCCCGAAGATGGTTCTGCTCTGGACACCCTTGGGCAACCAAAGCCCTATGCTCCATGGTTACTTCATGCCGACGGATCCTCCAGCGCAAGCGGTTCTGGTGCCGGTCTGGTCCTCACCAGCCCGGAGGGTGCTACTTTTGAATATGGCATCCGCTTCTCCTTCCCAGCCTCAAATAATGAAGTAGAATATGAGGCCCTACTCACCGGACTCCGCATCGCCCGCAAGCTCAAAGTTGAAAAACTAAATGCCTACACTGACTCTCAATTAGTGGCGGGCCAGGTATGAGGCAAATTCGAAGCTCGAGAACCAAACATGATTCGGTATCTCTAGAAGGTGCACGATCTATCTTCTTGTTTCAATGAATTTAAGTTCATCCAGATCCCAAGGGCTGAAAATGCGTGCGTCGACCTTCTGTCTCGTCTGACGACAACGGACTCAATGGACCTTGAACGGAGTTTCCACTTAAAAATCCTGGAGAAGTCCAGCATCATCGACGCTGACCAGATGATGCAAATTGACACCGAACCATCCTGGATAGACCCCCTACACAAGTATCTCAAAGAAGGGATGCTACCCACTGATAGAAAAGAACCGAGGAGGCTAAAGATGCAGTCATCTCACTATGTCCTGATCGATGATCGACTGTATAAGAGATCCTTCTCCATGCCATTGCTCAAATGCCTCCATCCATCAGAAGCCAATTATGCTCTTCGGGAGGTTCATGAAGGCATTTGTGGCAACCACCTCGGCAGCCGCGCCGCGCCCTGTGCCACAAAGTGCTACGCCAAAGATATTATTGGCCGATGATGCAGAAGGACACAGAGACCTTGTCCAAGCCTGTGATGCATACCAACGACACTCAAATATCTAGAGGCTCCCCTCTGCCCACCTGACTTCCATATCATCCCCCTGGTCTTTTACCAAATGGGGAATGGATATTCTTGGCCCTTTCCCCTCGCAATGGGACAAAGGATGTTGGGTATATATTGTAAAACCTCATCACCTCCTGTATCAATGGGTGAAGAGGGAATCAGAGACCTGCTCTCAAGCTCTCCTCGTAGAAGAAAACTCTCCGGCTCAGCTTGGTTGAAACCCGGTCCTCGGTCCTCGGCGCCCATAAGGCTACATCCCCATGAACTCTGTAACGACGACGGATTCTACCCAAATCTTCCGGGGTGATCTCAGAAGCAACATCGCCTGGACCACTCATATTGGCTAAACAGGAGGAAAGACACGAACAGGCAAGCAAGGGCTCAAAGATGGAGTAGAAAATCTCTGTGACACGGATGAAGGAGCGTTGTAGAACAAGCGCTGCCACAGCCCTCTTTAAATAAGCATTTCAGAAAGAAAGCCCTAGATGCCAGAAATCCTGATACGGGCACCAGAAATAAAGGAACCCCGCCATGGGAGCTTCCGCTATCACGACTTGTTGGAAACAAGGCATTTCCTCCTCGAGCTGCGGCAAAAAATGATGACGAAACAGTGGCCCATCATTTACAAGGTTATCATTGTCTGCCTTTTTAAATCCCCAAAATAAGATTGCTTCGGAATTCTACTCCCTATATCCGAACTTACACTTTGGACTAGGGAGTGGGGGACATGTGATGAGGGGTAAAATTATCATTACATTAAGTCCTGTGCACATCGATAATTGGGTCAGGTCCAATCCCAACATCTCGCTAGCCAGCTGTCATAGCCACCAAGTAGCGAAGATCAATCGCCTTTAGCAAAGTCGGATCACCCTAACAACCTGGACCACCTTTATACTTCGGCCATCTGAGCCGAGCTATCCTTATTCCTCGGTAACCCGAGCTATCCTTATACTTCGGCCATCTGAGCTGAGCTATCCTTATTCCTCGGTAACCTGAGCTATCCTTATGCTTCGGCCATCTGAACCGAGCTATCCTTATTCCTCGGTAACCCGAGCTATCCTTATACTTCGGCCATTTGAGCCGAGCTATCCTTATTCCTCAGTAACCCCAGCTATCCTTATACTTTGGTCATTGAGAGGATCCATTCCTTGGTCGTTCAAGCCAATCCATTTTGCATTTCGGAAAATCAAGCTATTCCTCATCCAGGCCAACCACGACATTCAAATACCTCTGCGGAATCCAGCGCGGAGAGTTCAAATCCATTATAGCAAAATAAGATTCCAAACAGAGAATCATACCTAGGAGTGGCCTAGAGCCTACGCAATCGTGGAATCCCAAGGCATCAGCCAGCTCTCCTAGCCATCGATCCTCTAACCGACAAGATATAGATCCTACTGATCTCGCAACGAACTTGATTCGAATCCGTTTCAAATCGTAACAACTTTTGGCCCCCACGATGCGTCCAGGGAATCAGGTGATCCTCTATAAATACCATAGCTCTTCAACCTCTCAGGTACGCACAAATTACCTTGCACATTTACTTGGCTTTACGGAATCAATTACTCCATTAGAGCTCCGATCGAAATCTTGGAGGAAGATTCTTCTGTGAAAAGTCTTCTCCACACATATGCTGCTATGAATCTCCACTGACTTGGACGTCGGAGGGTCCCCTCAAAGGACAACACCAAGGAAATCCTTTGCGAGCACGGACTATCTTGTCGGTTCCACCATGGACGTCAAGATCGGAGTTCGAACCCGAAGCCAGAAGTGCATCCGAGTCGGAGAACGGATTTCCGTGGCAACAGATCGATCCTCCTAAATGAGATTTGATAGGGCCAGTAAACCCCATGGGCAATGGTGATGCACTTAGGTCGGACTTCTAGTTAGCCATCTAAGTAGGCCCTCTTTTGGCCAGCTTCAGCCTTGGCCAATATACCTTGGCCAGCTTCAGCCTTGGCCAGCCTTAGCCTCGGCCAGCTTCAGCCTTGGCCAACATACCTTGGCTAGCTTCAGCCTCAGCCAGCCTTAGCCTCGGCCAGCTTCAGCCTCAGCCAACATACCTCGGCCAGCTTCAGCCTCGGCTAGCCTCAGCCTCGGCCAGCTTCAGCCTCGGCCAACATACCTCGGCCAGCTTCAGCCTCAGCTAGCCTCAGCCTCGGCCAGCCTCAGCCTCGGCCAACATACCTCGGCCAGCTTCAGCCTCAGCCAGCCTCAGCCTCGGCCAGCCTCAGCCTCGGCCAGCTTCAGCCTCGGCAAGCCTCAGCCTCGGCCAACTTCAGCCTTAGCCAATATACCTCGGCCAGCTTCAGCCTCGGCCAGCCTTAGTCTCGGCCAGCTTTAGCCTCGGCCAATATACCTCGGCCAGCTTCAGCCTTGGCCATCTTCAGCCTCGGCCAGCTTCAGCCTCGGCCAACATACCTCGATCATCTTCAGCCTCGGCCAACTTCAACCTTGGCCAGTCGGCCTCAACAACCACTCAAGCAGTTCCCCAGTAGCCACATTGTGGGGTTCACGTGCCTGGCTCCACCACTGTCCACACAGGACAACAGACGTGTGAAGTGGGGGACACATCTGGTAAGCGCCGTAACGGCCGCCCATGCCCTGCAAGCCTGCAACAGTCTGCAGCAACCATCCAAATCATGTGGCCATCCACTCTGACAAAACTTGACCCACCAACTATGCAGCCACCTACATTTTATGGGACATGGTGTGCACTCCTGACATATCAAAGAAGGAAGCAAGCTCTGCCATTACTGCCATCACCTTAAATGTCAAGTCTCACAAGCATCAGCTCTGGCACTTTACCCACAAAATTCATCATTATGTAGCCTCAACCACTCAAGCCAGACAGACTCTAAGCATCTATAAAATGGGTAAGAGGGACCCCCGACCAAGTAACTAAAAACTAAGGACTCACCACATTCTTAAACGCTCATTCTTGGTTACAGAGAGCATGGCTCTAAGCCTCTCTCTTCTTCCCTCTTTCGAGCTTCCTCAAGCTCACGGTTGTTGCCCAGAGCACTGACTTGAACGTCGGAGGGTCCCCACTGGAATCTCCGGCCCCCAAGACTTATTTGCAGGCCTACAGGAGCAAGAAGCTCGCCGAAGGATCCCGGGCTCGCTGGAGGAGGCGACCGGACACTTGCCAATGTTTGAGGAAGGTGATTTGGCATCAACAGATTGGCGCACCAAGAAGGGGGAGAGAGAGCAGAGTTCTACGCCACAAAGCTACAAGCTCTCACTCCCTCTACGACAACAATGGAAGCTTCCGTCAGTTATGCTGGGGGGACACCCTCAACGAGCTGAGCGGCAGGAGGCCGACTCTCTACTCCATCGTCATCACTATCTCGGGCCATTCAGGCAAAGCACCGTGCCACCCTCACCCTGCAGATCCAAGCATTAATGGTAGCTGCCCAAAAGCTATGGGAGCGATGCTTTGCTTCTCCTTTAATTGCTGCTCAAGCTAGCCATCATCCATTCGGTGGGAGATCTTTCCAGCGAGAAACTCACCACCATCATATTTCTTTGAGGCTCATCAGCAAGAGCAGGCTCAAGCTATCATTAAGGAGCCCCTCCAAGCTCACCAACAAATGCCACAAACGTGAAGCTCCACAAACGAAGCAGAAGGAGATAAATTTCTTCAACAAAAAAGCTAAGTACACTACACTTTAAGAAAACGTTCCTTTTCATTAGTATCTGAATGCATTATGGGAAACCAACCATTTAAAAGGTTCTCAATGGTACTGTGATCATAAGGTCACCCCCGGGATGGCCGCGAAACCTCTGCGGCGGTTCAAGACTTATGGTTCCAGTGACCTCGAGTCACCCCTCAGGCCAGCCACGAAACCTCCAAGGCAATTTCGGAGGAGCTCGACGGCATCACGGCTAACGGATACCACTCGGTCTGGCTAGGATATGCCTCCGAGTCGGTTCAAATTCCTAACAACTCATACCCGCTCGAGTCACCTCTCGGACCAGCACACAAACACTTGAGGCCGGAGGAGCTCAGCGGCATTGCAGCTAATGGATACCACTCGGTCCGGCTAGGATACACCTTCGAGTCGATTCAAGTCCCTAACAGCCCGTACCCACTCGAGTCACCTCCCGGACCAGCACACAAACACTCGAGGCAATTTTATTTCAGTCCCCACAGCTCTATTTCTACTTCGGCAATTTTATCTCTGCCTCACCAACGGCTTTATCTCTGCCTCAGCGGCATTATTGCAGCCTCAATGGCTTTATCTCTGCCTCAGCGGTGTTATTGCAGCCCCATCGGCTTTATCTCTACCTCCACGGCGTTATTGCAGCCCCAACGACTTTATCTCTGCCTCAGCTGCATTATTGCAGCCTCATCGGCATTATCTTTGCCTCAATGGCTAGTTGATGGACACCCACATCTAAACTTCATGTCAGAAGTTGAAGACCCAAAGTCAACTCATAGAAACCGACTCTCCAACTCATAGTTGACAGATATCTACTTCCAGACTCTACGTTGGGAGAGGATTGATGGCTACCCTCAGCTAGCCAACAGGCGGACAAAAATTATCCAAAGCAAGGCAAAAGAAAAAAGATCTCTCCACTAGGAAGGAATTAGAACTGAAGCAAGCATGAAAAGATAAGTGCAAAGATGAAGAGCTCTACACTCCTTTCGCTTGGCGGATGCAAGGCACGCGGTCGCACAAGCTCAGGAGTGTGGACGACATCTGATGGGGCCAGTAAACCCCATGTGCAATGGTGATGCACTCAGGTCGGACTCCCAGTTAGCCATCTAAGTAGGCCTTCTTTTGGCCAGCTTCAGCCTCGGCCAATATACCTCGGCCAGCTTCAGCCTCGGCCAGCCTCAGCCTCGGCTAGCTTCAGCCTCGGCCAACATACCTCGGCCAGCCTCAGCCTCGGCCAGCTTTAGCCTCGACCAACATACCTCGGCCAGCTTCAGCCTCGGCCAGCTTTAGCTTCGGCCAATATACCTCGGCCAGCCTCAGCCTCGGCCAACTTCAGCCTCGGCCAGCCTCAACCTTGGTCAGCTTCAACCTCGGCCAACATACCTCGGCCAGCTTCAGCTTCGGCCAGCCTCAATCTCGGCCAGCTTCAGCCTCGGCCAATATACCTCAGCCAGCTTCAGCCTCAGCTAGCCTTAGCCTCAGCCAGCTTCAGCCTCGGCCAATATACCTCGCCAGCTTCAGCCTCGACCATCTTCAGCCTCGGCCAGTTCAACCTCGGCCAACATACCTCGGTCATCTTCAGCCTCGGCCAACTTTAGCCTCGGCCAACTTCAGCTTCGGCCAACTTTAGCCTCGGCCAACTTCAACCTTGGCCAGTCGGCCTCAACAACCACCCAAGCAGTTCTCTAGTAGCCACATTATGGGGTTCACGTGCCTGGTTCCACCACTGTTCGCACAGGACAACAGACGTGCGATGTGGGGGACACATCTGGCAAGCGTCGTAACGGCCGCCCATGCCCTGCAAGCCTGCAATAGTCTGCAGCAACCATCCAAATCAAGTGGCCACCTACTCTGACGGAACTTGACCCACCAACTATGCAGCCCACCCATATTTGATGGGACATGGCCTGCACTCCTGACATATCAAAGAAGGAAGCAAGCTCTACCATTGCTTCCATCACCTTAAATGTCAAGTCTCACAAGCATCAGCTCTGGCACTTTACCCATAAAATTCATCATTATGGAGCCTCAACCACTCAAGCCAGATAGACTCTAAGCATCTATAAAATGGGTAAGAGGGACCCCCGACCAGGTAACTAAGAATTGAGGACTCACCACACTCTTAAACGCTCATTCTTGCTCACAGTGCTCTTCTCTAAGCTCTCTCTCTTTCTCTTTCGAGCTTCCTCAAGCTTACGCCTATTGCCCAGAGCACTGACTTGAGTGTCGGAGGGTCCCCGTTGGAATCTCCAGCCCCCAAGACTTGTTTGCAGGCCCACAGGTGCAAGGAGTTTGCCGGAGGATCCTGGGCTCGCTGGAGGAGGCGACCGGACGCTCGCAGATGCTCGAGGGCGGTGATTTGGCGTCAACAAGATTCTTACAACATTCCCTTCTTTCTTGATGTCCATCTTCAGACTCCTAGCATGTGTTCAAAGAAGGATAAACAAAGTCGGTTAAACTAGAACTTAGGTAGTGTTTGATAGAAAAAATATTATCAATGAATAAGTGTACGGGATAGAGTTTATCCCCTGGCTATCCCTAGGGATATCCCTTGGCTATCCCATTGATCATATCAAATGCAAAAAGGTAAATCCATAGGATAACCTTTTTTTACTCTTATTTGGAGGGATAACCAGCTATTCCTACATTTTCTAAGAAATAAATTGAGGGGATATCCCATGGTTAATATGGATTATCTCTTTGGTTAACTTTATTCCCAGCTATCCCTTAGGTAGTGTTTGATAGAAAAAATATTATCCCTGGATAAGTGTACGGTATAGAGTTTATCCCCTGGCTATCCCTAGGGATAGAAAAAATATTATCCCTAGATAAGTGTACGGTATAGAGTTTATCCCCTGGCTATCCCTAGGGATATCCCTTGGCTATCTCATTAATCATATCAAATACAAAAAGGTAAATCCATAGGATAACTTTTTTTTTTTACTTTTATTTGGAGGGATAACCAGCTATTTCTGCATTTTCTAGGGAATAAATTGAGGGATAACCCATGGTTAACCATGGATTATCTCTTTGGTTAACTTTATTCCCAGCTATCCCTTATAGTTATGGCTTTTGGGAATAAGAAGGGATATCCCCTGGATATCCCTTCCTATTCCCTATTTCAAATACTACCTTATAATTATGGTTTTTAGGGATATCCCTTCTTATTTCCTATTTCAAATACTACCTTATAGTTATGGCTTTTGGGAATAAAAGGGGATATTCAGGGGATATCCCCTCTTATCCTGAATATCCCCTCTTATTTTCTATTTCAAATACTATCTTAGTGTGTAGAGCCAAAAAGGTAGAAGAACTCGAAATCAAAGATTTATTAACTTTCAACAAAGATCTCCTAGCTAAATGGATTTAGATGTATCTTTCACTTGACATCAAGGTGCTTTGAAAATCTTTTATTTATTAGGGTTATTATTCAAAAAAATATTTGACTATAGGAGTTAGTGTCCTTCAAAGTGGTCACTATTTGGGAAAGGCGTCTTTGAAGACACAAGAGGATTCTGACACTACAGAAGATTCCTTTTGAGTGATGGGACTAGGATCAAATTTTGAGAAGACTGTTGGCTAGGATCCACTCCATGTTGTAACCTTCTTTCTTGATGATATGGCTGATCCTACGCCGTTAGAATGAACGGCAAAGATAGCGGCAACTGACGGGAGCTACCTCAACTTCCGAGACCCACCTCTCGGTCTCGGGGCACATGAACAGTACCTTAACCTCCGAGACTCACCTCTCGGTCTTGGGGCACATGAACAGTATCTCAACTCCCAAGACCCACCTCTCGGTCTTGGGGCATATGAACATTATCTCAACCCCCAAGACCTACCTCTCGGTCTCGGGGCGCATGGACAGTATATTAACCCCCGGGACCTCCTATTCAGTCTCAAGGCACACGAATGGCAACTCAATCCCCGGCGCATGGTCAGGTTATTCTGGGCCACCTGGCGTGCTCACATAATCCACCGCACATCCGTGGCAGAAGGTGGCCATGCCTCATAACGACATATGATCCGTTATATCTTTGTCACTGTGCATGGGCATACCTCGTTACGGTATGCGGATCATCACCTGCCCGTTTCAGCGGTGACGCGCACCAGACGCTGCCTCAGACGTGAGACATCTATAAGGTCGTACTGACAGGTAACTCATGATGCACTCGGTGTGTACGATAACAGTACAGCTTGCCATCGTCGGCCCCATATTTTGTCCGTTATTGAACTGGGCTCCTAAGAATCAGTGATCGTGGGAATAGAAGGGGGACATTCGAACAGGTATAAAAGCACGCGCCCCTGTAAGGATCCTTAGACCCTGGTTTTTTAGTTTTCCTCCCACTAGCTAAAACCCTAACTATTTCAGCTCCCATTGGTTGGGCAGTTCTTGTCTGATCCCAAGTAACTAACTTGAGCGTCGGAGGGTCCCCACAGGAGCATTCGGTCTCCGAGGACTTTTCTTGCAGGGGGCTGGAGAGAAGGACGTCCGTCTTCCCCGACGTTTGAAGAAGGTGACTTGGCATCATCAGATTGGTGCGCCAGGAAGGGGGGGAAAGAGAAAGACATCAAACCAGGAATCTACAATCTCTCTCCTCAGGCTCTTGAATCCATGGTGACGACCCGAATCAAGGGAGTTTCTGCCAGTTTCGCTGGGAGGCAGCGCCGCGGAGCTGGTTCACCCGCGGAGGCCCCCTCGGCTCTCCCAGCCAGCGTTCCGGCACCACTGCATCCCCAGGAGGCTGGACCTACCGCTCCTCCGGCCGATGTCCCTGCGCCTCCCCCACAGCGGTTCTAGGAAGATCGATTCGCCACCCTTGCCACGCAAGTCCAATCCCTGGCAGCGGCGGTTCAGGGCCTGCAGCATCAACAGGCAGCCCCGCAGTAGCCGGAGCTAAATCCATCAGTTCCAGGGGTGGTGCAACCTAGCTAGCATTCCTTTCGAAGGAGATCACCGGTGCTGAGGGATCACCACCATCAAGCTCCGCCCAAGCCTCACCACCGGGAAGCCTCTAAGAGACACTGGTTGCCTTCCCGCCATGCTAATGTCTCTCCTAAGTGGCGGCATGGGAAGGAGGCGGAGCGCCCCTGCCGGCATCGCCGTCCCCGTTCTCTGTCCTCTGAATTTTTTGGGGAGGGGTCTTTTGATGGTCGGATGGCCCATCGAGCCAAGTGTCGACTCGACGAGTATAACCAGAGGTTGGAGGAACTTAGCCGCCGGATCACCCACCTGCCGGAGATGGACTACGACAGCCGGCCTCCGTTGTCTCGCCGCATCATGGAAGAGCCCATCTCCACCCGGTTCCACCTTCCTCAGCTAGACCCTTATGACGGGACCACGGACCCCTTGGACCACTTGGAAAGTTATAAAGTTCTTATGCAAGTCCAGGGGGCCACCGATTCGCTCATGTGCATCACCTTCCCAGCCACCTTCAAGAAGGCCGCTCGAGCTTGGTACTCCCGTCTGCCACCACGGAGCATTGATTCCTTCTGCCAGTTGGAAAGAGCTTTCTTGGCCCATTTTGATGCCTGCCGGAAGATTCCAAGGGTAGTGGATAGCCTCTTCACCGTCCAGCAGAAGAGCGGTGAGTCCTTGCGGGACTATGTTGCTCGGTAGCGGATAGCCTTCGCCCATCTCGCTTCACGTACTCCCTCGACAAGAAGCCGCCTGGCTCCTACGCCGAGCTCTTGACCCGGGTCTAGAAGTACATCTGAGTTGACGAGGCCAATTTTTCCCGGCACGAGGCTAGCGGAAACATCTCCAAGAAACTGGCCCGATCGGAACCTGTCGAAGCTCGCTCCAGAAGACCTGAGCCTCCTTGCCGGCCAGACAACCATCCCCGAGCCCCTGCACCAAGAGATGGACCCTACACCCCGCTGCTTGCCCCGATATCGCAAATCTTGCTCGAGATTAAAGGGAGTCTTATCTTCAGCGCCCTCCTCCAATAAACCCAAAGATCCCTCGCAACAAGAACCTCTATTATCGCTATCACCGGGATCACGACCATGATATTGATGACTGTCGCCAGTTGAAGAAGGCCATAGAAGACCTTATCCAATGAGGCCACCTAGGGAAGTTCGTCCAGAGAAACAACCCGGGAGCTCCTGGCCCGTCAGCGCCCCCGCCGCCGATGATCGATAATGCCCCAACGGAGAAGATGGTGGCAATGATTTCCTGGGGGCAGAGGTCTCGTCAAAGGCCGAGAGGGGAGGGGGAGTTGGATTCTGTAATTCCTTTATTTAAAAAGGACTTAGAGGAGGTGGAAAACAAAATGATGATAGCGTCGTCATATCCATGACAATCGCTAAACATCATGTAAAGAGAATTCTAGTTGATAGTGGGAGCTCTGTGGATGTTTTGAACTATGATGCTTTTGTTCGCATGAACCTATCGCCCGATCTACTCTGGCCCATCGTCACGCCCCTAATGGGGTTTACTGGGGATTCTGTGAAAGTCGAGGGGGAGGTCACTCTACCAGTGACGGCTGGCACAACCCCGTGTCAAAGTACGGTTTTCATGAAGTTCTTGGTGGTTTGAGTGCCCCTTGCCTACAACACGATCCTCGGGAGGCCCGGGCTTAATCTTTTGGATGCTGTCATATCCACTAAGAGGCTCTTTGTGAGGTTTCCTACCAGAGAAGGAGTCGGGGAGATGCGAGTAGAGCAGAATCCACCTTCACTTTGCTACCACATGGCCCCTAGTCCGCAGGGGGCGGCACCTGTGCTGGTACCTGAGACGCTGGATCCTCAAGACCTGGAGAGAAGAGGAGAGCCGGCCGAGCACCTGCTTACATTCCCCCTCAGGGAGGACCCAGCGAGAACAATCTGGATTGGGGCCCTGCTCCCGGAGGAGGCTCGTGACTGACTCCTCACCTTTCTGTGAGCCAATGCAGATGTCTTCGCCTGGTCGGCATCCGATATGCTAAGAATTCTAGAAGAGGTGATCACCCACCAACTTAACATTAGGGTGGAGTGCCGACCTATCCGGCAGAAGAAAAGGAGTTTCGCCCCCAATCGATAAAGGGCCATGGATGAGGAGGTGCGGAAGCTACTGGCGGCCGGTCATATCCGCGAGGTGCACTACCTGGACTGGCTGGTGAATGTCGTGATGGTTCATAAGGCCAGTGGGAGCTGAAGGATGTACGTGGACTTCACCGACCTCAACAAGGCATGCCCCAAAGACAGCTTCACGTTACCCCGGATCGACCAGCTAGTGGACGCTACATCTGGGCATGAGGCCCTTAGTTTCATGGACGCATTCTCAGGGTACAATCAGATCAGGATGAACCCAGCAGATGAAGAAGCCACCTCTTTTGTTACAGAAAAAGGGATTTACTGCTATAAGGTGATGCCGTTTGGGTTGAAGAATGCCGGAGCCACCTATCAAAGGTTGATGAATAAGGTCTTTGAGGACCAGATTGGGCGTAACATAGAGGTGTACATGGATGATATGCTGACCAAGAGCACCAGTGCAGTTGACCATGTCGCCGACCTCGAGGAGACCTTCAACAACCTGCGCTGGTACCGGATGAGGCTTAACCCCCATAAGTGTGCCTTCGGAGTGGCGGCAGGCAAGTTTTTAGGCTTTATGGTAACCCAGCGGAGGATTGAAGCCAACCCTGACAAGATCAGGGCTATCATGGATATGAGACCCCCAGCTAGCAAGAAGGAGGTGCAACGCCTAACCGAAAGGGTGGCGGCTTTGAGTCGCTTCATGTCAAGATCGGCAAAAAGGTGCCTGCCCTTCTTTAAGGCGCTGCGCAAGGTCAATGGCTTCGAGTGGACAAAGGAGTGTCAGGATGCCTTAGAAGAGTTGAAGCAATTCCTATCCACTCCTCCGCTGTTGTCCAAGCCAAAGAATGGGGAGGAGCTCTTCCTGTATCTCGCAGCCTCCTCGGAAGCTGTCAGTTCTGTGCTCGTGCGCATGAATGTGGATGGAGTTTAGAGGCCGGTCTACTACACCAGCAAGATACTTCATGATGCCGAGACCAGATACTCTAGAATCGAGAAGATCATTTTTGCCCTGGTGGTGTCTCTTCCCAATGCTTCCGACCCTACTTTCAGGCTCATCCCATCGTGGTGCTCACGGACCAACCTCTTTGGGCCATCTTGTCTCACCCTGATACCTCCGGTCGGCTAGCCAAATGGGCCATCAAACTGAGTGAATTTGACCTATCCATCCGACCAAGGTCGGCCATGAAGTCTCAGGTGATAGCTAATTTCTTGGTTGAGTGTTCCTGGACCGAGAAGGGTTTGGAGGAAATATGCCCGGAGGGGTGTGTGAACCCTCCCTCAACTGAGGAGGCGGAAGAAGACTGGATTTTACATGTAGATGGGGTAGCAAATTCTCAGGGAAGCAGAGCCGGACTCATTCTTGCGAGCCCCGAAGGGGAGGTGGTAGAGTATGCTCTTAGATTCCAGTTCCCGACAACTAACAACCAGGCGGAGTATGAAGCCCTATTGGCAAGAATGAGGTTGGCCGAGGAGCTAGGCGCAGGGCGTTTAAGGGCCTTCACAGACTCTCAGCTTATTTCTGGGTAGATCACTAGGGAGTACGAAGCTAGGGACCCGACCATGTCCCGTTACCTAAGCAAGGTGCAACTCCAGGCCTCTCGGTTCTCTTACTTCCATGTCAGCTACATTCCTAGAGCGGGGAATGCCAAGGCTGACGCACTATCCTGTCTAGCTAGGCATAAAGCCCAGTGTACCACTGGCAGAGCGGCGTGTTGCCAGCTCTTAGCAACTTAAGCCCAACCCCGGTCGGCACCAAAGCCCTGGGCCAGCCAGGCACAAAGCCTAGTGTACCATTGGCAGAGTGGCGTGCTGCCGGCTCTCAGCAACTTAAGCCTGACCCCGGTCGGCACCAAAGCCCTGGGCCAGCCAGGCACAAAGCCCAGTGTACCACTGGCAGAGTGGCGTGCTGCCGGCTCTCAGCAACTTAAGCCCAACCCCAATCGGCACCAAAGCCCTGGACCAGCCAGGTACAAAGCCTAGTGTACCACTGGCAGGGCGGTGTGCTGCCGGCTCTCAGCAACTTAAGCCCGACCCCGATTGGCACCAAAGCCCTGGGCCAGCTAGGCATAAAGCCCATTGTACCACTGGTAGGGCAGCGTGCTGCCGGCTCTTAGCAACTTAAGCCCGACCCCGGTCGGCACCAAAGCCCTGGGCCAGCTAGGCACCAAGCCCAATGTAACACTGGTAGAGTGGCGTGCTGCCGGCTCTCAGCAACTTAAGCCTGACCCCGGTCGGCACCAAAGCCCTGGGCTAGCCAGGCACAAAGCCCAGTGTACCACTGGTAGAGCAGCATGCTGCTAGCTCTCAGCAACTTAAGCCCGACCCTGGTCGGCACCAAAGCCCTGGGCCAGCCAGGCACAAAGCCCAGCGTACCACTGGCAGAGCGGCGTGCTGTCGGCTCTCAGCAACTTAAGCCCGACCCCGGTCGGCACCAAAGTCCTGGGCCAGCCAGGCACAAAGCCTAGTGTACCACTGGCAGAGCGGTGTGCTACCGGCTCTCAGCAACTTAAGCCCGACCCCGGTCGGCACCAAAGCCCTGGGCCAGCCAGGCACAAAGCCCAGTGTACCACTGGCAGAGCGGCGTGCTGCCAGCTCTCAGCAACTTAAGCCCAACCCTGGTCGGCACCAAAGCCCTGGGCCAGCCAGGCACAAAGCCCAGTGTACCACTGGCAGAGCGGCGTGCTGTCGGCTCTTAGCAACTTAAGCCCGACCCCGGTCGGTGCCAAAGCCCTGGGCCAGCCAGGCACAAAGCCCAGTGTACCACTGGCAGAGCGACGTGTTGCTAGCTCTCAGCAACTTAAGCCCGACCCCGGTCAGCACCAAAGCCCTGGGCCAGCCAGGCACAAAGCCCAGTGTACCACTGGGAAAGCGGCGTGCTACCGGCTCTCAGCAACTTAAGCCCGACCCCAATCAGCACCAAAGCCCTGGGCCAGCCAGGCACAAAGCCCAATGTACCACTGGCAGAGCGGCATGCTGTCGGCTCTCAGCAACTTAAGCCCGACCCCAGTCGGCACCAAAGCCCTGGGCCAGCCAGGCACAAAGCCTAGTGTACCACTGGCAGAGCGGCGTGCTGCCGGCTCTCAGCAACTTAAGCCCGACCCCGGTCGGCACTAAAGCCCTGGGCCAGCCAGGCACAAAGCCCAGTGTACCACTGGCAGGGCGGCGTGCTGCCGGCTCTCATCAACTTAAGTCCGACCTCAGTCGGCACTAAAGCCTTAGGTTAGCCAGACACAAAACCCTGTGTACCGTTGGCAAAGCGACGTGCAAGCGGCTCGGGAGGCTCGATTTTATCTTGACCTTTGGAGTCCTACACTTTGTCGAGAGCTGGGAGTTCGTACCTCCCGACCCCAAGACTCGGTTCTATGAAGCTAAGTCGAGGCTATCTAAGGGAAAGTTATAGATTGCTCGGCACCGACGAAGCCCCTAAGGGTCCCACGTCAGTTGCCAAAGAGTTTGAAGTGACAATTGCAATCAAGCGGAGACAAATCTCATTGAAAGGAGTATATTTCATTAATTTGAAAGTGCTTACAAAATGCCGACCAAGTCGGGTTCAAAAAAAAAATAACAACAAAACAAAACAAAACAAAATACAGTATATGGCTCATGGGCCAGCAGGTGCATCTTCATCATCAGAAGAGCCCATCTCGGAGAGGCGGTCCGACTCCACTTCAAGGGCCTGGGGAAAGTTTAAGTCCCTAGCCACCTTTTCCTTCCCCCGCTGGAACCCTTGAAGATAGGCTCCCGTCGAGGCTTCGGTCAGCTCCTCCATAAAGTGCTCGGACGCCTGAAATTCTTCAATAACTCTGGCGGTCCTAACTTCGACGACAACCTCCACTTCAACCGCTAGAGCTCCTCTCTCAGCAGCCAGGGCTGCCACTGCTATCCTCGGCCTCCAGGGCTAGATTCCTCTCCTCCTCTGCCCCCTTCGCCCTTTCTTCGGCCTCCCTCATTTCCTCCTCCACTCCCCTAGCCCTTTCCTCGGCCTCCCTTAATTTCTCCTCCACCGCCCTTGCCTTTTCTTCGGCCTCACTCACCTGACTCTCGGCCGCTTGGATGGTTGCGACCAGTTCGAAGATGTGCAGGTCCCTAGCCACGATGGCATTCTCGGCCTCCATGAGCTGGTTGAGGGCCGCCTGCAGGCGGTTGGACTCAATCTCTGCTCGGTTCTCGGCCGCTTTTATTTCATCGGCCCGGGCAGTCTTGGCTGATTCTAAGGCTTTCTCCGCCGTTTCTGCTCGAGTGCGAGCATCCTCGGCCTCTTTCTGGGCCTCCCGCATGATGGTCTTCTCACTGTGGATAACCTCCCTGGCGATAGCCAGGGAGTTGGCCACCTGCATGCAAACTCCATGTCAAAAAAGGAAAGGGGAAGAGCAAAGAGAAATTCGAAGGCAGAAAGCGGATAGTCTGACTACCTTGACTAAGGCCACATAGGATTCGCGGAAGAAGGTAGTCGCTTTCAGGTGGCTGAGCTCCTCCTGAACCTCCGATATGAGGATTGCCGAGATGAGGCACTCCACCCGGCGCCCATCGTCTAGGACGGAGTCCCGAGATAGCCCCCGCTTAGCCTTGCTCCCACCGACAGCTCCGACGGCCTCGAGTTCGGCGCGTGGAGGGCTGCTCACTGGCATTCTCTTCGAGGGTGGGCTTGCTGTCTGCGATGGTCCCTCGCCCCAGTCCCTTGCAGCTTCGGTGGGGGTTGGTTCGCAGGGTGCAGGAGACCCCCCCACTACCGTTGGCTCCTCTGCGGCCAGCTCTTCCATGTCCGGCTCTGCTTCCATGGCCGACTCCCCCGTGATCGTCGGCTCCCCGCGGCCGGTGTCTCAGTGGCTGCTCCATCACTCGCAGCCCTTTCAGGTGGGGTGTCGGCCATCAGGTCTATCTTCGGGGCGACCGGAGGCTCTTGCGGCACGGATGGCTCGGGCGCCCGCGCTATCGGGCATTTTTCATCTGGTGCACGCCGCCCCTCGCTCGGCCCCTCTCGGGCCTTCCTTTTGGCGGCGGCCTTCATGAGTCGGCGTGCTGGGATTTTCATAGCTGCGCAGTATTGATCGAGGTCAGCAAAAAAAAAAAGAAAAGAAAAAAAGGAGAAAAAGAGAAGGAAAAAACAATGAGCGAGAGCAAGGGCAAGGCTTTGGCTAAGTATAGGGAAACTTACCAAACTGGGAGATAAGCCCCGCCGACCGGAGGTTTTCCTCCGTTAGGAGCAAGCTGTACCGAGGGATTTCGGTGGACAACAGCTGCCCTAGCGCCTCTCTATCTCCAGCGTGGACGGTGGAATTTGCATTACCTCGGGGGTCAGGGTCTCCCCACCGGGACTTTACTTGGCCGATGTTGGCGAAGAAAAATCGGGATTTCCAACCTTTAACGGAGGAAGGGAGAAGGAGTTTAAGGACGCGGTGGGGCCTGGGCTGGAACAGCCACCAACCTTTTTGGGATCGGAGGATATATAAGGAATGGAAGAGAGAGACTTGCGGGGTGATGTGGAGGTGATGGCAAAGGATAACAAAGGCACAAATGACACGTAAGGAATTTGGGACCAACTGGAAAGGAGTTAAGGAATAATAGTCAAGGAGATTAACGAAGAAAGAATGAAAGGGTAAGCGGAGGCCCACCCTCAAGGAAATCTCATAGATGGCCACCCAGCCCGGTCGGGATGAGATCACCCTGTTATCAAGGGTCGGGAGATAGAGCTCAATATCCCGAGGAATTTGGTAACGGGCCCGAATGTTCGCCAAATCATTGCCCGTTACCGTGGAGGTGGCCCCTTCCGGGGATTCCGACCCCACACTTGAGGAGGTGCCGACCCTCGCCTGGCGACCTCTCGATGGATTCCAGCCAGCCGCTGCCGGGCGCCTCCCCGCGGGAGCCTCCCCGGCGACCCGCCGCTGGGCTAGAGGGACGTGATCCTCCGGATCGGAGGACCACTCAAGGGAAGAAGAAGGAGGAGAGGGAGAAGCTTGAGGCCTCTCGGGCAAGGAACGATTCTCCGAATCGTCCTCCGCAGACCAAGACTGGGAACTCATTGCAAGACGAAAGATTGAAGGAACCTAGGAGGAACAAAGAGCTAACCTAGGAAGGAAGGTGACAAACGTGAGCTCTCGAGTTGCAGAGGGAACCAGGAAGCGGAAAATCAGAAGGCAGGGGAAGAAGACGACTATGACAGGAGTAGAATGACCGCTTTCGACCCTCTGTTCAGGTTTTATTCAGTTTCAAATTGTCCAGCCGCGCTTCGACTGCCGCGCGGGCTCCCACTACAAGCTGGATTGCCTAGGTAATCGCTGAGCGCGGGATACAATTCACTCTCGGCCAATGGTAGGACATCGATGACGTCACCGTTATGATGGATAATGATGGCACAACTTTCCTCACGGACTTCGACGGATAAACCCTGCTTCGAGAACGATCGCCGCAAATCGGGTGGACAGCATTGGCCGCCCAATCACATCCCTGTACTGCCCGCATAAAGTCGTCGCAGCGCCTATAGACACGTGTCTGGGGGCAGTTCGCAAAAGGTGGGGATCAACCATTTGGAAGGTGATACCCCTTTCGCTTTCCTGGGGCGGGCCCACTCCGTCTCAGGGTGAGGGGGCATATGATATGGCTGATCCTATGCCGTTAGAATGAACGACAAAGATAGCGGCAACTGATGGGAGCTATCTCAACCCTCGAGACCCACCTCTCGGTCTCGGGGCACATGAACAGTATCTCAACCCCCGAGACCCACCTCTCGGTCTTGGAGCACATGAACAGTACCTCAACCCCCGAGACCCACCTCTCGGTCTTGGAGCACATGAACAGTATCTCAACCCCCGAGACCCACCTTTCGGTCTCGGGGCACATGAACAGTAAGTACCTCAACCCCCGAGACCCACATCTCGGTCTCGGGGCACATGAACAGTACCTCAACCCTCGAGACCCACCTCTTGATCTCGGGGCACATGAACAGTATCTCAACTCCCGAGACCCACCTCTCGGTCTCGGGGCACATGAACAGTACCTCAACCCCCGAGACCCACCTCTCGGTCTCGGGGCACATGAACAGTACCTCAACCCCCGAGACCCACCTCTGGTCTCGAGGCACATGAACAGTATCTCAACCCCCGAGACCCACCTCTCGGTCTCGGGGCATATGAACAGTAGCTCAACCCCCGAGACCCACCTCTCAGTCTCGGGGCATATGAACAGTAGCTCAACCCCCGAGACCAACCTCTCGATCTCGGGGCACATGGACAGTACTCAACCCCCGAGACCCACCTCGGTCTCGGGGCACATGAACAGTATCTCAACCCCCGAGACCCACCTCTCGGTCTCGGGGCACATGAACAGTATCTCAACCCCCGAGACCTACCTCTCGGTCTCGCAGCGCATGGACAATATATTAACCCCCGGGACCTCCTATTCAGTCTCAGGGCACACGAATGGCATCTCAATCCCCGGCGCATGGTCAGGTTATTCTGGGCCACCTGGCGTGCTCACATAATCCACCGCACATCCATGGTAGAAGGTGGTCATGCCTCATAACGGCGTATGATCCATTGTATCTTTGTCACTGTGCATGGCCATGCCTCATAACGGTATGCGGATCATCACCTGCCCGTTTCAGCGGTGACGCGCACCAGACGCTGCCTCAGACATGAGACATCTGTAAGGTCGTACTGACAGGTAACTCATGATGCACCCGATGTGTACGATAACAGTACAGCTTGCCATTATCGACCCCATATTTTGTTCGTTATTGAACTGGGCTCCTAAGAATCAGTGATCGTGGGAATAGAAGGGGAACATTCGAACAGGTATAAAAGCACGCACCCCTGTAAGGATCCTTAGACTCTGGTTTTCTAGTTTTCCTCTCACTAGCTAAAACCCTAACTGTTTCAGCTCCCATCGGTTGGGCAGTTCTTGTCTGATCCTAAGTAACTAACTTGAGCATCGAAGGGTCCCCATCGGAGCATCTGGTCTCCGGGGATTTTTTTTGCAGGGGGCTGAAGAGAAGGACCTTCGCCTTCTCCGACGTTTAAAAAAGGTAACTTGACTTCATCACTTGATTTATTTGCTTGCTTGAGAAATCCAACACCCTGGTCTTAGCTTTTTTTTGTTTTGTTTTTTGTTTTTTTGAGCCACAAGAATTTTTTAGTTTAGTAAAGTAAATTAGTGATGCGTAAATAAGTACAGCAAAATAGCGATGCACAATGACACATAACGATCGAAATACATGATAAAAAAATTTAATAATTAATTAATAATAATTTAACGGCGAATAAAATTAGCAACACCGTCTGGTCTCTAAGTTTGTCGTCAAAAATTGGTGTAAATTGGTCACGCCGATATTTGGTGTCACTAATTGCCCATCTTACTTATTGTCTTCCCCAATTTTTTTTCTTTGCTTCTTCTCTACGGCCGTTTCGTCACAGCATCCCTTTCTTCCCCATTTGAAGACTGAAACCGGAAACAACTGTAATCTTCTCAATTTCAGCTCAAAATCGAAAGGAAAATCCATGAGTTCATCATCCTCACTGATCAATTTATCTTAGCATTTGTATCTGTTTATCATTTCTAAATCTAGGATTCTAATTTTGGCAGGGATTTTCTAACCTCGGTAACACCTCGGCAACCTTGGCAACACTACCTACCCCCTTCCCATCTCTAACCTCCTCTGCCGATTGATGCTCGTGTGAGAACTCTCCTCTCTTCCCCTCTGGTTGATTATGAGGTTTCAGTTATTTTAGAATGTTTTGAGGTGTACTGATGCCTAGTTAGAGGCTTGTAGTTCTGTTCATATGTTACCAATTCATGTTTACTCTTATATTTTTTTTTGATAAACTATGAAATCAGAATGTGCCCTCATTATAAATTTAAATAGCTAGAGAACTAGCAAAACAAGGATTGCTTCCCATTCTGACTTTGCTGGAGGTAACATCTAGCTCACATGAACATGCTTTAATCTGTAGCCAAATTTTTTTGATGTTTTTAGCTCTTAACCAATATTGTGCATATTTTCTTCGATTCCTGGTCATCATCATTCAAGCCTTTTCCCATCATGGGTTTGGCCAGGGAGTTGAATGTTTGCTATACATATTTTATTCTTTTGCAATTTTTTATTTCTGTTTCATTGCTTTGTGATTGTTATAAGAGATAAGATCGGCTGCTTGATTAGTACATTATCATTATGTTAATTTTGTGGAGAATGGAGCGGAGGAGAGGAGAAAGAAGGAGAAAGGTTATAAAAAACTCTATTTGGAAGGAGTGTACGTAAAATAAGAAGGGGGAGGGGAATAAGTTTTATAAATTTTACCCTCTTTTCTCCTTCCCTCCTTTCCAAACAATGAGAGGGTAACAACCCTTCTTTCTCCTCCCTTTCCTCCCCTCCAAAGATTCAAACAGACCCAAAGTGTTATCTCACTTGTCTCAACTATTTTAGTTCAACTTTATGAATCCTTATTTGCTAAAATTTCCTATTTAAGTCAGCATTTTGATGTTATTTTGAGTTTTACATCGTTCAACAGAGATTAAATCTTTTCTTAGCAGAGCCTCTTTCAATCTTTATTATGAATACTTATACCATGTCCAATTGATACTATATCACTTTGTCCTCAACTCTAATATATTTACTTCTAATCTTTTTTGCCGTTTGAATAGTTTTTTCCTGTAAGTTGCCAAGATATTCATTGATGATGCTATACTCTAGAAGCATCTTTCTACTTCATCCAAGGAGCATGGATGCTATTACATCTGTTCATGTGTCTTGTTATTATTTGTGTAATCGATTCCAAATAACAAATTAACAACTCATTCTGTAGTAGCTCTTAATAATTGATCTTGAATGGGGTTTCATTTTCTCATCTACTAAAATGGCATTCCATGTACTCTATTTTTGTTTTATTAATTCTAAGATTTTGTTTGATAGATGCATTAATATTTAATAATGTCAGTTCAGATCAATTAATATTATATTTGATGCAAACATATAACACAATAATTATTCATAAAAACAATGGCAAATTGGCATATATTTTGCTAAAAAAATATAGCTTTATGCTTATCGTTGGTGTAAACCTACTATGATAAAAGTATAATTTTAGTGCGAAAACCAGTTTAAGCACTTATCCCTACTTGAGTTTGCATGTCCTTAATAATTTTAATGTATAGTCTATTCGGGCCTTTTCTTCTTAAATCCACCAAGTCACCTTTCTTGTACCTTAAAGTAAATTTTTTATATTTTTCTATTAATTACCTAAGAAGGCAATCAGCATCATGGTATGCTGAACCGGTTCATGCTATCCCATACTGAATGCACCATACCATACTAGTATCAAACCGAAACTTGGTCTAGGAGGGTGCATTGGGTCTCAGTACATTGAACTAACCTGCATATCAGACATACTAATTAACACTATATCAATATGATAGGGGTCCATTAACAAGATGGTGAAAATTAGTTGGCATTGTAAGCTTTCTAGACTTAAACCAAATTGGTTCTTTGATGTTGTTAGGGGCAGATTTAGGGGGTCTAAGCATCTAGTAGGTTGGAGCTTCCTTGCCTCATGGGAGCTGGTCCTTCGAGTCCTACAAATGTTTGCCTCTTTAGTTGTAAAAACCATCTCATGGTCATTGTTTTTTGATAAGAAAAAAGATCATTGCTATCAGACTCAGAATCGTACTATGAAATCTTGGGATAGCTATTACTTCTCATGGATCTTTCGTAACAGCCTACCAGGTTTCCCATCAAATCAGGTGACCATATTTGGGTAGAGCTCCTTGTATTCAAATTCTATATGGCTTAGGAAATCATAAACAATACACTCACCAGCTGTATGCTCTCTTTGCAACATTGGTTACCTCCTCTCAATACTGACAGGAGTAAGTCTCAGCACTCAATCCTTATAAAGAAAAAGATAAAAAAATCAACTCTTAAGACTACTCTAGGTTATGACAGAGTGGGTGACCTTGGCCATTGCTTTCACTCTCTTGGGTCGCCTTCATGTAGTTTTCTTTTGATAAATCCTCTTCGTTCGCAGATTGGCTGCTTAAGGCCTACATCACAAAATTCCTTTCTATTTATTATTTTATTGACCTGTCAACCCGAGGAAATAGGTAAATAATCCCTCAGTTCCCATCCTGCATCGTCTTTGTTTTTTTCCCTAAATAATATGTATGTTATACCTATAATTAATTGATCCTATAGATTTGAGAGTGTTTAGTTTGTAGCTTTTTGTTAGTTGTATTGAAAATGAAAAAGTTGTGTTGAAAATGAAAACATTGATGGCTATCATTTTCTATTTTGTCATCCTTTTGGTTTATTTAATCAAGTTTTTCATGTGTCAGTATAATATTCTTGCTCAAAAAATTATATTTTTGTCCAATTGTATTGGAAGAATGCCAAACAAAATAACTCTTTTTTTTGTATTCTTTAGTTGAGCATCATTATTTTTATGAAGTTGAAAATTACTACTCTTATTTGGTGAAATTTTGATATTTTCAATTTGTAACTTGCGCTCCCTCCTTTAAGTTGAATCATGGTTTTGCCCTTGGATATTATTATGTTTTTTTTTTCATTTGTTTAATTACCTTGTCCCATAACTCTATAAACTCATCAACTATGAGCCTAAGACACAGCAATTTTGCATATAGCCTATATTTTTACAAATTGGCAATGGATACTTTTGGAAACTTTCGACATTTTCATGGTTTTCAAAATCTCATTTAATAAGCTTGTAAATCAAAGTTGGCATAATATCCTATTGTTTTCAAAACTGTAATTGACATTTCATTTAAGGACCAAATTCCTCACCTAGTTTATTTCTTGTTGGTGGGTGTTGGCAGATGGTGGCTACCTAATGAATCAGACTGAGGCTAGAGTTTCACTCTATGTCCTTAAGACAATTTCGTCCCGCAATGGTGCTTACGGTCAGTATGACGATTGTCTTCCAGGATACAACAGTCTCCTTTTGATGAAAGCAGCACTACAATTCATCAAAACTTTCGAACCAAGAATGCTACTCTCTTTTCAATGCACTATTGCTATACTATCCTTAGAAAAGTATGCAAATGCCTAAGAGAGCAGAAGACTAGAATTGATTCAAATTGAACTCAATTCGGAATGGCTTGGGATGAATGAAATGCTTAGGTCTAGGGCCCTATTTATAGGTTTTTAGGTACCCTTTGGAAGCAACCCTATGAATTTAATTTAATTTAAATTCTAAAATCAAAGGATGTGAGGGTTAAGGGCTTATCACCCTTGATATGCCCTTTAGACATCATGATCTTCAGATCAGGCGATCGGATAAGCCTTTTCATGGCTGTGATCTAAAGATCAGCCGATCAGATAAGCCTATCCTTATCCTGATAAATCTTTTCATCATCGTGATCTGATGATCACGTTATCAGATGGTAGTTGCATGTCTTTGATATGCCTTTTCATGATTGGACCGTTGACTTATCTCCAACTGACGATCGAACGAGTGCCTTATCACCGACCGACGATCGAACGGATGCCTTATCACCAACCGTCCTGTTGACTGGTCAACCGACGGGTCTCAGCCGTTGGATCGCGATCGCGATCATAATTTGATCACCACATCTCGACCCTTCATCTGATCGATCAACGATCAATTGATCTCAGTCCCTTATCTTGATCCGATCAGTCTCCACCGTCGGATTATCATGATCTAGAAAAAATTTAAAGCCCCTCAAGCTCCTCGCGACGATGCGCACGTTGGAAGTGCACCTACAAAGCGCACATTGCGCCTACAAAGCGCACATTGCGCCCTTCGCACATGCGCGTGCGCGCTCAAGCTCTCCACTTATGGTGAGCCTAAGGAACTTAAGCTTCAAGAAAGTGGTTTCTATATAAGTGAACTTTCATTTCTTGTTTTTTCCGATGTGGGACTAAATGTTCTCGCAATTTCTCATTTATACACTAAAGGGCGGTGATGGGCTTTCAAGGCCCATTAGGATATTTAGGCGTATTTTGGCCCATTACCCAACATTTCTTTCTAAAACTATTGTGATTTTAGTTTTACAACATTGTGCTAAGAGAAATTTGATGAACAGTTAATCGTGACTTTTTTATATGTTTCTTATTTTCATTCAGTGTATTTGAAAATAGCGTATGCATCTTTCTTTAGTATTGGCATCTTTCACCGGCTAGATACTTAATTTGTAACTCATTTACTTCACTTGCCTTTGCTTACAGTAGCTACCTGCTGACACTCTCTTAGGCATGGTTTAGAATACTAGGGTAATGGGGTGATATCATTCTGGCCAGAAAACAGTGCCAGGGCGCCCTTAGGTTGTTGACACATATAAAAGCGAGGTGTTCTGGACCAGATCAGGCTGGTGACCGCAGGTATAGACCACAGTTTGGGCATAACTTGATTCACTACTAGAAAAGTGTGATTTACCGAGGGATTTTAGCGAGGGAAAAAATCCCTCGCAATTCCGAGGGATTTTCCGACAAAAAAATATAAAATATAAAATTTTCGACAAAACAAATTTTCTCGGAAAATCCGTCGCAAAAATTTTGCGAGGGATTTTCCGAGGGATATTTCTAACATAAAAGAGTTCTTTGCAAAACAATTCCGGTAAAAATAATCCCTCGCAAAATCCCTCGGAAATTAATTTTCCGAGGGATTTTCCGAGAGATTTATTTTTCATTAATGAGTTATTAATAAAATTTTTTTGATGAAAAAAATCCCTCGGACAATCCTTCGCAAATTTAATTTTTCGAGGGATATTCCGAGGGATTTTCCGAGGGATTTCCAATAATCAATGGCTTATTTTTTAAAAAAATATTTGATGAAAAAAATCCCTCGGAAAATCCCTCGCAAATTAAATTTCCGAGGGATTTACCGAGGGATTTATGCATTATTAATAAAATTTTTTGATGAAACAAATCCCTCGGAACATCCCTCGGAAATTATTAATTTCCGAGGGATTTTCCGAGGGATTTTTTCATCAAATTTCGAGGGATTTTTCGAGGGATTTCCTATAATCGATGGCTTATTTGTTAAAAAATATTTGATAAAATAAATCCCTCGGAAAATCCCTCGGAAATTAACTTTGCGAGGGATTTTCCGAGGGATTTATTTTTAATTAATGAGTTATTAATAAAATTTTTTGATGAAAAAATCCCTCGGAAAATCCCACGGAATTAATAATTTCCGAGGGATTTTCCGAGGGATTTTTTTCAAATTTCCGAGGGATTTTCCGAGGGATTTCCTATAATCAATAGCTTATTTGTTAAAAATTATTTGATAAAAAATTCCCTCGGAACATCCCTCGGAAATTAAATTTCCGAGGGATTTTCCGATGGATTTATTTTTCATTAATGCGTTATTAATTAAATTTTTTGATGAAACAAATCCCTCGGAAAATCCCTCGCAAATTTAATTACCGAGGGACTTTCCGAGGGAATTTTTTCATCAAATTGCCGAGGGATTTTCCGAGGGATTTCCAATAATCAATGGCTTATTTTTAAAAAATATTTGATGAAAAAAATTCCTCGGAAAATCCCTCGTAAATTTAATTTCCGAGGGATTGTCCGAGGGATTTATTTCATCAAATTTCCGAGGGATTTGCCGAGGGATTTCCAATAATCAATGGCTTATTTTTTAAAAAATATTTGATGAAAAAAATCCCTCGGAAAATCCCTCGCAAATTATATTTCCGAGGGATTTACCGAGGGATTTATGCGTTATTAATAAATTTTTTGATGAAAAAAATCCCTCGGAAATCCCTCGGAAATTATTAATTTCCGAGGGATTTTCCGAGGGATTTTTTCATCAAATTTCCGAGGGATTTTTCGAGGGATTTCCTATAATCGATGGCTTATTTGTTAAAAAATATTTGATAAAATAAATCCCTCGGAAAATCCCTCGGAAATTAACTTTGCGAGGGATTTTCCGAGGGATTTATTTTTAATTAATGAGTTATTAATAAAATTTTTTGATGAAAAAATCCCTCGGAAAATCCCTCGGAATTAATAATTTCCAAGGGATTTTCTGAGGGATTTTTTCATCAAATTTCCGAGGGATTTTCCGAGGGATTTCCTATAATCATAGCTTATTTGTTAAAAATTATTTGATAAAAAATTCCCTCGGAACATCCCTCGGAAATTAAATTTCCGAGGGATTTTCCGATGGATTTATTTTTCATTAATGCGTTATTAATTAAATTTTTTGATGAAACAAATCCCTCGGAAAATCCCTCGCAAATTTAATTACCGAGGGACTTTCCGAGGGAATTTTTTCATCAAATTGCCGAGGGATTTTCCGAGGGATTTCCAATAATCAATGGCTTATTTTTTAAAAAATATTTGATGAAAAATATCCCTCGGAAAATCCCTCGTAAATTTAATTTCCGAGGGATTGTCCGAGGGATTTATTTCATCAAATTTCCGAGGGATTTGCCGAGGGATTTCCAATAATCAATGGCTTATTTTTTAAAAAATATTTGATGAAAAAAATCCCTCGGAAAATCCCTCGCAAATTATATTTCCGAGGGATTTACCGAGGGATTTATGCGTTATTAATAAATTTTTTGATGAAAAAAATCCCTCGAAAATCCCTCGGAAATTAATAATTTCCGAGGGATTTTCCGAGGGATTTTTTTCATCAAAAAATTTCCGAGGGATTTTCCGAGGGATTTCCTATAATCGATGGCTTATTTGTTAAAAAATATTTGTTAAAATAAATCCCTCGGCAAATCCCTCGGAAATTAACTTTGCGAGGGATTTTCCGAGGGATTTATTTTCATTAATGCGTTATTAATTAAATTTTTGATGAAACAAATCCCTCGGACAATCCCTCGCAAATTTAATTTCCGAGGGACTTTCCGAGGGAATTTTTTCATCAAATTTCCGAGGGATTTTCCGAGGGATTTTCCGAGGGAATTCCGAGTGATTTTTTTTCATCAAAAAATTTTATTAATAACTCATTAATGGAAAACAAATCCCTCGAAAAATCCCTCGGAAATTAATAATTTCCGAGGGATTTTCCGAGGGATTGTTTTATCCAATTTTTTTTATCAAATAAGCCATTTATTATAGAAAATTCTAAAAAAATAATTTTGCGAGGGATTTTTCTAGGGATTATTTTTATCAAAAAAATTTATTAATAACTCATTAATGAAAAATAAGGAAGGCCTTGCCGAAGGGTGGCGGAGGGGATGAAGGGGACCGGAGGGATCATGGAGGGGGCGGAGGCGAGCCAAGGAAGGCAAAGGTGAGGGAGGAGGCCGGAGGGGAGGGAGGGGGGCGGAGGCGTGGGAGGCGGAGGCGGTGGGTTTAATTAGGAAACTCACCGCCGCTGGTTGCTGCCGGTGCCGGGGACGCCGCTCGGTGCCGAGGAAGGAGATCGCCGGGACGCCGCTCTACTGGTGCCGTGGAAGGAGCAGGGAGAGGGGGAAGAATGGATCGGGCGGTGCGTTAGGGAGGGGGTGTGCAGAATTCTTGTGATAAATTAAATTTATTTTAAATTGCATGGAAATAAAAAGTAAAAAAGAAATTATATATATAAATCATAAATATATTCTTATTATAAAAGAATTTTAAATTAATATATTAAAATAAAATTAAATTGCGATCAATCATGATCATCCAAGTCATCGTTTGATCTCGATCAGTCCCTCATCAACGTTCAACCGTCCAACGTTCATATCATCAACGACTGCGATCAATCAACCCTAAACCCTAAACCCTAAACCCTAAACCCTTAACCCTTAAACCCTTAAACCCTTAAACCCTAAAACCCTTAAACCGGTCATCGCCGATATTTGGGATCATGCAGTCCTTGATTGATCGCAACCATCGGATCGTCGCCGATCGGATTGATCGCAACCGTCGGATTGATCATCGCCGATCGGGATCATGGATCCGATTGATCGCAACCGTCGGATCGTCGCCGATCGGATTAACGAAGCCGTTAAATATTTTAAAAAATAATTTATTTAGCGACGCAGCTAAATGCGTCGCTAGTTTGCAACTCATTAGCGACGCATTTTGTTAGAAAAATTTAAAAATTTGCTGTTATTTTAGCACTGGAAGCTGAAATTTAAAAAGACATACCTTCTTTTTACCTGGTGTTTGTACTTGGCTTGCAAGTTGGTTTACAATTTATATGAATTCAAAGATGAAAAGACTAGTTAGATATGAGGTTTGGCTATGTTAAGTCTAACTTGTTTATGCACACATGGACTCTGAAGCCACATTTCATTTATTTATTTATTTTTAATTTTTAAAATTTATGAACTATGTAAATATAAAGATAAAAAAAATGACTAGATCTAAGCTTTGCTACATTTATATATATATAGAATTGGTTGTTGTTGCTTGTCTTTAATTTGCAGGTGAATTAGTATGGCTATTGAAAACGAGTCTTAATGACCAACCGAACTTATTTTATTTTGCAAAGAAAGTTAGTTGTTGTTATTAGTGAGCATGAGATGACGGTAGTCGAGTCCTAAGTCCCTACTACTACTACTACTACTACTTCCGCAAACGAAGAGGAAGAAGACAAAAGAAGAAGGCGTTAGAATTCCACCACCGGCCTCACGGCATGGCTTTTTTCTAGATGCGAGAGAATACAATTGTCGGCACATTTTGACAACAGCCAACCGCAACCTAATTTTTTTTTAGGCTAAATGGTTCGTTTTGACGCTTGACCAACACCACTAATTAACTAATAGAATATCAACATCTGGTTCATGATGTTTACCTCCAACAAAAGCCCTTAAATTGCATCCCAAGAATGTGAGATAAATTCAAGTTTAGTTGAGAGATGATATATAACTGCAACCTAACTTGCCCGTCGGATAACCAAGATATATATATATATATATATATATATATGGCCTCTCTCTCTCTCTCTTTCCGGCGATAATTGTGGAGAGAAAGAATTAAAGGTTCTTCGCCACTACATATTGGTTATCGGACCTACCGCATTAATTTAATTAGCGTGAAAAAAATAAATCCGGAGTCAAAGGCCGGGCCGTTCGGCGACCGCAGCGCGTTTGACCGCGATTTCCTCCCCGCGCGTTTGGCATTTCCTCTCTTCCCTCGCGACGACCGTCGAGCTCCCTACTCTTCTCCGTCGTCCGTCCTCTCTTCCGTCTGAGCCGCGAAGCTCTTCTCCGTCGAAGCTCTTCTCCGTCGAGCTTCCTCCCTCTTCTCCGTCGAAGCTCTCTTCCGTCCGAGCCGCGACCGTCGAGCTTCCCTCTTCTCCGTCCAAGCATTTCAAACCCTAGGGAAGAACAAACAAGGTAAAAATGTATTCTGAACCCTCTTAATCCCCTTTCGTAGATCCCCAAACCTCCATCCGGACCGCAACTCCCCTCCGCCAGGGCCGCCCGGCCATCCGCTCAAGTCCTCCGCCTCCGTCTTTCTTTTTCTTTCGGTCTCAATTTCTTTATTTCTTTTTCCTTTTTTTTTTCTTCTGGCAGGTGCTGGAGCTTCTCAAAAAGAACAGAGGCTCTTCGGTGAGGTAAGGTCATTTCCTAACGATTTTATCCTTTGTGGTTTTCAAAAGATAAGCTATCTGTCTAGAATTGGGCTTTTTATGCCCAGTCTTTCATGTGACTGCAGTACAATGAAGATTTCATCGTCTTTACTAGTAACAACCTTAGTTTTTTTAAGTGAAAAGGGCAGCAAGCAATATGTAATCAAATAGGATTATTGGTCATCCAAACCCAGCCCATCTGCAGCCTTACCCTAAAATTTATCATAACTCACAAAAAGGAGAAATTCTGAAACAGAGCATCCTAGTTTTCTTCCATATGATCAATGATTTAATTTTTGGGTAAGACAATTAAAGTAAGTAACCATTGAGACTGTTGAAAGTTGAAACACTTATTGTCAGAATTGCCTTCCCTGTGTTATCAAGTTTTAGTCCTGGCCCTTTTATATCTGTTTCAAGGAAAAAGTGCTTGCCTTTCATTGGTTCAGCCATTGCAATGTCTCTTAGTTCCTGTATTTTGTCAGTGAACACAGGATTTTACTTCTGATCTAAGCTACATTATATTTGGCAAGTCAATTCTAGCTCTAGGATGTGCACACACCTGTCATATATGCTTTCCTTGATGCTATGTAATCAATCTCACTTGATACTCAGAATGGTTGAGTGAAATGCTAGTTCTTGAGTCTTTGTTTATGCTGCAATATGAGATGATCTGCTGATTATCAATGCTTTGGATTGGCAAAAGTAGGGTGCTCTGCTTTTGGAGTGATAAGTATCTTATTTGTGTGTTCAGTGTGTCTAAGAGTCTAAAAGCTAAGTATCCAAGTAAAACAAAATTAATGATCCTTAAGTTACTTACCCGACGGAGAATGCTTTTGGTATAAAATGAGTATACTTATTTGTCACAACATATTTGTCATATTGAAAAGGAATCTGTTTAAAACAAGGTTTTTGAGTGACTATTGTCTACTTTATCATTTTTATCAGTTTGACGTTATTTTTGGGAACTTGCAGTTCGTAGGGTTCAAGTGGTATTTGAGGTCTGTGAAGGACCTTGATTAGTGTTCTGACAACTGATTTGATGTTGTTCATATCAGCTTTTCTGTCTTCTTATTAGCTGGCCACCTAAAATTATCATGGTCCATTTGCTTTTATCTGAGATAGTTGCATATAGTTCCTCAGGTGCATTTGCATTTGTTATCTTTTTCTTACATCATATTCAACTATATAAGACAAGCATGTACTTTGGAAGGCCCATGTTTTGCATTGAGTTGCCTTAGCTAAAAACTCAGTACCAATCAAGAGGATTGCATTATGTCAAGACTGGGCCTAAAATAATGTTATATCTCTTTGGTCATCACTTTGATACATACCGATCAACTCTGCAGGCAATGCAGCTTGCTGGCTATAGATTTTCCTGTCTTCTTCAACTTGTCTCTTTGTTGTATCTATGACTCAATTGTAAGCTTATTGTTAGTGTTTCAGGTGCTTATACAAATAATACCTCAGCTTGCTCCTTTTATTTCCTAGCTCTGGGTCCAAAATGTTTGAATACTATACATGATTTTCTATTTTTATTGTGGAGGAATTATATCCTAAAAGGGAAAGTGCAGAGAAAGAAATGAGAATGCTTGAACATAGTTTAAAAAATTGAATATGAATCTGAAGTAGTCAAAATTTCACATACGCATCTATGTGATTTTTCAAGTATTGCTTTCTTTTCTTTTCTTTTTTCCTTTGCAAGGACAAACTTACTAGTCCTTCATGCAAGATCATTATTGGATCTTTTAATCTAGCATTTTGGTTCACTGCAAGTTTAGTAGAACACTGCAGTACTTGAAGTCTTCATTTCATTAGTAAAACAGAATAATCTTTGCACTCATGAGAATCAGTTTGTTTACAATACTACACAATGTTCAAATAGTCTTGGAATAAGCGTGAGTATCAATTTCATTACTGTATTTTCATATTTGCAAGGAGATCTATTGTTATTACCACTTCATTGCAACATGAGCTTGGCAATCAGGTGGTAGCGTGTTAAAAGAAAAAAGAAAAAAATCTAAGACCTCTTGAAGATATAGTTGTTTGGCTATTTCTGTTTTTAAATAACTCTAAATAAAGTTATGACTAATAGTATTACTTAGTTCAATTATATGCCCTCACCAAGCATTTGGGTGAAACAATGGGCAATATTTCTAGATTTTATCATAGTTGATATTAATCACAGTTGATATTAAGTTCCTTCCTTAGATGCCTTCAGTAATCTCTTCTTGCCAACCTATATATGCCAGAGACAGTTCACTCCAATTCTAAATTCCATATGAAAATTAGAAAGAAAAGGTCAGCTGTACCGCTCAGTTTCTTCTCTTTTGGTATTTTGCCAAGGCTGAATTTGTATTGCTTTAAGGTAATGTTCAATTCTGAATGCATTTGGTCCATTGATCTGCAAACGTCATTACATGATCTTGACCTCCCTGCATTCAATGGATTAACTTTGTATCTGGTTCTACCAATATATTCTTGGTTTGATATTATTCTCCACATGTATAAGCAAGCTTTTGTTTTTCTTTTTTTTTTTAATTTCCTTTTTTCTGCTTTTCCTTTGTGAAAGATGGATAGTGGTGCTGTTTGAGCTTTATCAGTTGCATATCTTTTGAAATTCTTGCTAATGTTTTTCCTTGCTGATCCAGAAAGAAGCTGTATATGGGTTGACAGAAGTTTTGAGGGATGAAATCCAGAATGCTCATCTTGTTGCAAATCCTGGATGTTATCCAACATCGATCCAACTTCCTCTTATTCCATTGATCAAGGTGTGAACTATATAGCATATGATTATAATGAACATGTATTGGTTTTAACCCAACAAGTAGCGGAATTAGACTCTAAGATTTGCAAATAAGAACTGCTGTATTTGGGTTCTAGAAGGGCCAGCTTACTAAAACATGCCTGATTAGCCAGCTAACTATAGATAAATTTGTAAAAGTAAAAAAAAAAGCTTTTACATTATTTATATGCTAATCCAACTACCATTTTGTTCTAGCTTTGAAATAGATTTAAGTAGCACAATTGTTATCATATGAACATGCTAATCCAGCTGGAAAACTGAATGTCATAAAAATGGGTTTCTTATACCTCCTCAACTCTAGGGATATAATTTTCAGCAGGACTTATACTCACAATCCGATCTACTATTGTAGCTCCCTGCATAAGGAACAATGACAATATAAGTTTCAAGAAGCCAATCAAGCCTTCAAATGACANATTATTCTAAAGGCAATTCCAACCACTAACTAGGAAATAACTTTAAGCCACTGAATATTCTAATGTATGTGAAAATCGATAAGATGTCACTATTCAACAGTTTGATTATACTATTCACCTAAAAACTGATTGTCATTCCATTTGTTTAATTCCTTCTGATATAAATAAAATAAACAATTAGAGAAGTTATTAGAATAGATTATAAAAAACTCAATACTCATTCTACAAAATAAGTAATTCTTTTAATTTCACTAGAAGATGCGTGGAGTTTATCTAATGGGAAGACCTCTGATAACACTTTGAATCAGTGGAAACTTGGCCATTTTGGGAGCACCTATGTTATGCATTTGGTTAGCTGTAACCAAATTTGAACCCTAGACACATCAATCATTCTTAGTGTAATTATCCCTTTTTTAATTAGAAGGTGAAAAGATGACATGAACTTATACTACACAATACAAATTGGGTATTTCTATATTTACTGCCTATCATTCATGTGATGTCTAGCACAAGCACCTATATTTCTTTGTAAGTGCTTCTCAAGTTTCAGTAATCCTTGCACAAACCATTTTAATCAAATTATGGAACTGTAATGTATTTGAAAATATTTATATGTTCTGCTACAACTACTTTATATCCATGAAATATATTAACCTTAGATGTTCCTATAAGAAAAAAGAACAGCCCATAGTGTTCTATTTCCTCGCTGAAAGATTTTTATCCTATTTTTTGATGGTATATGTTTTATTTCCTGACATGAGCTAAGGCGAAATTCTCATATATCCAGGGTGACTTCTCAGTTGTTCTGGATTATCAGCACTTCTCAGGTACTAGAGTTGTTCTGGATCTAGCCGAAACACCATCAAACCTTTTTAGAGTACGTATTCTGTTCCCTCTCAGGGTCCATTTGTATTAATACCTATAAACTATTACTTATTATTTACTACAACGATGGTTAACAAGCATTTGTATAGTACATGCATACAAACTCAAAATTAACATGCCTCAATTGTTTATGGTTTTAGGCTGGTTATCAAGAAAACACTCTAAAGCTTCGTTATTATGGACATTCGTCATTATCGTAGTTGGATGTATAATAGACTTTTACCAGACCGAAAGGGTTATACAGATGAGTTTCTAATAGGGTTGGAATGGTTTATTCACTTTGCATGCCAACAACCTATATTTTTGAGTGAGAAGAAAATTAGGTGTCCTTGTTTCAAGTGCAAAAACACAAAGTACTTGACTGTAGAGGAAGTAAAGGTACATCTTTATAAAAAAGGTTTCAAACCTGACTACTGGTATTGGACAGAACATGGAGAAATTGAACCAATAGTGAATTATGGTGTTAATCAAATGCAATTTGCTGGTTCAAGTACTGCTCAATTTAGTGCTTCTAGTGGTGATCAATTGAATAATAATGAGCCAACCGATAGATACGAAGCCATGATTTTTGATGCTGCTGGTCCGAATTTTGGAGATGTTTATAATAGCAATGTGGATGCTTTTCAGAATAGAGATGCTCCAAATTATGTGGAGGAGCCTCCAAATAGAGAGGCTGAAAAGTTTTACGAGATGTTGCATGCAGCACAGCGGCCGCTCTGGTCAGGTTGTACTAATCACTCAGAGTTGTCAGTTGCTGTTAGAATGATGAGTATCAAGTCTGATAACAATATATCTCAGCATTGTTTTAATCAATTTGCGGGGCTTATGAAAGAAATATGTCCTTCCGGTAACTTAATACCTCCTGACTTCTATAAGACAAAGAGTTTAGTTTCGAAGCTTGGCCTATCTGCTAACAAAATAGACTGTTGCTCTAATGGATGTATGTTATATTACAAGGATGATGAGTCTTTAACTGATTGCAAGTTCTGTGGTCATCCTCGATACAAACCAGGTAGGATGGGAAGTGGGAATCACAGTCAAGTATCTTATAAGAGGATGCATTATTTGCCACTTATCCCTAGACTTAAGAGGCTTTACGCCTCGAACAGGTCGGCTGGGCACATGAGATGGCATTATGAGAATAGACGAGAACAGGATGTTTTGTGCCATCCATCAGATGGAGAAGCATGGAAACATTTTGATCGTACATATCCTGAGTTTGCATTAGAGCCAAGAAATGTTAGACTTGGGTTATGTGCTGATGGCTTTACTCCATACAGTCTCTCTGCTACAGCATACTCCTGTTGGCCAGTAATTGTTACGCCGTACAATCTGCCTCCTGATATGTGTATGACCACTCCATATATGTTTTAACCTTGCTCATTCCTGGACCGCATAATCCGAAGATCAGGATAGATGTATATTTGCAACCATTGATAGATGAATTAAAAGTTATGTGGAATGAGGGTGTAGTTACTTATGACATTTCAAGAAAGCAAAATTTTCTATTAAGGGCTGCTTTAATGTGGACAATCAATGATTTTCCAGCATATGGCATGCTGTCAGGGTGGAGTACAGCTGGAAAATTAGCATGTCCGTATTGTATGGAGAGAACAAAGGCTTTTCGCTTGGAGCATGGGGTAAAAATACATGGTTTGATTGTCATCGTCAGTTCTTGCCTTTTGATCATGTGTTCAGAAGAAATAAGAATGCCTTCCGAAAAAACAAAATTGATAGATCGGAGCCTCCTCTCAGATTAACAGGTGACCAAGTATGGAAAAAAGTTCGTGGATATCCCAAAATAACTGAAACAGGTCCTTGTAAATATAGTGGATATGGAGAAAGTCATAATTGGACAAAACATAGCATATTTTGGGAATTACCATATTGGAAAACGAATTTAATCCGACACAATTTAGATGTCATGCACATAGAAAAAAATGTGTTTGACAATATTTTCAACACTGTTATGGATGTAAAAAACAAAACAAAGGATAATGTTAAATCAAGAATGGATTTGAAAGAGCATTGTAGGCGGCGAGATTTGGAGCTCTATGAGTTACCTAATGGAAAGGTGGTGAAACCAAAAGCAAATTATAGCTTTACACTAGACCAAAAAAGAGTTGTTTGTGAATGGATAAGAGGATTGAAAATGCCCGATGGATATGCTTCAAATCTAGGTAGATGTGTAGATATGAACGAAGGCAAGTTATGTGGTATGAAGAGTCATGATTGTCATGTATTTATGGAACGTTTGTTGCCTATTGCATTTATTGCATTACCGGAACCAATATGGAAGCCTCTTACTGAGTTGAGTATATTCTTTAGAGACTTATGCTCAACTATGCTGCGGGTGAAGGATTTGGTACAAATGGAACACAATATCCCTATCATCTTATGTAAGTTGGAACGTATATTTCCACCTAGTTTCTTTGACTCAATGGAACATTTACCTATTCACCTACCATATGAAGCACGAGTAGGTGGACCCATTCAATACAGATGGATGTATCCCTTTGAGAGGTAAAGAATAATATTTCTATATTTGTTTCAAATCTTTATCCACATAATCTCTCATATATCACATGTGCTAACATACAATGCTATGTTCTTAGGTTCCTTAATAAGTTGAAAAAAATGGTCAAAAATAAAGCTCGCGTTGAGGGCTCTATATGTGAGGCATACTTATCACAAGAGACTTCTTACTTCTGTTCATATTATTTTGAGCCTCACATACATGCTATGGGCATTGGAGCTAATCGAAATGATGGTAGGGAAGAGTTTGAAAAAAGGCTCCAACCAACTCTTTCAATATTCAGTCAGTTTGGCCACCCATCTGGTCAATGTAGAACACGGTATTTGACTGATGCAGAGCTTACTGTTGCAACATTACATATATTATTAAATTGTGATGAAGTGAAGCCATATCTGGAGTAAGTGTCACATCCTCCTTAACTTTATAAAAACTTTATATTCAATCAATGAATCCAATAAAACTAATATTTTATGGTATTTTAGTATGTTTGTGCAGTTTGTGCGTGCTTCCACACCTGGATGTCTTAGTGATGCTCAGATAGATGCACTAATTGAGGCTTCATTTGTATCATGGTTCAAAGATTATGTAAGCTTTAAATTCTTATGCAAATTGAAATAATTTGTTCATATGAAACATAAGTCTAATATATTGTTTTTGTAATATATGATTAGGTGCACAATCCATGTAGTATGAAACAAAATCAACACTGGAATGACTTAGCGTGGGGTCCTATGAGAGTAGTAAAAACATGGCCCATGTATTTCATTGGTGGATTCAAATTCCACACACACGCATATAGTGAGGGCAAAAAAACAATCAATAGTGGAGTATGTGTTAAGAGCAGAGGACATGGTGATAATGAAAGTGACTTCTATGGTATTCTTAAGGAGGTGGTGGAGTTACAGTACCCAGGACAAGGTGATAAAACAGTGATGCTATTTTATTGTGAATGGTTTGATCCTATAAAAAATCGGGGGATGAAAGTGCACAAACAATATGATATTATTGAGATTCGACATCATAGAAGGTATGCAAAGTTTGATCCATTCATTCTTCCCCAACATGTGGTGCAAGTATATTATGTACCTTATCCTGGGAGGATAAGAGATAAGGTAGAGTGGTGGGTGGTGATCAAGACAAGACCGAGAGGTCGAGTAGATAAAGACCACACTTTGGAGCCTGCTTTTCAAGACGAGGAAATTTCTCGAGTCAATGCAATAGATGATAATGAGGCCATTGAAAATTTACGAGATAGTGAAGGATTATTTGAGGAGGTTGATGCATATCTTGAAGGCACCATTGATAATGAAGAAAAAGAAGATGAAGAAGAAGTTGAAGGAGAGGAAGAAGAAGAACAAGAGGAAGAAGAGGAACAAGAGGAAGAAGATGAGGAAGAAGAATATTTCACTAATGAAGATGATTCAGATCGAGAATAGATGATAACCTGTTTTGTCAATAGCTTCTACATAATTTCTTTACTTTTTTTGTCAATAGATGATAACTTGTTTATATATATGCTTATTTAATATTTTGAAATTTGTTTTGTTTTATATTTACATTATTGTGCATCTATAGATGTCATCTTCAGATCGAGTTGTGAAGGGGAAGGGAAAGTTATCTACTACTCGGTTAAAGAAGACTCACGCAAAAAAACAACCACCACAAATTTAATAGTACCCTCAACCACCATGGCCCCCCAGATGCTTCACTCGCCACCATCTGTTACTGTCACACCATCTTCCTCTCCCATTTCACCACCCTCTTCAACCATGCCATCTCCTTTCCCTCCTATTCCACCACATCTCTCTACTATGCCATCTCCTTTCCCTTCTATTCCACCACATCTCCCTACTATGATCTCAGGGACTTTTACTACTGAACCACCTGGTTCCATTCCACCTTCCATTCCCACCACTTTCACTACCCCACCCTCTTCCTCTACTATGCCACCATCACTTTATTTTTCATACCCAAATACCATACCACACACACCTAGCCCTACTTACAGCCCTTCCTCTTCTCATACTGTGGTGCCACCTGGGCAATCACCGCCAGTCCAACCTGTGCATACTTCTACCACAACTTCTAGCCAGGAGGGCTTGCACACACAAACATCAGAGAGGGCACCATTAATTCCAAGTGGCTATGGGTAAAACTATATAACATTTAGATCATTATACTATTTTATTCCATTAAAATGAATATATGTGATTGTTTGATTATTTTTAATATGTACAGTTTCAATGACGACCACATGGTGACCCATGCTTTGGTTGAAATCCTTAAGAGCAAGTATGACGGTCCTCACTCTTCATGGAAGAAGATTCCAAAAAGGACACGAGACATGTGGTTTCGTGAGTTTGAGGTAACAATATTTTTTTTACTTGAGTTTGGTTTCAAAACATGCTCAACAATTTTAGATACAAAGATATTCTTGCTCCACAGTTCCAACTGTTTTCACTGATCTACCATAGTTGAACCTGTTGTCATTCACATATGTTCTCTCATATGAAATGACTCGACAAATGCAAATTACTTATAGGAGTCCATCTCAATGTGCAGCTTGTACTAATAATTTAACTTGAAAACAGAACACTATTTCTCATGATACTTGAATCATGGAGTTTGATTATGTGAGAGTGATTTCTAATATTCTGAGGATCTGAACCAAGAGAAATTTCCAAAATTCAATTCTCCAATATTTTTTCTCTTTTTTTTGAGAAATCAGACCCTGGATGATCCAATCTGTACTTGACCCATGTCCAGCCCTACATAAAACTTCAATAAGTGCTGATTATTGGAGTTGAACTTAGAACCACCCTTGTGCCAAAGACAGTGCCCATTCAGAACAGAGGAACCATTTCACAGGAGAGGAGTGAAGCATGTCTGGACAAACGCATTGCCTTGGTGACCATGGCACGGGGATGCTGTCCTATAAGAATTGATGGCTTTCTTGAATGACCCAGAAGGATTATGTCATTGGTATGAGAAATAGGACCACAAGAACATCTTATATCAAAACATATTCTCTTTGACTGGCCCAATGGAAATTATGTTCGTTGGCATCTTACAGCACTTCATAGGGGTAAAAGTGAAACTCTAAATTTAGGTTTATGCAAGGTTATAAAACTCAATTTAGGTTTCAGTTTTAGCCTTTGACTAGAGTTTCAGTTTCAGCAGTTTCGATGTTCTTAGTAACAATGCGCTAAGTATCAAAGTTTCGATGTTCTTAGTTGCTACTGCTCTTCCAACTTTATTCTTTGTCTCATTGATATGAAACCTATGTTTTTCTGTCTATTGGAATCATTCTTGTATATTTATAAATCACTTGTCATACTGAAGATTTTATATCATACAAAATTGGTCTGGTGCTGAAGTGGCAGCATTAATGTAGGGATAAAATCAAAGAGTCTCCAGAATGTCATGTTTTGAGTTATTCATTATTTTTGTCGGTTGTGTATCTTGTTCAAGCATTATGCTTTCTTGATTTAAAGTATCTATGCATTTTGTTGATATTGAATTTTTTTTCTTTTTTTAGAAAAAATTTCAATGGGATCCAGAGGATGAGCACTATATTCGGAGGAATTGGGAGCGTCGTGGTTCAACTCGTCTTGCAGACATTTTTAACGAAGCTCGTGAAAATCGTGACCGCAAGCCAGATTGGATTGGAGAGGGTGTATGGCACGAGCTATGGAAATATTGGGATAGTGATGAGTTCAAAGGCAGAAGTCAGAAGAACAAGAAGAATCGTGCATCCGATTGCGGTGGATTGGGCTTCCCACTTCACACTGGTGGTTCTATCAGCATTAATGACCATGCAACAAGATTGGTATGTATAATAATTTATTTTGCCTTCTTTTTTTCAACTTATGAATATGTAACAACAAAAGGGTAATCGGGTTCACTGTACCACCTCAAATTCACTGTACCACCTCAAATGTCTATTTCATGAGTTGATGGACCAGATGCACTAGGATTGCTGATGTATGCTGCATATTGGTATTCATTAGGAAATATTTTTTTTAAGTAGTTAATTTGTTGGGAATTTAATTGAGAAGTTTGTTAGGATTAACTGACTATGACATTGCTTTTCTATAATAGCATATGAGAAGTCTTACCAATGAGAATACAATGAAACAATTGTAGCTAACATGACAAAAGAAGAATTTATGAGTTGTACAATGGGAAAACTCAAAAAGTTTGTTAGGATTAACTGACTATTTGTACATTTCATTATTATTTATGTTATTAAATTCTAATTTGGTAATATCTTTTTCTTTACATATATGATGTTCTTATTTCATATAATTTTTTTTTAAAAATTGATAATGTTGTTATGAAATTCAGACAAAGAAGTTGAACCGAGCACCTACATTAGATGAGCTCTTCAGACACACCCATCAAAAGAAAAAGGATGGTAATCAGTGGGTAAATAAAAAGGCAGAGACATCACATGTAAGTATTTAAAAAACTCTACTTTAATTCATATATTTATACTTTTTGTATGTTTAACTAATTGTATCTAATATCTTTTTCAGAATAATTTTATACAGAAGTGGCAAGAGGTGGAATCAAGTCAAAGCTCAACCGGAGAGGATGGTGCAGAATCATCACAGCAGCAGCCTCAGCCCTCCATGATGCATGTATGGAAAGATACAGTTGGAGTCAATAAGGGACGAATTTATGGACTTGGATCCCAGGCTTGCTTGCTGACAGGCTCCTCATCTTCTAGCCGCACATCCTCACGAGTTTCCGAGGAGTGGATTCAGGAGCGGGAGAGGATTTATAATATGTTTCAGACTGTATCTTCCAGAAATGAGGAGTTAGCTACTCGAAATGAGGAGTTAGCTAATCAAAACAGTCAATTAGCATCTCAAAACAATGAGCTATCTGCCCGGATTTCCCGTACTGAGGAGTTTATGCATCTTATGATGGAAAAGATGCAGGTTAATCCATCTACAGTTTCAGCACCATCTCCAGCTGCTACCTCTGCAAATGATGGTGATTGCGATAACGTCGATGATGATGATGATGATGATGATCACGAGGAGGATTTATAATTTTCCTTTTTTTCTATAATTGGAATGATACTTGTTTGTGATACTTTTTTCTTTTGTTATGAAACTTTGGATATGATGATGACACTTGTACAACTTTTTTGAACTTATTTGTTATGAGCTTGTTATGAACTTGTTATGAACTTGGATATGAGCTTGTTATGAGTTTGTCATAACTTCTTCTGTTATGAGCTTGTTATGAACTTGGATATGATAAACTTGCTATAAACTATTTTGAGCTTGTTATGAGTTTGTTATGTTATGAATCCTTGGATATGATGAAATTTGTGAATAATTTGTATATATATAATCAGGTGTATTTAAAAAAAAGCTATTTTGCAAGGGTCTCCTCGCAAAATTTTTTCTCGCAAAATACCTCGGAAAATCCCTCGAAAAATCCCTCGGAAATTTTTTCTCGAAAAATCCCTCGGAAATCCCTCGGAAATTTTCCCTCGGAAAATCCCTCGGAAAATCCCTCGGAATATCCTCAAAAATATTCCCTCGGAAAATCCCTCGGTAAATTGCCCTCGGAAACTCCCTCGGAAAGTTTCCCTCGGCAAATCCCTCGGTAAATTGTCCTCGGAAATTCCCTCGGAAAATCCCTCGAAATATTGTCCTCGGAAATTCCCTCGGAACATTTCCCTCGGAAAATCTATCGGAAAATCCCTCGGAAACTTTCCCTCGGAAAAGCCCTCGGAACTTTTCCCCCGGAAAAATCCCTCGGCAAATCCCTCGGAACGTTTCCCTCGAAAAATCCCTCGGAAAATTCCTCGGAAAATTTCCCTCGGAAAATCCGTCGGATATTTCCAAGGGATAAATTCCCTCGGCAAATCCCTCGGAAATATATTCCCTCGGAAAAATTCCTCGAAAAATTTTCCGAGGAGGGTTTTTCCGACAACCATTTATCCGTCGGAAATCCGTCGGAAATATAAATTTCCGACGGATTTTTCCCTTTTTCCCTCGCAAATTCCCTCGCAAATGACCCTTTTTCTTGTAGTGAGAAGGGGCCAAATATGTCCAACCACGGGCATCGTTGGCTGGAAATTATGGTAGGGAATGCTATTATTGATGACAGATCATCATTCTCGAATGTTCGCGAGCGTTCGATCGTCTCCTCAGTGAGCTTAAAATCTTTCGGTAAGCTTCTCTCGATCGAAAGCCTACAAAAAGTTTTGAGGACCGAAGATTCTGACGGGGACCCTATGATGCTCAAGTTAGTGCTCTGAGCAATAGCCGTGAGCTTGAGAAAACTCGAAAGAGAGAGAGAGCTTAGAGCTTCTGTAAGCAAAATGAGCGTTTAGGAGTGTAGTGAGTTCGTTACCTCGTTGGGGGTTCCTTTTACTTAATTTATATATGCATTGAGTCTGTCTGGTTTGAATAGTTAAGGTCTTATAATGATGACTTTTGTTGATGAGGTATCAGAGCTGATGTCTATAAAATTAGATCGTGCTACCACTTATCAGAGCATTTAAGGTAATGATAGCAATAGTGAAACTTACTTTCTTATTGACATATTAGAGCTGTGAATAAGTTCCATTAAAATGGATGACTGCAGCTGATTGATGAATAGGCCCGTCAAATCTGGATGAGTCAACCGTTTTGTAAATAGCTTGAGAACTTTGCCGGAATTTACTGATGTGACAGGGGTTGGCTCCACCAGTCCCATCAATGATTCTGATCTCACATAAGTACTCATTAGTGGTGCAGATCCATTGAGCCATGGGATCGTTATATGCCCGGCTATAAGCTCCTGGGCATGCCTGCCTGAACCCCTTAAGCGGCGGTCCGCTTGGAGCCGTGCACGTAGATGCTGTGCCGTTTGGTTGGAGAAAGTGGCAGAGAGGGAGCCATGGCTTGGAGTCTTGTATGTGGGTGTGTTGAAGCAATGCAAGGAGCCAGCGCCACATCACCGATTGCCGCCGAGATCGACAAAGACGAGGCCGACGAGGATGAGGCTGCTCAGAAAGAGAAGGGCCGCCTTGGGAGGCCGCCGAGGAGCTAAGCCAGGTGCCGAAACTGGAAGAAACCATTTGGAGCCAAGAAAGTCTGTCAAGAAAGAGCAGAGGAGACCGACACGAAGGACGGAGTCGGGGCCGGAATCTGGACTCGGGATGTAGCCGATCGACAACGGGACAGACTCGGAAGCTTGGATCCGGGTTGTTGGGAGTCATCCAGGGGCTGGTCGGGGATGTCCGCAGAAGGTCGAGAAGGAGCCGAAGGCCCTCGTGGCTGGGGACATCCGTTGGAGGCTGGGAAGAAGCCGGAGAGAAATGGGACAGCTGGAAACCGAGGCCACCTAGAGCTGGGGAAGAGAGTCCTGGAAGAGTCGGGAGGATTGGCGGCCGTAAGGAAGACAATCTCCCTGACCTCCACCCTGTTCAGCACGTAGCCTCCGGAAGAATCCTATGCATGTAGCCTTTGGAAGACCCCGTGCACACAACGTGGCTTTTGGGAGGATCCCATGCACGTAGCCCTTGGAAGAGTCCCATGCATGTAGCCTTCTTATCTTTTTACTTGGAGAGAGTGAGGATCGTTTAGAGTCATGTAGGTGTAGGGGAAAGACTGAGAGCGAAGAACCGGGACGGGGTCATGACTGGAGTCAAGACTGATGCCACGGAAGGTCGAAGACACCTGTATGACGGAGCCGAGGCCGCTGAGTTGGGTGCTGACTGCGCGGGAGCATCCGGCTACACTCAGAGACGGCCGTCGGGGAAGAAGCCAGGACAGGGGACAGTGGAGCCAACCTTCGATGATGCTCTCCGGGTTGGGAGCTATTTGTGAGCCCCGTCTCTCCATGGATCTTCATCATGTAAGGATCCATCTTCTTGGACCGAATGAGGAAGGAGGGGGGCGCTGCAGCCGTACATGCACATGGGCGGCTCCCTAGCTCCGCCAGTCAAAGAGAGCAGCGCCCCTCTTCTCACGAGCACAGGGAAGGTCCTCCCCGCACCGTTATATATGGGGAGAAAGGAGGGAGTCTTCCCTCTACCCATCATCTTCACCGATCATTAGGTAACTCCCCCTCTCCACCCACTATTTCAGCAGAGAGAAAAGTGACAGAGAGAGGGAGATCGGGAGGGATTCCTCCTGTTGCCATGCTCGGCCGCTCGAGGCGGCCGAAGGAGGGAGAGAGGAGAGGCTCCGGTCGCTTGAGGCGGCCGGAGTGGGGCATTTGGAGAGCCGGTGGAGTGCCCGCCGGCTCGCCGAGCCTGGGCGGCGGTCGGTGGCCTCCACCGGTGTGAGGCAAGCGTCCGGTGGAGGTTCGACCGACCGTGGTGGCCGACCGTGCTACCGGCATGGGTAAAAGCCACAGGAGAGATCATGAGAGACAGAGAGAGATTGAGGGAGAGAGAGAAGGGGAGGAGCTTGGCCGGCCGGCTCCGGGCCGGTCGTTCTCAGTCGAGCCCCACCGGGAGGTGGGGCGGGAGGAGACAGCTCAGCGGGTTGGCTGGGCCGTCCCCCGCCTTTTGGGCCCTATTGGGCCGTTCCACGAGCAATTTTTGGGCCACGATTTGGATCCTGTATTGAGCCGAAAATGAAAAAAAAAATATACCCCGGATCAGTATTGATTCTAGTTTCTGGGGGTATTTTTATCTTCCCATTTGGGCTTATGTATTGGGAGATATTTAAGCCCTAAGTTGGTCCCAGGATTAAACTGGGTAGAGGTTAAAAGCTATTTTAATATGTTATTTTTGGGGACTAAAAAAAATTAGGAAATTGATGCTGTAAGTACCCAGGTGCTTAAATAGCCAAATTACATTTTTGGATTAGCGCCAGAAGGTAAATAAGTCATTTATCATAATTTTCATAAATTATTAAAATATAAAATTATGTATTTAAAGGTTATATTGTTATATATTGTATTATTTGAAAAACGAAAAAAATGGATTGGTATTAATATTTGCAAATGAGCGTTTACTATGATTAGTTATTATTTATTATATTTTACAAATAATTGGGTATCTATGTGGATAACTGATCAATTGGCATGACCTTTGAAATTGTTAAAGGTTTTAAATATATATGCTATTTGGCAAATATGACATAAAATGATGCTTTGTGTATATGTTATATGTCCCACCATGGTCCGCTATGATATGATATGATGTGATATGTTGCATGACTCACTTGGCACCGGGACCCAACTCCATAGGGGGGTATATGGAGAATACACACAAGAGGTGTGCTGTGACAGGATATGGCAATATTATGCCACATGGCACCGGGACCCATCTCCATAGGGGGTATATGGAGAGCACACTCTTGGGGTGTGTTGTAGCCGGATATGGCAGGATGTGAGTGCATGACACTGGTTCCAGGACCCTGACTCCTAGGGGATATTTATGGAGGATACACCCGAGGGAGGTGTTGCACCCGGGGGTGTTCTGTATACATGGTGTGTGGCCGTGGGACATTGGTATAACAATGCACTTTTACATGCTATTTACAGTGGACAGTGGTTTTATCCTGAAATTGTATATTCTTGATATGCTATATATGGCAATTGCTTTCAAAATTATTTTGAGCACATGATGCATGTTTTGATAACATGGTAAAATGTATTTGAATTATAGAAGCTTGGCAAGACGTTTATTATGAAAATTTTGAGTTGATAAAAGCATGAAGTAATTACATTATATTATAGTTGGCTTACTTATTGAGTGTGAGCTCATTTAAATCTCACAATGTTTTTGAGAACCACAGAACTGAAGATGGGGATATGGGGTAGTTGGAGCAGCTATCAGAGTGACTTAGATCCAATACTTTGTTGTAACCCATTGAATTATGTATTTTGGCATGTAGCCTAAAGCATATGATTATGGTTTGTATTAAGAACCATTTAAATTGGATGAAATATAATTATTACCCCTTCTTGTATTAAATATTATATTTCGGGACGCCTGCATGCCCGGCATGCGGCGGGTTGCCACCCCTAGATCCAATATAGGGTCTAGGCGTGACAGCTTATGTGGTATCAAGCCTAGATTTGACCTTAGGGACAAACACAAAATGACACTAGGCAGAACATTAGGATTACATTGGGAGGGTGATAACTTTATTAAAAATTTTTTTTTTGAAAGCCTAAATTTTTGTGGTTTACAAGGATATTGACTGGAACCTAACTCTAGCAGGAGTTAAGAATGCCATGTCGCACTAGGAGTCTGCGGCCTATTGGAAACTCCCAGGCTGGTGACTCTGGCCAGCAGGGAGGCCAGCAAGCTTCTGGAGGCTCTGGTTCCATAAATTTAGCTGACAATGATCAACCACAATTTCAGGCCAGTTGCTTTAGGCTCTAGCGGGAATGTCGCAGGCTATGCAAGCCATGCAGCAACAGATTCAGCAAATTCAGCCTGCTCGGCCTGCCTCTCCCGCTCCGCAGCCTGCTCAGTCGGCTCCATCCCAGCCCTGGCGGGAGGGGGCCGGAGCTTTGCTAAGTTCAAGACCTTGGCCCCTGCTCCTTTTTGTGGATCTACTAACCCTGCCGATGCTGAAAAATGGATGAGGAGATGGAGAAAGCCTTTGCAGCTCATGGTAGCCAAGAGGAGGAGCGAATCAGATTCGCTCCCTACCTCCTTCAGGGGAGGCATATGATTGGTGGCTACTTGTGGAGCAGCGAATGGATGGATGGGCTATTTCCTGGGAGAGTTTAAGCAAGCCTTCTATGACAAATACTTCCCCAATAGTGTGCATAGACAAATGCAGTCGGAGTTTGTCAAACTGGAGCAAGGAAATCTCTCTGTGGCACAGTATGTAGCCGAGTTTACCCGGTTGGCTCGGTTTGCTCCAGACAGCGGCTACTGAGAGAGCCAAGATCATCAAGTTCACCGAGGGACTGAGGCCCAGACTGATGCAGGCAGTCAATGCCTTTGAACTCTCCACATTTAGTGTCGTGGTAAACAAGGCCCTGGTGATTGAGAGGGATATGGGTGTGGTACATAAGCAGTGGGAGCAGCAGCAGAGGAAGAAGAAGGGGTCTCCTTCTGGCCAGTCTTCAGGCCAGGCCAAGAAGAAAGGCCCTTATCAGGCCCCCTCAGGACCAAAGAGTACGGAAACTCATTGCCCTCAATGCGGAAACTCCCACCCGGCAAGTGGTGCCGCGGGACGATGGTGCCTGCTTCATATGTGGGCAGGTGGGTCACAAGATGGCCACTTGTCCCCTTCGGAGGGATCAGCAGCCTCCTGCGGATCAGGGTAGAGGCCAGCAACAGCAGCTTAGGACCCAGGGAAGGGTCTTTACTCTCACACAACAGGATGCTGCCGCTTCCAACTCCGTTGTAACAGGTACGCCTGTTACTTAAGTACTCGTTTAAGATTGTTTCATTCGTAAGCAATGGAATGCATTGATCATGAATGATAAAAGTATTGTTAAACCTCATGACATCTAAGACAAACTAAATTTTGTGACCAGGTATAATTAAAGTATGTAACACTTATGCTCAAATCTTAGTGGATCCGGGTGCCACGCATTCATTTGTATCTAGCACATATCTCACCAAGGTTGAATCTTTGACACCCATTCCCCTAGAGCAGGAGTTGCACATTGCTCTCCCAAATGGTGATGTTATGAGGGTAGACTCAGTATGCAGATCTTGCCTGATTAACATGGGGGATAGGAGATTGAAGGCCGATCTAATCATCCTCCCACTAAAATCCTTTGATGTTATCCTTGGGATGGACTGGTTGGCCTCCTATCATGCTTCAGTAGACTGTTTCAGGAAGATGGTGATTTTCAAAATTCCTATCAACCTGAATTCAGTTTTACTAGAATTAGGAGCATCTGGCCTCGGTGTTCGTGTCAGCACTATAGGCCGCAAAGTATTTGAAGAAGGGTAGTCAAGGGTTTCTTGCTGTGGTCAAGGACCTTCAGCAAGATGAGATCAAGTTGGAGGATATTCCAGTAGCTCGGGAATTTCCTGATGTATTCCCAGACGATTTGATCGAACTACCCCAGATCGGGAGGTTGAGTTCACTATTGATTTGGCCCCTGGCACTGGACCTATATCCAAGGCCCGTACCGTATGGCCCTGGCTGAGCTAAAAGAGTTGAAGAGCCAATTACAGCTCCTTGACCGGGATTCATCAGACCTAGTGTATCTCCTTGGGGTGCTCCAGTATTATTTGTCAAAAAGAAAGATGGAAGTCTTGGCTCTGCATTGATTACGAGAAATCAATAGGGTAACAGTGCGGAACAAGTTCCTCTGCCGAGGATTGATGATCTATTTGATCAACTCCAAGGAGCTCGGGTATTCTCAAAGATTGATCTTCGGTCAGGATACCATCAACTCAAGGTCAAGGCTGGGGATGTGCTTAAGACAGCATTCAGGACTAGGTATGACCACTACGAGTTCTTGGTGATGCCGTTTGGGTTGACTAATGCCCCGACAGCATTATGACTTGATAAACAGAATCTTTAAGCCATACTTGGACCAGTTTGTGGTGGTATTCATTGATGACATCCTGGTGTATTCTAAAAGCCAGGAGGAGCATGTGGACCACCTGAGAATTGTTCTGCAAACTCTTCGGGAGAAAAAGCTTTATGCCAAGTTGCAGAAGTGTGACTTCTGGTTGAGCCAAGTATCATTCTTGGGTCATATAATATCTAAAGATGGCATATCTATGGATCCAAAGAGATTGAGGCAGTTGTTAACTGGTGTAGGCCTTCCAATGTGTCTGAAGTAAGAAGTTTCGTGGGGCTGGCTGGATATTATCGCAGATTTGTGGAAGGCTTCTCTCGCATTGCTCTACCCCTGACTCGCTTGACCCAAAAGCAAGCGAAGTTTGACTGGACTGAGGAGTGTGAGAAAGTTTTAGGAGCTGAAGCAACGCCTAGTATCAGCCCCCGTCCTTACCCTTCCACAGGATCTGGAGGATTCACCCTATTCACGGATGCTTCTCGGAAGGGATTGGGATGTGTTCTAATGCAAAATGAGAAGGTGATAGCCTATGCCTCCAGGCAGCTAAAGCCATACGAACAAAATTATCCTACCCATGACCTGGAGTTGGCCGCTGTGGTTTTTGCCTTAAAGATCTGGCGGCATTATCTATATGGAGAGACATGTGATGTGTACACAACCACAAAAGTCTGAAGTACATCTTCACTCAGAAGGAGTTAAATTTGAGGCAGAGGAGGTGGATGGAGCTACTAAAAGATTATGACCTGAACCTGCACTATCACCCAGGGAAGGCCAATGTGGTAGCTGATGCCTTGAGCAGGAAGTCCTCCTCGGAGTTAGCTTCTATGATCACTTATCAGCCTCACATCCAGAGGGACCTTGATAAGTTGGAGGTTGGATTGCGAGTAAAGGCCCGATGGGCTTGTGGCAGCATTCGTACTCCAACCAACTCTGTTAGACAGGATCAAGTCCTCCCAGAAAGAAGACTTGGACCTGCAAAAGATTAAAGAAGCTGTGAAGTCAGGGGTTCAAAATGAATTTGCTATAATGGATGATGGATCCCTGAGATTTGATGGCAGGCTCTGTGTGCCAAATGTGGTGGAACTAAGAGCAGAGATTCTAAGGGAGGCTCACTACTCCCCTATACAGTGCACCCAGGAGGCACCAAAATGTACAGAGACCTAAAAGAAAATTTTTGGTGGAAGGGAATGAAAAGAGAGATTGCTCAGTATGTGGCCAAATGTTTAATATGTCAGCAAGTGAAGGCTGAGCATCAAAGGCCTGCGGGACCTCTTCAATCTCTGATGATTCCACAATGGAAATGGGAGAAGATCACTATGGACTTCGTGACTGGTCTACCTAAGACCCCTAGAGCAATGATGCGGTATGGGTCATTGTAGACAGATTGACAAAGTCAGCCCATTTCCTGCCATTCAGAGTTGGGATTCCAGTGAGAGATTGGCCCATGTATATTGAGCAATTATGAGACTTCATGGTATTCCCGTATCTATTGTATCAGATCGGGATACTAGGTTTGTGTCCCAATTTTGGAAGAGCCTTCATAGAGCTCTGGGGACCAAATTGAACTTCAGCACAACCTTTCATCCTCAGACAGATGGGCAGTCTGAGAGGCCATACAGACCCTGGAGGACATGTTGCGAGCCTGTGTGATGGACTTGGGTGGTGCTTGGGACAACCACTTGTCATTAGTGGAATTTGCTTATAATAATAGTTA